>JADMLL010000006.1:16879236-17358312 GCA_016920875.1 Columbicola columbae | reverse complement strand
CAGAATCAATGACGAGCTGAGTTCAATAATGAAGCAATGAATTATTGGTTATAATTCATTGAAGGAAATGTAATATTGCATTTGGTTCGTTCGTAACTTCACTTGTGATATTTAATTTCTATAATAAATTTAATTTGAAGTAATTAATATCCCAGCAATGTTTTTGGCTTTAAGATAAAAAAATTAAAAGCAAGAAAGTGGTGCAATATTTTTATTTGCAAACTAGTTAGAGAATAAATGATTTTTATTTAAACATTTATCTTTAAGTTTAGGTACTTGTTGTTTGATGTTGTTCATGGTTTACTTATTTTGTTTGTATGAGGTCATTTGTTAATAAACCGTCCTCCAAGAGAGAATTAAGAAGACTTTCCTTTGAATAAAAATGCAAGAAATTAAAAAATTGGGATGCATTATTTTTAATTAAAGGAAAATTCTTTAAATTCGTTATTTCTTTCATCATTCCATCCTTTCCTATTTTTTAAGAAAAACTCATAAATCGTTGGGAGCTATTATGCAATACCTCTAACCACCTTTGTATTATTTCGCCATTAATAAAATATTTATATTTTGTGTAGTTAATGTGTACAATTGTTTTTAGTCTATTAAGACTATGAGTCAAGCGTTTGTCACATTTTGAAAAAATTCAAACCCATCTTTAGTCAGATCGCTTTGTTGGGAATGTCCGTGTGTCCAACTTATGTCGGTAAGTTAAAACCAGAAGTGTGCGTAAATAAAAATATTATGTATACTAGAAAAACAATTATTTTAGTGAGAACATCGGATTAAACCAGACACCATCTCAAAAAGCAACGAATGCGTATATCCTAGCTCTGAATGCAAAGACGTCCAAGGTGCATTTCTGGTGATAATTACGTATAAGAATATTAATTTTTCTCTTAGGATAAAGTTTTCTGGCCAATAAAATTTTGTTATAGATAAACAATATTGTGAAAACATAGTAATGCAGTTTTAGAATTATTAAATTTAAAAAAAAAAAGATATATTTTTCGTACTGCACATTGAGCAAAAAGAAAAATGTTAAAAATGGCACTAAAGTAACTGTAACATTGTCTTACGTTACAGATCTCTTAAATGTTTTTTGCATCATTGCTGGCCCGATTTCTCGGGCTTTTATTATACAAACAATTTTATTTAAAACATTGAAAATGTTCAAATCGATTAAAAAGATAACCGTTTTCACTCACGAATTTGTTAGTGTGCGTCATAACGCATTTATTAATAATAATTATAGTAAGGTTATTAAAAAAGTTCTTTTTCTAAAAAAAAGAAAAACAAAAATCTTTAAAAGTATATTTGATGAAACTCACCTGTGTAATCTATGTATTAAATAAATAATGTATTATTGGTAATGCTGATCCTCACTTTTTTTACTCATTCCGAGTTAATCACTGGTAGGAGATTTTATTCATTTTCTAAAATTAATTGACTCTTGGGGATATTTAAAAAAATGAGTCGTTTTGTCCTTGTAAGCTGGATTTATAGAACATTTTCGTGTGGCTACTTTCTATAAAATAAAGTGAGACCTGATTGCAGTGTAAAGGAGTAAAGAAATACTGTTAATAAATACCATCTTCCAAATCTCTTACATTTTATGAACAAATTCATGTTATACATGGGTACATACAAACATATATGATTATGTAAGATAAAATTAATTATAGTAGGTATCTGATAAGGTGAATAAGTTTTTTGAGCAAATTATAAAATAACCTATCATCATATTACATCTCTGGCGTCACTATAAGAAGAAAATGTGACGAAAAATGGTGTCTTCGTTGTATGTAACATCTGGCAATAGTAATGTGAGTGTAGGCCATCATTTAAATACAAGAAAGCACACAAGCACATCACATCGTCAGGTATTCTGAACGTTAATCACCAACCTCGTACCCAGTGGGGCCCAACATAAAGGAAAAAATTCTAAAAAATAATTAATGATAGTCTTACCTTTGCATATTCTAAATAGAAAAAAAAACAACTGAAAAGAAACCTCAAATCCTCCACTGAACTGTTTCGAAAGAAATTCAAATACCAAATGATGTTTTTTCAATGGTAGAACTAAATGCAACGGTAAAATAATATCATATTCAGCTAATCTGTTGCTGAATTGACAATTTTTGCCGAAATCCTGCTAAATATTCAAATTATATATACAGAATGTTCTGTTAAATTAAATTTCTCGCAAGCCTTTGATTTCATGTCAACAACGGAGAAAGACTTGTAGGTTTTAAGTTATGAACCCTTTTTTGTTTAAGGAATCAAAATGACAGTAAGTCCTTGTAATTTTCTTCCACTTTTACCTTCTATTTATCATAAAAACGTGTAAATCGTAGGAGTCCCGCGAAATGGAGCCATTGCTTTCTTTCTTTCTTTTTGTTTGGCGACGAGGCTTGGGGCTATATTAGATTATCATACATTCCTAGTGACGGAATATTTTATCATTTTTGTTGTATGAATGAAATTTGTGCCGAAAATTGTTTATATTTTGCTCCATCTACGAAATACAGACCTCTCTGTAAAATCCGCGTTCAAATTTTGAGAACCTTTACCCCGGTAACCCTCAATCCGACCCTGCTCAGTACAGAATTGGCTTCTTTTTCCCTCAGTAAGCAGTCCAATCCCCTTAGTTTTTTACCACCGGTGACCTCGTGCAAATGTGCCCTAACATCGCTCCCTAGATTCTTTACGTTTTAATTATTATGGTCTGTTTTGTAAAAAAGGATGAAATGTTTCTCGTGGGAAATTCACCGTCAATCGTTCTTTATCAGTGATAGATTTATTCCCTGAAAGCATGAGCGGAATCGTGATAGAGGAATGACAAAGAAATAAGAATAGAGACCAATATCTGTTGTATTAATTCCAGTCACCCAGACTTTGCCAGCTAACCATTGCGCAATAAATTATTATGTATTAGCCGAATTTTCTCATCCGATATTTCAGGGTGAAAAATAGAAAAATTCAGTTAGAAAAATTTTTTTATTTCAGTTCAGTTTTTTCTCTATAGGAAGTCTAAAGATTTTCTTGATTGGTTTTCGTATTGAAATTCTACACGGTTTAAGGTAATGAGATGTGTTCAAAGCCTAAATAAAGTCAAAAATGTATTTGAAAACGTAATTAATTCCCAGTATACTACATTGCTTTTTAAACATTTATAGAAATTGCACCCTTAAATTCAGTTGGGTCGTCACATTCCTTGGAGTCTTTTAGAAACACAGATCAGATGAAGAAATTATGTCTTATCCGTTTTTTTCTCGTCTTGGCAGCTTTTCGGACAGCCGTAAAAGCCGAGTAAGCTCAATTTTTGTCTTTTGTTAAAATAATACAAGAAATGAATGGAAATCAAGTTGTTTGTATGCTGACATTTGCGAAATTCGTTTTCTCAACAAATTTTGGGATCGTGTGTCTTCTTCTCGCTAACTAAGCTCTTCGTTTTCGTTGAAAATTCGAAGTTCAGGCGCCAAACAGGTTTCGATTTCAATAATGGCGGAGTTATATGATATTCTAGGGTCCGATTGCTAAGTTTAACTTTTTTGCTTAATATTACCTTCAGAAAATTGTCTTTAACAATCAAGCCGGACGTTAGCTAACTCTAAGCGTGACATTATATCAAAGAAAGGTTTCTTGAAGGTTTATTTTGAACATATTAATATTTAATATGGTTTTAAAATTTTCAGAGACTGCACGTCGAACAGAAAACGATTAGGGGCGAATCGAGGATTAGGGCGGTATCAGCCCAAAACGGCTTTTTGTGCTCGATGCCAACCCTTACACCGAAACCTCTTCCTTTTCGGCATTGAACCCAAACATTCCAAGTTGAAAAAATGCTTCTCAGTATCCCAAATAGAACTTTCACATCTTCAAGCCCAACTTCCCGAGTCCTCAGCCGAAAAGTTCATTTTCGTTATTTTGAATGAAGATTCAGTGTTTGAACCTGAAATTTTGACGGTTGTCGCCGAAACTTTAGGCAATGTATCCATATTTTTACCAAAAAATTTATCAAACAACGAATTGTCCAAACAATGTCGCTCTTTAGGGAGTGTTTGTTATGAATTAAACAGTCTATTACCCGTCCTTAATCAGATGAGAAATACAGAATTCCTTCACGAACATGTCATGAGGAAGATAGATTTTGACGATTGGAATGAAAGAGATCTAGGAGCGAAAGTTGATGAAATGTCTTTTCCTATACACAAACAGCTCGACCGACTTATCAATGAGCTGTGTAAACGAGATATCAGTCATAATAAGCTCATCCGAATCCTAAAAACGCGTAGGAATATACTCGCGTGAGTTCCTATTAAATTCTCTTCAACATTCATTTTATTTTCTGTTTATGTTTATTTCTTGAGTTCTCCAATTTTTAGAAATGAGGGTGGTTTCGTCGAGGATTTCAAAGGGGGCTTGTCTCTGAAAGATCTCCTTCCGTCGGACTCTAAGTCCTACGATAAAAATCGACCTCCGAAACTGGACGGTCATCCGACAATTGTTTACTTCCACGTGACAGTTCTTTCATTAGATTCTATCAATGAAGAATCCATGGTAAGAATGTCTGACCATCACTTTACTGTTCTTTAAATACCTTTTAATGTTACAATCGAGGATTTTACAAAAGCGTTTGTGCCTTAAGGAATTTTTTACACCCGCCTATATAGACTTACGTAGCCGACATCTTCCTAGCGCAGAGTTGGAGGGACTCACGTTTGAGGCTTCCCGAAAGTATGAGTGAACAGTATCGCATTCTCGACGTCGAATGGCTTCGAGACATATGGAGGCCAGACTGCTTCTTTAAAAATGCAAAACAGGTCACTTTCCACGAAATCAGCATACCTAATCACTATGTTTGGTTGTACCACGACAAAACTCTCCTCTATATGTCCAAGTAAGTTGCCAGAGTGACTCTTTCACTTCCCCACCTTTTGGTTACGAAAATAAACTATTTTTAGCTTTGATTTTCATCGAAAACAATGAAAAATTACTAGAGTTTTATAGGAGAAGAATTTTCACGCTAAATGAGGCTTTCCTTAATTTTTCCAACAACATCATATCCATCCATCAGTCAAAAGATTTAACCATTCATGTTCAGTCTTTGTATTTGTCCCTCTTTCAGATTAACTTTGGTTCTTTCCTGCGCCATGAAATTTGAATCTTATCCTCACGACATTCAAGTGTGCTCCATGATGATCGAGAGTCGTAAGTTTTGCTCTATTTTTCACTGAAAAATGTTTTCGAAATTAAATTTAAATGACATTTAATAATTTTTTTAGTTTCGCACACCGTACAAGATTTGATGTTTCTCTGGAATACTACAGATCCCTTGGTGGTAAATCCTGCCATAGAACTTCCTCAACTTGACATCTCTAACAATTACACGACAGATTGCACGGTCCAGTATTCGACAGGTAGTTTACTGTACACGTCTACAGGATGAAATGATGAACATGCTTTAACTCTCTTCACGTCAGTTGAGATTTTTTCTTTGATTCAGGAAATTTCACGTGCGTAGCAGTTGTATTTAACTTGAAGAGAAGGCTGGGCTACCATCTCTTGCATACTTATATTCCTTCCGCCCTCATTGTAGTCATGTCTTGGATATCCTTCTGGATTAAACCAGAAGCCATTCCGGCACGAGTCACCTTAGGAGTAACCTCTCTTCTTACTCTCGGTGAGATTTTAGGAAGATGAACAAGTGTAGTTAAGTTAGAGGATACAACTCTCTAAGGCCCTGTTTATCATAAATAAGGGAAAATAAAAAGATGTGTTTAATGACCAGACCCTTTCCAAGGATTCGAAACCACCACCGACAGTATTCTGTTTTCATTAGCAACGCAAAACACGCAATCTCAACAGTCCTTGCCTCCGGTGTCCTATGTAAAAGCCATCGACATCTGGATGTCTTCTTGTTCTGTGTTCGTATTCTTGTCTCTCATGGAGTTCGCCATTGTCAACAACTACATGGGGCCAGTCGCGATGAAAGCAATGACCGGTTACTCAGAAGAAGATATTCGGTCAGCTCCTGAGGATTACAGGTCTAGGTCTTTTTTGCGTTCTTCTTTGGTGAGAGATCCAAGGCATCCGACCTGCTATGGAAAGGAAGCGGCCCTTTGTATCGACAGGTTCTCTAGATACTTTTTCCCATTCTCTTTCTTCATTTTAAACGCCGTTTATTGGTATATTTTTCTCTAAATTTATTGTTTTTTTGTATTTATATTATAATTATTTCATATGTTTAATACATATAAAAACATTTTCCCTGGCTTTAGTCATTCCTAATTGCTGCAAAGAATTAATCAGTGGCAAGAAATTTTACACAGATATTTGTTATGGGTTTGTTTTTGAGGCTTTTGATTAAGTCCATTGTTTGTGTCAGTAATTGAAGATTTGATACTAAAAGTTTTAAAATTTTTAACTCGGTATCAAACTATCGATAATTAACTGATCAAAGGTAGCTTAGCGAGGTTTTCCAAATAAAAATAAGAAAAATTCAAAGATTAACCATCAAATTAAATTAATTTGTTATTTATTAATGATGTAATTTTATTTTTATTTCTAAGAATTTTTGGGAATTCTACGAAAACCTTTCAAAGGAATTTTCCGGGCAACATTTTCGATTTCGCAAAAGAAAACAATTGTTTGATCTTATAATCAAATTACAAGAGTAAATTTTCAAAAATACTATAGCCCTGATCTGCTTGAGTATATCTCTCTGATTATTTTTCAAAATACTGTAAAATTTAAAATCTGGAAAGAGCGTTGATTGGAAAAGTTTGTGAAGAAGGCTGGCAGAGGACATGCTCGAGAACGAAACTTAAGAAAACCAAAGTTTCGGTCGTCTCTTTCATATTAATCGAAATCGTACTTTCGGTCAAGTGGGAATTCGAAAATAACAATTCTTCTTTAAAGGCGCTTTACGTTGAAAAGATTTATTTATACATATTTTTATTCAAACAAATATATGCGGTTATAAATTCTGAGTAAAAGTAAGAAATTGAATTTTCTTTTTTAACTGTAGTTTGTTCTTAAAAATTTCTTACATTTTAGAAAAGGAACGAAATTTTAAAGTTAAATTTTCGCGGTTTATTATAATAGTGAAGTTAGTGTGGTTGTTTTGTTAACTCATGCTGCGTGCAGTTTTCATTTAAGTAAAAGTGACCATATGTAACCAAGGAAACTGGTTTGGACTCACCTCTCAATTTTACTTTTCCTTTGGTATAACATCAGTTTCGTTCCCATCTCGCCCCCTGGTTTAAAGAAAAAAACGTTTCTCTTTAGTTTTAAATGCATTAATTTGACAGATTCTTAACTTAACTTTGTAGCAGCAGAGTTAATTTTATTAATTCATAATGATTTCAAAACAATACTAGTTATCCTTTGAACTTTGAACTCTACTAATACTAATCCTTAAAATCAAAGCGAAGTTTAATAGTTTTTTTTAAGCACACCAGTGATGAAATCGAGGGCGAACTCTTGGAAGAGACTGAACGAAAGTCGGACAAAATTAGAAGAAATAATAAAAAATGCTGAAAGGCAAGGATGTTCCCATTCGGAATTGGCGCGACTTTCAGGCACAAAAAGCCTTTTAGAAAAAACAGCTAAAAACCCTAATAGAGTCGGGAGAAAGCCTGGAAAACTTTTGGCAATCACTGGAATTTTTTGTACTTTCATTTGCTTCACCAGCATTCAGACTCATCAGCGATTCTCCACTTTCTGGCTCGAATGGATCCACGAAAAAAAAGTTGAAGAACAACTCGTAAGTTGAATATTAATTGTTAGCGGCTACCAGCGGGTGCCAGCGAATCTAAGAGGAAACATTGAGCAAACAAAAGGAGAACGAAAAACGTTTTTTGGTATTTACGAACAATTGTTGTTCGCTGACTCGAAACAAATTTTACAACACTTTCTAAATCAGAGTTTCTCAAACTTTTTTGTGTCGTAGACCCCTTGCCATGTTTTTCGGTTTTGGTAGACCCCCTACATACCTGATATTGGTTTTTGTAAATTTCTCACTGTAGTGAAGTTTTACAAGATCAAAATGTACCACACGCGACCACAAAGGGAATGGCTACATAGTATACCTTACATCATTTTATAAACATATATAATAAATTTTTTACTTCATAGGTACTTTTATAAATAAGGTATATGTCTTTAAATTATAACATAGTATAATGTAAGTAAATAGGTACTATCAGTGTACGTTGAGATTCACTATCGTAGACCCCCATTTTCATTTCATGGACTTCTAAATTTTTTTTCGCTGACGTAGACCCCTTGCTGGTTGTCATAGACCCGTGGGGGTCAATATAAACCACTTTGGCAATCACTGTTCTAAATTTTTGAAAAATTAAAGAGTCTCATTTTATGTCTTCACTGCGTGCAAAAGTATATTCTTTTTAGAGCAATTGGTCCTGCAAGAGATTTTTTCCTTACAAAACTAATACATTTCACACACTTTGACAGCTGAAGGCATTTAAAAGCTTACCAAAACAATTTACCTCTACACGATATATTTCACTTACAAAAAGTTGTTTTTCGTAAGCTAACTCAGTTTTTCGCAACTCCTTTTAATATATTTTTTTGTCGTTTCTAATTTAGAGTGCATAGTTCACAAAATAATGCATGCGTTCTACTCTTTTCTATTTTAGTGCACCATTACAATGCCGGATGAAGTTGTGAAAATTTTTCGGCCACCTGTCGCTTGTTCTATTTGTCTCGGTGTCACCAATGTTGATAAAGTTGCCAATTTGTTTCCGGAAAACTTTGAAGAAAGGTAAAATGACTGGAATTCATGAAGAACCACGCAATTATATTTGATTGATTCCCATCTACCAAACCGTTTCTACGGCTCGTTGTTTCAGGGCACAGACCTTTCCCGTCTTACATCTTTCGTTTCCATTACCCCTACGCTCCTTATTGCTCAACGCTCAAAATTTTATCCACCTCCATCTATTTTCTGTCTACTCTTTTCGATTCAAAGACTTTCTATTAATCCTCACTTGTCCCCATCTCACCTTCCTCTCTAGGATCCCTTGTTTCAAGACAGGTTTCGTACAAGGTAACAGTTCATCCGCTGCCAATTATCAACTGTAGCCTCCTATCTTAACTCTTGTCATCTGTTTTGTTTTCTTAAATTCACCTATAATTTCACATGACGTCTACTCTCTGACCGACTGCCTTGCTGGGCAGATGAGGTTCCTTTTCATACCTAACAAGTTGTGAGGTTTCAGTAGGTAAAGACTTTTACTCTTCGGATGTCACTTGAAGATTTTCCCGTCCCCTGCTTAAGAAATAAAAACAAATTGGTCACTAATTATTTGGTATACCACTGTAGGTACGCTTACACAGGGAGGCCAGTCGTCGTAACGGATGCCATGACGAACTGGACAGCCCAGCACGTCTTTGACTTTGACTTTTTCACAAAAATTTATACCAAAAGAATGGATCGATGGGCAACTTACAACTGCCAATTCTTTCCTTATGGTACGGAATTCAAACATTTGAGCGAAGTTTTCAACATGAGTAAAGACAGGGCTTTGATGGCGGAGGGAACGACTCCATGGTATGTCGGATGGTGAGTGTCGTGACAACGACAATGTGCCTTTTTTTCGTTTTCTTCCTTTACTAACTTTTTTTCGTCGTAAATTACCCTCCTCTCCTTTCTTTCTCACAGGATTATTTGATAAAAATATAATATAAAATAATATAAAAGGTATAACCAACATTTGCATTGTCTCAAAAGTTTACAAACAATTAAATAAAAAGTAGCGCAATCACATATTTACAAAGCCGAAGCCGACTCTATCTTCTTCTTACTCTAAGTACGAAATTCCTAATTTTCAGATGTCTGAAAAATAAAATAATGAATGATTTTCACTGCGATTCAGATGGTTCTGACATAACTGTTAAAAGACGCACTAAATTTTACTTATTTGATAAGAAATAAAGCTCTTTTAGAAGTCATTCATAGAGCAATTTCGAAAGCACTAAAATCGGACCGTAAAGCTGTTAAAATATTGTTTTTTTTTTAACCTCAGTTGGACCAGGGCTGCTCAATTCAATTTTATTTCTCTTTCAAAAATTTTGTGTAACAATTATCACTAAAATATTTAATTTGTTTTCATAATAATTCAAATGTCCAATTTTTTTTTGGAAAATATAATTTATATTGGCTAATATTTACATAATAGATAATACAGTGAATATAAAAATGCCCATTATGTAAAATGTAAATGGGCAAGAGATATCCATTTAACTTGGGAAAAAAAATAAATTAAGGTTTTTTTTGAGAAAAATGTTGAAATTTCACGACGGCATATACGAGTTTTGACCGCCCCCTGTTAAATTGTGAAGTAATGATGCATGTGCGCGGCTGTTTTCTTAAGATATCAACAAACGTCAGTGGTTTAGAAAATTGATTTCAGTACATGGTTCTCTGTTTGACAAAGATTGGAACGTGGCCTGGAAGGAAACAAAAGCTTGACAAAAAAAGGAAAGAGGATTTTTTTTTATTTTTGGTATATATGAGGTCATTTAGAAACCTTTCAAAATTGCATCAGTTATTGATTTCGTTGTAAACTTTCAGTAATGCAGTGAAAATATTTCAAACAGATTCTTGAAAGACAAGGAATATTTTTTTTATTTCTTCCATCCTGAATAGACGAATCTTGGTAAACGAAGGAGTGGTAGAGAGAGGCATTGATTCTACAATAAAAACGTCTATTTTTCTTTAAAGTTAGTAATCGGATGTTTCTTGTCATTATAATTTTTTTGTCCTCATGTGCATTAAAAATTTCATTTTTATCTCATCATTTTATTTTTTCTGGGGGAGGTTTGTAGCATAGTGATTAAAGCTCCTAAATATAACAGTTATGGTCGTGAGTTCGAATCCTCTCTCGTATTCTGCTTCACCCAAGGATGAAAAATGGAATTAAAACTCAAATAAATAAATTTTATATTAGAGGAGTAAATCCTCTTTTATTTTTTAAGGAGTAACTGTGACGATGAAATTAATGAAATTCTAAGACGCCACTACCAAAGACCCTATTTTCTACCGGCAACAGCAGAAACCAAGAAACTTGACTGGATATTTATGGGGAGCACTGGCTTTGGAGCGCCTATGCACGTAAGTATTTTGAGCACAAACGCATAGGCAGGCACAATATTTTCAAGGGCAACTTTAAACGCAACGGAAACATGCAAAGACTGCATTTTCCTTCTCCCTTTTTCTTGCAATTTTTGCAATAAACTTTAAAGACAAGTTTTGCGCAATTTGTATCCATTCTTATAATTATATTATTCCTTTTCATAAATTTTTTACCCTTTTATTTCATTTTTTTGTAATATATTACATGAATAACCAGACATGACATCCAGGTGATGTCAATTTCGCAAAAAGGGAAGCCACATTATTTGAGCCAATAAGCATTTTTTTCCACTCATATATTCTGAAAATGTCCCATTCTATTAATATTCCATCTTTTTCAAAATTAGGTGGATAATGTGGAGCATCCCTCGTGGCAAGCCCAGTTACGTGGAAGAAAAAAATGGAAACTCCAGCCACCACCGGAGTGCTTTTATGTGTGCCAGACCATTCAAATCATCGTTGAACCTGGAGAAATAAGTAGGTTCAATAAGAGGTCTATTTAGTAATTTGATGTCGATTTCTCAAAACCCAGAATAAACTTTGATCACATTTGGCAACAACTCAGTAACCATCAATATTGCCTTTTTACTCAGCAAAAAAGAAAAATTCATTTTTGATTTTCTTCTAATGTAATAGATGTGTAATAATAAAAAAAATAGATGTGACTTCGTAATTATTATATCTACTGTCAGGGTTTTACACAATTTCTTCATTTATACCGACTTCGTGCAACATTTTTTCTCTTTCACCATTTGCGATTCTTATAAGGAATATAAGTTCGTTTACTTATTACAATTATAACGTGAATAATTAAGACTGATTATTAAAATCACTAGCATTAAATTCATTAGTCCGCCCTTTGATTATGTCTGATGACTTGGAGTCAGTCGTTAGAATTATATTAATATTAACCTTTAATATATTTTCATAATTTTCTTTTTCTTGCAGTTGTCCTGGATACAAACCAGTGGTACCACAGTACTACAATCGTCTCCAAGGAAATGAGCATTACCATTGGAGCAGAATACGATTAAGAGTATTCATATTTATTAAATATTTTCTCCCTTAGGATCTACTGGGAAAAAATTCATTTGCTCTCTCTAAATGCACAAAAGTTTGAAATAATAAAAAGTTTTTAAAGCTTTGACTTTCAATTTGTATTTTATTACTACTGAAACTCAGGTATAAAATGTTTCACATAATGTTGACAATTTAACAAGAATTACAAAAAATCATCGCACTGTAGAGTAGTAAACTATATTAGTAAGTCAGGGGCTTATGAGAATGGTCAAAAACTCCTCGTGAGATTGAGGATTACAAGGTCCGAGGTGCGACTCACTTCTATATCAGTTTTACTTTCCACTTAATTTTTTTGATTTGAGCTTTGGTCAGTGATTAGTTGTTCCAAGAAAAAAGAAAGACAAATTTTTTCCATTTTTGTTAACATAGTCAACCATGAAGGAAACCCGGCTTGCTTTCATGTTTCATCCAAAGTAAGTGAAACCGGAACTTTGAAGAGCTACAGACAAATACGTTGCTACTCAGGAAACATCAAAAATTATATTTGGCAATTTTACTTTTACCAAAAAAAAGTGACGAAAATTACAAAAGTGTGACAAATGAGAAAATTTCTTTGCGGTGAAGCTTTCGACTAATGCAATCAATACAACGATATATATATATATATATATATATATATATTAGTATATCGCACATATATTAACGTGCTATTTTTGTAATTCTACGGTAAGCCTTGAGCTTTTTGGATTCCAACCATTTAGCTTTGAGCAAAACAAGATCCGCTGTATCAAGAAAATCAATTTTAGACGTGTACTTCCGAGAATAATGCGAAATATTTCAAGGAAGTAAAAGAAAGTTTAAAAGATTGATCCAACCATCTCTCTCAAAGGGTTGAAAAGAAAAAGATATTAAGATAATGATCAGTTGTTTAAAAAAAATGAAAAATTTAGAGAATTTTCTGAAATATCAGGCGTACGTTTCCCGCTATAATGCAAAACTGAAAGAAAAAAATGCTTAAAAATTATTTGAACAAAAAAAAGTAAACTAGAATCAATGGTGCAAAATACATACGAATTTCTAAAACAAAACAGATAGGCAACACTATATGTTTTGCAGGTATCAGCTATTTCAAAGAGCAAAATAATCAAAAATACAAAAAAGCGGATTTGAGAACTCTGGTATCATTTCTATTTTTTTTATATTGGATCAGAATATCTCAAGGTTGCCAAAATGCCATGTTTTCTATATTTAGGACTTTGATTTCTTCTGATAATTGTTTTAAGATCTCTTTGGGAGAGTTCCCTATGAATTCTGTTGTAAGTTGTAAATTACAGATTTAGTTACTTATAATTTTGAAGATTGTACGACTGGAAATTGTAAGCAAAGTATGGGTTAACAATATCACCACCTCACGCGTAAAGTACAATTAACTTCTCTTCATCAAAAGAAAATATCTTTCCTTTCCTCAAACCCAAGTGTTACAGCACCTGGCTAACTCTGGTTTATGTAGTTTTCTGTGCTAAACATTGCTTTGCAGGTTTTTATATCTTTTAATTTACGGGTATGGCTTAAGTTTGGTTCGGTTTCCCCTCCTATGGTTTAACCTTCTATACCGACAAAATGCTTTTATAGAAGCAAAACCAAAAATTTATCTAACTGAAAAAGTGAGTGAAAAATGAAACTGAACGAAAGCCAGTGTTCAACAAGCTTTTAAGTGCCATAAAATTGGAGGAAGCAAAAGAGTTCCTGGGAAAACTAGGGCAAATCCCTTTGCTGGTGAAAATCATGGGAATTTGTGAGAAAGAATCTGATTTGGTAATTTCCCGGATTAAAGGAAAATATAATGAAAAAAGATGTTTCCTTTATAAACGGAATCACCTGACATTTTAAAGAGTTTTTTTGATCACGACTCCTCTACGACCGTTTGTTAATATGTTACTTAACCTTGACCATGGCAATCGCATTAGACAATGCTTATTTATAAGAAATAAATATTTAAAATAATTCACTGTTTACATCAGAATCGTTGAGCAAAATTCTTGCTTGAAAAACTGCAAAAACTAATAAATTCAAAGGTCCATTCAGCTGTGGAAATATTCTGTAAAGATTATTTGACTAGTGGCATTATGACTTTCAATGCAATACTGACTGGCATTTTTTATTAAATTTCTTCCAAAAAAAGAGGTACTACTATTGAATGTTATAGACTTTAGAAAGAGGTAAAATTAACTCTTTGCCTAGACATTTGTTTGAAAAATATTTTGAGGTTTTTCGCAAAATTTAACTGAGTTGATAAAATACAATATCTCTTTTCGGCTATTTTGTTTCGTTGCCTTCAAAATACGGTTCATCAAAACTTTGAAAATATTTGTTCTATTAAAACCGATACAAATTTCTCTCTCAAGAAATAACCACAACGTACAATAACGTTTACCGTAAAATACATATTCAATTTCACTGACGCATTAGAACGTCATGTCAAACTTGAGCTAAAGAAATACTTGGCGTTCTCACACCCATCGTTCTCAAATGTACCCAAAGAGTTTTTCAAAACTCCAGTTGGAGGAAACTGGAAAAGTCAGAAAAGACAGATAAAATCTATTTTGAAGGAAACAACCCTCAAACAACACATTAACTCTTTGGGATTGAACATCTGCTTTCAACAGTTTAATTAAACTGAAAATCGTTTCTTTTCCCCTTTGAAAATTGTATTCGGTTTGAGCTAACATGATTGAATTCAGGCCACAAAATTGGAAACCTATTTTCTTTTCCTCAAAACAGCTTTTGATACGGTTCGAGTGTCTATCTTGTCTCATTAACTGAATGTGTTTCATGTAGACTTCCAATTAATTTTAGAAAAAGAAAGGCAGGGAAAAATTAAGTCCTCTCTTTTGAGGTGACTGTTAAAAATTTAAACACGTAGCGCCGCCACTTTGGTTCCTAATCATCTGAGTTTAAAAGTTTTTGAGAGGAAAACCAAAAATATTAAAAAATTATATTAAAATATAAAAAATATTATATAAAAAACTCCATTTTTGTTAAATTTGATCGACTGTATTTAAAAAGACACAATCATATATTTTTTATAAATATAAAGTGATGAATGAAAAAAATTTCTAACATATTTATTGTAAAAACATGTAAGTGAATAGGTAGAAAAAGTATTTGTTAAAAGTAGCTAGTTATCAAGTCTAAATGAAAGAACCCTTTGAAGGTCTGTCACAGCCAAAAGTTGAGTGCGAAGCGGTGGATCTGAAAAATTTTGAACACTAGTTATTGATGGATAAGCCAAGTCAGACTGTAAATTATACCATGACGAAGTGAAGAAAAAAACTGAGAGGGAATCCCACGATTGCGTAGTCTGGGAAAATAAGTACCGAGATGATTCTCCAATTAAAAATGACCGCCTCTTCCCACTCCTTTTCTTCTTCCTCCTCTTTTTTGTTCTCATTATATTCAACTCTAGACTTTGTCTTATTCAGGTAGGAAGACGCTAAGTAAAGCTAAAAGCCAAGTTTTGTCCTTGTTGCTCTTGGTTGTTCCAGGAAGATCCAGAGGATATGCATGACGGGATGTGCCGAACCTATAAATAGAAAAACAACAAAAGAAACCTCTCCATTAGTTTGTTTCGATCACCCGAAAAGCTTGCATCATGAACAGGTTCTTTGTTTGTGGTTTGTTTCTTCTTTTAGTGTCTTTAGTGAGGGGTGAGTAGGATATGAATTGAGAGTTTAGCGAAATGTATTACTGGCGACGCTTCATTGCAGTTGGAACTACAGCATTAAAATCTTTTTAGGAGGAGGCTATGGAGGGGGTGGAGGTTGTAATACAGGTTGTGGAGGAGGCGGTGGCAGCGGAATAAAAGAGGTGATAGTTGTGCCAGTGGTACAGCCAGCAGGGGGTGGCATTCCTTCTGCAGGTGGCTTAGGCGGGGAGTATGGTGAGTTTTTGTTATTAATTATTGGGTATCAGCGTTGTCAAATGTTGCGTCCAACTTTGCTGAGAATTGTTCAGATTTAACTTAATGAGAAAAATCAAATGTAAAACATTTCGCTTTAATATGATACAGGTTCATCAGGTTCACATTCCAGCTCCAGTTCAAAAAGTAGCTCATCCGCTATCGGAATTGGAGGGCACAATGGGTATGGAGGAGGTGGGTTCGGAAATCAGGTTGGTTTAGGAGGAGCTGGAGGAGGACACGGAGGGTATGGTGGAGGAGTCGGAGGACTTGGAGGAGCACATGGAAGTTATGGTGGAGGGCTTGGAGGACTCGGAGGAGGACACGGAGGGTATGGCAGAGAGTCGGAGACTCAGAGGAAGGCACATGGAGGTTATAGTGGAGGACTTGGAGAGAGACACGGAGGGTATGGTGGAGGAGTCGGAGGACTCGGAGGAGCACATGGAGGTTATGGTGGAGGGCTTGGACTCGGAGGAGGAGTCAGAGGAGGAGACACGGAGGTATGGCGGAGGAGTCGGAGGAGCACATGGAGGTTATGGTGGAGGGCTTGGAGGACTCGGAGGAGGACACGGAGGGTATGGTGGAGGACTTGGAGGAGGACACGGAGGGTATGGTGGAGGAGTCGGAGGACTCGGAGGAGCACATGGAGGAGGTAGCAGCCATTCCGGTAGCAGTTCCTTAAGTCAAGCAGGCAGTTTTGGTGGAAGTACAGGTTAGATAAAAAAATAATAGAGTATGTGCTCTAATTATGGTTGCTAATATGAAAACAATTTGCAAAGTGTAAAAACAAAAAATTTGTGTTTGCACAGGTGGAGGCAATTTCGGTCCAGGACTCGGATCAACCGGGGGATTCGGGGGTGGACACGGTAACTTACTACAGTTTTCTGTTTCTCAAACTAAAACGATCCAGCTCAATTCATAACAATAATGAAGATAAATTTGATTTCAGGTGGCTACGGCGCGGGCCAAGGACATGTTCCGGTCGTTTCAGGTAAATGCCTAATAAATTTATTTTTCAAATAATAAGGTGCAACTCTGTTAAACTGTAATTTAACGAATTAACAAAGACTCGAGAAAACAGTTTCAGTGAACAAGTTCAGATTACTCGAAAAAATGTATTTGTATACAAATCAACAAATTTTCTGTTCTCTGAATTTTAATCCCAATAGGCTAATAATAAATATTTATATTTAACTATAAAATATTTTTCAGCGAAACTGAGTCCTCACGTTTTCTCAAGTCCCAAGAAAATAAACTCATTTTAAAACTTAAATTGTAACGTTTAGGAGGTGGAATAGGCGTGGGAGGTGGACCTGGAATTGGTGGTATTGCAAGCCATTCGGGCGGTGGTTCATTTGCTTCTTCGAGCTCTTCTTCAAGCTCTTCCAGTGAGTATTTTAAGTAATGAAATCTCGTTCACTAATTTTCACGACATTGTTATCACGTTTACGACCTCACTCTAAATATTGGTTTGGTCTTAAGAGCCAAATTTGTAAATTACGTATACTATTTTTATTTTGTGTGTGTATGTGTGTGTTATAGTTTGAGATTGACATTTAACCTCTAAATAATTTTTCAAAAAGTAAGCCGCCTGTAGTCACCCGGTCCCGAAATGTAAATTTACCTTGAGAGTTTGCTTTGCGTTTTTATCAGCTTTGTTTGGCTGTGATGAACTGTTACATAAGCTATTTAAAAACTCAGTTATTCAGATGAGAATGGCGGTTGCCAATGGGTTAATACAATATGATAGTTTTACATTCAATTTTTACAACGAGAATTTTTGCATTATAGGTTCGTCGTACGGTGGCGGTGGAATCGGAGGTGTTCCAACTTTTGGAGGCGGTTTCGATGGTGGGAAACATAAGCCTGTGAAAATCGGTTACTAGGTTCTAAATTGATCCATGATAAATGGATTCTCAAGAACGTTCTATCAATATTTTATAAGGTAGAAGGCTCGAGAAGTCAAAGGAAAGAGAATCTGGAGAAGAGTTGTTCTTAAGTAAAATTTCATTTAATAAAGTTTCAACAACTTGAAATCGTATTTCCTAAATCTATGTTAGCGAAACCTTAAACTTCTGATGTAAATTTTAACTTAGATTATAAATTCCAATATGTATGACTTTTACAAAACTAGAGAGATTATGGCCAAAGCGAAATTCAATCTTGGAAAGGTCGCGAACAACTCTTCAGCACCACGGTATCAGCAACTCTGCTGTATGGGTCAGAAATATGGTCCCTAAACTTCCTTGATAAATTGGAAAAAACGAAGAACTCTTACTATAAATCAATTTTCAATTCGCCATTGAGGACACATAGGCATAGGCCTATATAATAAAAGAGCACAAGCAAAAGAACTTTGGAGGACTCCATATTCGAATGTCCGGCATACACTCCTATAAGGCAAGCTCACTTACAGGACTTACAGGAAGGGCACCCACCTAAGTCCAATCTCGTTAATCTTCTGAAAACCATCCATGACACGCAAAATATCCGAAAGTTGTACTATCATATATGTCAAGCTCTTTAGCTAACGAACTTTATTCTAGACGACTGAAACTTTGCCCCGATCTTTGGTTTTATACCGTATAAGTCTTAAAAAAATAGCTGCACCCTATCCTATAGGTGTATGACTAATATTTATTGATTCATTACTTTTAATATTTATTATTTTTGTTATTGATTAGTACATTACTCTTGTTTATTATTTTAATGCTTTTAGCACTTTTTACTTTTAATTTTATTCACTGACTGATTGACCTTTTTATTTATTCTTATAATTTTTTACTCCTGTATTTATTTTCCTAATGTCGTATGATTTTAAAGAAAATTTTAATCTTATTCTAACGTTTTTGAGCTTGCTAACTCGTTCCTATTGTAAATTTATGTATCGTTATGGCAATGTAAATATGAAAATGTAAGCCCTAGTGCCCCCAGGACGAAGTAAAGGACAATTACATTATATTACTAAAATGGGGACTAATATTTAGGCTAAATGAACCGTAAGCCTTTGGAAAAGTATATGTCTCATCCCAACCCGTTTTTTTTCTACTTGTACCAACAGTCGAATACCCTTAACCGTAGCAGGCAACCAATGGTGGTTCATGGTGTAATTTTGATGGTTCTTAAAAAAGTTAAAGTATTATTTGAGGTTTGTATATATTGTTATAAAAAATAGTCCAGTGTCATGAATTATTAACTCTTTGTACGAGTAAGTCGGAGGAAATTTTCCTTTCGAATTACTTTTCCTTATAAAATTTAAAGTCAATATTTGGATAATTAAACACACAGAATGTGTTGAATCCGGTTTGTTACAATTAGTACTACTTATCATACGTTAATAATATAAAATTTTTTGTCTCTAAAATGTCCTAAAGCAGGGATGGCGAACCTATGGCATGCCTGCCACAAGTGTCACGTTTGAAAATTTTGTTGACACGCACAAAACAAAATTATTTTTTTTTAGAAAGCTATTTTTTTATATAAATTAATTAAAAATTATTAAACTACACTTAATTTACACTTAATTTTCTATTTCTGAATACCTGTCTTAGTATGTTAACTAGAACCGGCAAATTACACATTTTGGTATTAAAATATCGCACGAATTCTCTCGAAATATATAAAGATGCGCATTAAATAAAATTTTTAAAAAAATAATTGCTTTTATTGTATTTCTTTATTTAATTATACTTACGTAGGCCCTATAGTTTCACCGCGCTAACATTTCGAATGAAATTTTATTGTGACACGTCACCTATTTAAAAAACGAATTTTTATGGCTTTGTGGCACGAACATCAAAAAAAGGTTCGTCATCCCTGTTCTAAAGTGTTACTTTGCAAAGCAATCATCGATATGAAGTCCTAGCTTTCAAGTACAGTATCTTACAGTAAAAGTATCACAGTATTGGGTCTTGTTGAGATGTGGAGGAAAGTACCAGAGCGGTGTCTGCGAAAACCTTCTCCAATGAGTATGACGTCAATCAAGCGACTAGACAAAGACAGCCATCGGAGAGGGATGAATCATGTGACTCAGTTCCTGATTCCTGCCCAACACACTGTTGACGAATTAGTCTGCGTCAGAAGTCTGGGTATGAAATGACACATTTGAATCACAAGGCATTGCAAACGATAGTGTTTTGTCATTTTTGCGTTTTTCAAAGGTTCCCGCTACGAAAACATCAAGTTCTACGACTATTTAAAAATGTGCCCGGTACGGGGACACCGACCGCAACGAGTTAATATAAAAACGAAGCTTTAATGGTTCGCAATAGGAAGAGCTTAACTGCCGTGGAATTCACTTCCATCTGGTCAGGAAACTTAAGAATACAGTTCGGGTTAAGCGATTTGTTTCCAGTGGTTCATACACCAAGACTACATCAGGGCTGAATGGTCAGAAGAATCTAAGCCAGTGATTCTCAACCTGGGCGATCGAAAACTTACAGTGGGCTATTATTTGACTATACGCTTTTGGGGAGCGATAGTCATTTTGCGTGGGCGAAATCATTTTGAACACCCGATTTAGTGCTGATCCTACTAATGCTCCTTCGCACATTCAGGAAATGTTAATAGATTTGCAGGCAAATGTAGAAGCGAAACATTCATTTGAACATAGTACTTCAGAAGAATTTTGGATAAAAATTAGCAGTACTAACACATTTCAGAGATTATTGATAGAAATAAGACTATTAATCATGGCATTTCCAACGTTATACCTAGTGGAAAGGGGTTTTAGTGCGGTTTCTCAAATGCTTACTAAGCAAAGAAATCGCCTCACCATTTGCCAACAAGGTGATTTACGATTATACCTGTCAAAATTAGAACCCAATATTATTAAACTTCGTCAAGATCACCAATCTTAAGGTTCTCATTAAAATTTCATTTAGTTTATTATTTCTTTGTTATGTTAAAATTAAAACACATTACTTTATGTACCTTACTTTTTTTGTAAGTTAAATTAAATTTCTAACTAATAAATGTTAGTCTATTATTGTTCCTTTCAAAATTCTTTGGATATATCTTACTAACGTCTAATGTAAGCCAAATTTACCTTATATTAGGGATTATCGTACAATTTTTATCTGTTAAAATTTATAGGGGGGCGAATTAAGAAGCGGGTCTTACAAAGGGGGCGTTTGGTCCAAAAAGGGTTGAGAAACACTGATCTAAGCCGTAATAGTCCATGATAATTGCCAATAATATTAATAACAATATAATAGTCCAGTATAAATGCTAGACGAGGGTGAATCATCCCAGGTTTTCAAAGTTTGTCTTGGTCTGTTTGTAATTTTCTGAAGAGAATGATTTTACTAGTTTCCCATTTTGAAAATCAGTAATAATCTATTGCCTCACTTAGTTTGTGAAAATCGAAAGAGAAATATGCTTTTCGAGTTATCAACAACTCAACGTAACAATAAAGTAACAATATAAATTGAAAAAGACAGGAAGAAGGAGTGCTTAAGGACACTTCTTCGGATAATAAGATTTAGCCAAAAAAGAAATATAAAGATTCATGGCTACATGAATCAAATCTACAAATCCCTTTAGGCGGTACGTTTCGGTAGTAAAAAAAAAATTATATTTTAGAAGTAAGTTCTGAGTTTAAGTGTTTGGCTTCCATCGAGCTATTTTTTACCAATTTTCCAATGGTATACACTCTGAATCCAAGTTTGGCAAGTTGTGAATGATTAAGAATGTTCCCGCTTTCAAAAATATATGCAGGTTTTGCCATGTCGTCAAAAATTCTCTCAAAATCTAAATTGAAGAATTCCGGCCAGTTTGTGCAAATCACTAACAACTGGCATTTATAAACGGCTCTGTAGGGATCTGCAAAAACGGATATAACTTTTTCCAAATATTCTTGAGAGTGCTCGCTGCCTCTCGATTTTAAATCCTGTATCACTTGTGATTTCGTCACATTCGGATCAAAAATATTAAGGACTGCCCGTTCATCCAACAATCTTCTGCAAATAGTGGTTGTTGCTGAGCCCGTCGTGATCATTGTGTCTTTATAGTAAGCAAAACCAAAAACCGCAACTTGTCTCTCCAGCCCGGTTTCACATAAAACATAAGTCAACCTATTGGTAAACCGCTCTATATGAAATTGATTCATTTCGAGAACTTGACGCCAGTAATCTGCTATTTCGTGAAGGCTCATACATTCACACATGTAAATTAAATTTAAAATAACTTCGAGGGACTTTCCCAAGCTCAGGCAGGTGTTTAGTGGTCCGCATCCTATTCTAGGATCTGCGCTCAAGATTCTGTCAACTTCAGCTGTGTTCGCTCCTGTTTCTTCACAAATTGATGACAGTGCTTGGATGCTAACTAATTTTTGCGCGGCAAAAGCACAAGTAGTGATTTTGGAAAGTTCGGCGGTCCAGTTACTGAGAATAATTATTTTCTGAGGCAAAACCCAACGTTGGTAAACACATGTGAGTTCTTTGGCAGCAGAGAGACCTTCCGGAGTGTCGTCGCTTCCGATCAAAATACGGTCTGGAAAAAAAAGTTGGTGAATGGGATTTCCTTCATCGTAAAACTGAGGATTTGAAAGAATTCGAAAAGAGACTCCAGGTCGACATTTATTTTTTAAGATTCTCCTAATGAACTCTGACGTCCTGGCCGGAATATGACTTTTCTCAACGACTATTTTGTCGGTTTCCGCAAACTCAGCAATTGAAACTGCGGCGGTTCCAATTATCGACATATCGACTACCTTATCCTTCCCTTCCCCATAGGTCTTCATTTTGGATTTAGAGGCTATAAAAATTATGTCTGCTTCTTTAATAGAATCTTCTTCATTGGTTGTGAAAAACAAGTTCTTGTTGTGGCATTTTTTTACCAATTCTACAAGACCTGGACCATAAGCCGATCCCGAGATTCGGTTGGCATTCCACAAGAAAATTTGTTCAGGATTAGTATTGACAACAGTAACTCTTATTTCTGGACATTTGAAGGCAATTACAGCACAGATGGGAACTCCCGCTTGACCAGGTCCAAGGCAACAAATTTTCTTCACTGGCATACCTGAAAAGTTTCTACATCACCACTTCTCAATCATTTCTCCTTTATTTTACGCAAAATCTCCGCTCAAAACATTAATTTCTGTATTTAATTTGAAATTTACACGATTTTAAAATTTAGCTTCTATTTTTCTTTGCCCATATAATGCACAACAACTAATTTTAGTATAAATGTTTATATTCATGTGTTTGAAAAAGAGAAAACGAAAGAGCAGAAGTGAAACTAAGTTTAATTTCTGATGAAATTACCTTTGACGATTACAGACGACAAACAACTTGTTACGTGTCATCAACCTTAAGATTGCCTTTTTCACAGCCATAATTCATTTTCACTTTAAACAGCACTGAAGACTTAGATGCTAACTGTGTTGTATAAATGTAACGCCCAAAGTCTAAAAATGTATTTTCCAAATAGTCAAAATTATTCTAACTTTCAAGAGCTTCCTAAACTTAGTACACCCATACCTCGCTATACGGCCACTCTTTATACGGCATTTCGCTATAACGGCCTTCTTCAATTATGGCACGTTTTCGATATACGGCCTAAAATGTTTCGATATAACGGCTAAAATGTGTCAAATAACTGGTACAGAAGTTAATTTCCTTCCCGAAATTAGGCAAAAAATTTTGGATCCAGAACATAATCTCGTCTTTAAAGGTTTAAACGAACGTCATGTGTTTCATCTACTTAAAGCTATTTAGAACAAGGAATTAACATCCTCCATGAAAACGATCCTGATGACGAACGTAGGGCTAAAGTTTCTCGAGAAAGTAACTCAGCCATTAGCAGTTAGAAACAACCGAAGAATGAAATAGACAAGAAGGCAAGACCAACAACGCTGGACAATTTTTTTAAGCCAGAGCCATCCTTGCCAGCGAAAAATGACTACGACAGTGATCTGTAGATCACAATTTCTTCATCGTCTTCTGATCAAAGCCATTTTAAAAAATTATGTGTGTATACGTACACATATTTTTTCACATGAAGTTGTTTCATTTTTGTTTGTGGATTATTATGGGTTTTTGTTGTCTGTTATTATTTTATGTACAAATCTATGTACTTGTTATGTATGTATTTTTGATTTAAACCAGATAAAATGCATTTTGAATGACAAGCCATGTTACATTTTTAACAAATTTGGAACCAATCTCACTGAATTTTTATGAATTTGTATTAGAATACATGATTCGTTATACGGCTTTTCGTTTTACGGCCAAGTTTCTTGGAACGTATCTAGGCCGTAAAGCGAGGTATGGGTGTATTGGAAAACGTATACAGTAGCCATATAAATTTTTTGGACACCCCATTTTTTTAAACATATAGAAAGTACATGTATAAACCAAACAAACTACATACGAAAAAGGTAAAAAACTTTCATGATATTATCAAAGAAAAGCTACTTGGGAAAAGGAATTTAAACATTTTTGTTTTTCACACAAATGACAGACTTGCACGTTCTGTGGCTATAATTTGTTCAGCTGACCTTCCTGTGTTCCTACGGCATTCACACTTTTGAAAACCTTTTTTAGCTATCATGCCAAAAATGAAAAAGATTTGAGTAGAAGCCTAAGAGAACACATGCTTGTGCCACGTTAGCAGCAAAATCCTAGCCGAGAAATGACTTTTTTTTTTAAACAGGTTTTTAACATCATAAAGTCTGCTATTAACGCTGTAAGGAACGTAGTACCAACAAAAAAGAAGTGAACACGCCATCTAAAAAGTTCGTCCATTGTACAGTCTGACAGAAGTATTTCTAAAAAAGTGGTTAACAACCCTTCAGTGTTTGTCTGACATAGTCTACCCGTCTTCGGGAATCCAAGTCTTGAAATCGATGAATGTAAGTAAGAAACCCTCAATTCTGAAATATTTTATTACATTTTAAAAGTGACACTTTGCTTCCAGCAAAGTTTAAAATGTTTTAAAATGTAATAAAATCTTTTTCTTTTGGTATCACGAATGTTTTATAGTTTTTTCAGTACACTTTGTTTTGCTAACAAAGCTTACTTTTTATTAGCGTGAAAACAACAACTTTTCATTTTGTTAACTGGATGAATTAAAAAAAAACTGAGTGTGCAAATACTTCTTTTTCGCTACTGTATATACTGCACCAAAAAACTGACATTAAGAAATGTTAAAATATATAAAATAATTAATGTTGCTCAATGGTAAGTCCTCTTCCACCCCTCCATTTGTTTTTTCATTTCGGAAACTCAACAGTTCAAACTTTTTCAGGAAAAAAACATTCGAAAAATTTTGTGACAATTTGCAATTAATTAGGTAAAAAGATGAAGAATGACATCACTGAAAAGCGGACAGCAGTAAAAGCGAAGGACGATTACTGATTATTCCAAATTTAAATACATTTCCTGGCCATCACTTGTGATCGGAAGTCAGTTGAACAAATCATGAAACACAGTTGCAAAAATTAAAATGTAGAAACATATCATTTCATTATTCTAATTGAAATTTATAATATAGTAAAATAAAAATACAGAGCACTTTTCTTTTCAATAATTATGCATTTAGTAATGTTCTTTATGGGAATAAAATACTCATAAAATTCACTATTGTCGGATAATTTCGAAATGTTCCTAATCACATTTCCTTCCCCTTACGAAAATAAAAATGAAAACAGTGTATATTTTTTGTATTTTAATAAAAGCTTGGAAACCCACTAAAAAATCAATACTATTGGAATCCAAAATCTAATTTTAAAACCTTTTAAAGGTATAATAAAAAGCCTGCTTTTATAAAGAAATTTCTTGTACTAAGTTAATAGAAACAACTTGAAATATTTAATTTAAAAAAGTTGAAAGATTCTGCCCTTCTTAGAAGCCCACATTTTTGTTTAGATCGAACGAATACGATAACTACTATTCGGTAAAATATTTCATGAAAATATAATTTAGCCTGGAGAACAAAGAATGGAAGAAGCATATTTTTCACAGGTTCAATGATCTAGTCACGTTGAATCATGTTTTTAAATCACATAGAAAAGATTGTTATTATTATATATATAAAATGAAAAAAAGAAACGTGAATTTTTTACTTAAGCTTTAACACGTTCGAAATAACTAAAAGAAACAAATAAAATCCTATTATTTAACTACATAAATAGTATTGAACATTTATAATTATAGCACATTTAAATCACTAAATTTGAAATATTTCAGCTTGATTCCTGGCTGTTTAATAGACCTATAGCTCATTGATAATTTTAGTCTTTACTTAATGTTGAAAAACCATTTAAAACAAAGAGTTCTATAATGTTTTTTCAACAGTTATAATGGTAATGGTCATAGTATTTTGCATTTTATTAATGTTACAATGTGTGATTTCTATTTGTATCATAAATAAATTACACCGATAAATTTCAGTTTTATTAATATGGGACTATAAATATAACCTTTGGCAGTACCCAAAAAATACTGTTACACTACAATGATGAAAACTAATCAGCGAGGATAACAATGATTAGAAAATATTTTTTTTATAACATAAATAACACTTAATCTATGGTACCGTTGTTTGTTCATCACCGATTACACTGAGAAATTTGAAACAGATTCCCAGGAGTATGATACCCAGTAGGTCTCCAACCGCTGTTAAGTATGGAATAGTCGAATTATCAGGATCTATTTTCCTGCTCCAAAAATAATGAGTCAAAATGCAGGACATATACAACAAAATGGCAACCTACAAAGAAATCTTACTTAATTAAGACAAATATGAAAAATATTGTCAATATTAGTACTGATATGACTTATATCAAGAAAGTGTGTCTTCCTGACGATAAGACATTTCGATTTTTGAAATTTTTGTCATTTCCCAATTCAAATACAAGACTTACCTGTATTAAAGAAACTATCAAGTACAAAGTGACAAAAGCAGGGGTTAAGATTACTTCTCCTCTTTGCACCCAGCTAATGGTATATATGAAGACCAAATGACCAGGGATGACCAGAGACATTAAAACCCGTGCAGTTAGAGCGTAAGTTTCTGAAAAACACATACACTTCAAAATCAAAACTATACAAAGTCACTCTTAAGCATTAAACACAATAAACATTAAAACCGCGTTATACAACAATTTCTAATGAATTTCATAACAATCGTGGAAATTTAAACCTACTGTTATTAGGTTATTTATATACAAATCCAAAAACTAGGTTCAAGTGCAGGAAATGCAAACACAAAAAATGATTTCAAGATTTATCTACTGATTCTAAGTTTTTGTGAACTTTCGTTTTTTGTTGGTTTCGAACAGCAAAAAAAATCTTTGCGGGAACATTTCAAATGAAATTTTTAAAAAATTAATAACACACAAACCTAATGCCTGTGATATTTTGATGAATTTTTGTTTGACATATCTTGTTGCTACCTGTTAGTTATTTAATCTTAGGAAATATATATATCCTTTTATAATGCCTAAGAATGCTTATATTTTAACTTTTTTTTTTGGTGGTTTTAATTCCGTTTTTCACCCTTAATTTGTTGGGTATAACAGGATGCGGGAAGAGGATTCGAACTCATGACCATTTGCGTCCAAGTCAGGAACTTATCCACTACACCACTCCTCCCAATTTATACTTTAACTTTAAATTAGTATTCTCAGAAATTAAACCTCTATAGAAAGTCTACCCTCTGTCCATTGTGTACCTTTAATTGACACTAAACTGTAAATTTCCTTATGATAATTCTCAACAAACTTACTTTTAGAAAAAAATGCATTAATAGGACTTATTAAAATCTTTGCGTCGGCTGGTAAAGATCCCAAAGACGTTTGTTTGTGAAGCTCAGTTGATAAACGACTCGACTGAACTGAAACCAGATTTCCTCCGACGCCATTAATGACCGGTTGAAAAACGGCTAAACCCCTATATGTTGAAACCATTAGGTCTAATATAAAACCCCCTAATCTGTAAATAATGCATTTCCAAATATTATAATATAAATTTTAATATCGTCTAAAGGTATTTTAAAACAAACTAGGACAGGGATGGCGAACCTATGGCATGCCTGCCACAAGTGTCACGTTTGAAAATTTTGTTGACACGCACAAAACAAAATTATTTTTTTTTTTAGAAAGCTATTTTTTTATATAAATTAATTAAAAATTATTAAACTACACTTAATTTACACTTGATTTTCTATTTCTGAATACCTATCTTAGTATGTTAACTAGAACCGGCAAATTACACATTTTGGTATTAAAATATCGCACGAATTCTCTCGAAATATATAAAGATGCGCATTAAATAAAATTTTTTAAAAAATAATTGCTTTTATTGTATTTCTTTATTTAATTATACTTACGTAGGCCCTATAGTTTCACCGCGCTAACATTTCGAATGAAATTTTATTGTGACACGTCACCTATTTAAAAAACGAATTTTTATGACTTTGTGGCACAGACATCAAAAAAGGTTCGTCATCCCTGACCTAGGAAATTGAATTTTATTTTATACAGATAAAAAACTAACGTGGAAAGTTGAATCATTCACGTACACAGATTAAATTCTACATTAAAAATAATTAAAATTAACTTTTAAGTCACAGGATTAAAGTGTCTGATTAATTAATACCGGTCTGGTGCATCATTATCAGAAATTTTGTCCCCCCCCCGGGGTATGCTTCCTTATCGCGGAGGCGACCTTACCACATTGCGTGTGGATGATGGGTAACTAAGGGAACCAAACGCCTACCTTACCCCATCCCTTCTCCTTCCTTACTTTTTAAGTTCTGATACATCAATACTAGTAAAAATAAAGATTTCCGTTTACTAATATTAATGTATCAAAATTTAACGACTTTTAGGAATCTTGACAATAAAATACAACATGGGCCTACTAATCAATAATAATAGTAGTAGTAGTAACAATGATCCTTCGACACATTATTATCGTAGTATAATATTTTAGTATCGTAAAAATATTTCTTTTGCTATGAACATTTCACAAAGCTCTCATGAAAGAAATTCCAAAACTACAATTAGAAAAAATTTTTGAAAGTGGCTAATTATTAGGTAGATAATGAGCTCGTAGTTGGCTATTCTATCGTAGCCCAATTGAGAATGCTCATCGGTGAAAACAACAAAAACGAAAAACAGGTTAATTAGGTAAATTAGAGGCCTTGTATTGGTAAAACCAATACTACATAAATATTTAAGCATAAATTAAACAAATTTTTTCTTTTTACACTCACGTGCTGATAATCATGGCAACGATGACAGGCGTCCAACCAGTGTAAAGAACACTTTGAGTGTATCTGTTGTTTTTCGTGACCCAAAACCAAAAAGGTATTGAAAGTATATAAAAAACCATAACCGTGGGTGAAATCCACCAATAGCCGATAGATTCATAAAGAAGAGAAGCAATCCAGGAAAGAAGAGCAAGAGAAGTAATGTCCCCCAAACTGGCCGCAATAGGTGTCGCTACATTGTCCGGATTAATGTTTAAGAATCTTGACAAAGAAATCACTGCTGCAGTAATAAGACCTAAAATTTTAAAAGTAACATTTATTAAAAACTACGAGGGATGTTTCGTAAAAGCGGAATTTCTACGTAAGTAGTTTTAACATTCAGAAAATTGAACTTTGCGAAAAATTTCTGTAATTATGAAATATTTCTGTTACCATAAAATTGGAGATATCCCACTTTTGCCCTTCTGTGACCTCATGTAAAACCTTGACATACAAAATTCAACACAGGTTTCAGCAGATCCATCGGAAGCGTTCTTGGAGTTGCCAGAACCTATGAGATCCTACTCCCATAATGAGCTTACGGGACAGAAATTTCTAGAAGGTTCGAATGGTTTTAGTAAGCTTCTAGATCATACTTAGCTTACGATGGATCCTATAAAACCTATAACTCCTGAACCTCAGAGTTCAATACACATTGACATTTTTTCCATTTTAAACTAGTAGTGCATTTTGCATACAAAAGAAAAACTAAGAATTTTCTAAATTTTCATTGTCATTTTGTTTTATTTCTTATGTTTTCCTAATCGTGTTTGGTGCTACCCACTTATTTAAACAAGTAAGTAATACTCCAGTTTTATTATCAATTTTATTAATTGCCGATACCTTAAATGATACCCCAGTAATAAAAAAAGTAGTCCACTTAAATAAAAACTGCCAACATTTCAAAGCTGCTGTCAATAGCTTGTTTACCTAAGATTAAACTGGCAACCGAAGCAGTGATTAGACTGCAGGCACAAAGCATTAGAGTATGGGTTAAATTAAACTGCTGCCGAAGGGCCGCCACCATAACAACAGCCACAACTGAAGACAATAAGCCAACGACGATAGCTTGACACTGAAACAATAAAATCATTAAATCAAATAAATGGCAATAGCAGCAAAATTGTACAAAATCCTCGTCTATTGTAGTTGATTATCAAGTTCATATCAACAAGAAAGGAATTAATTAATGGAATGTGTGACAATAAACACTTATCAAAAACAAAAGCAGTACTATGATCACATTTAAAGGTGGTAACGAGACACTAAATGTTCGAAAAGTACGCGTATATTTATGCAATGTTAATGCTTAAGAAAATGGACAATCGTCTTCGAACCCAAAAACAATTTTCTTTGTTTGGTTTTAGTGCCGTTCCTCTGCTTTGTGTATAACAGGATGTAGGAGAGGGTTCAAACTTTAAACCATTACTACGGTAGTTAGGCACTTTGACCAATTAACCAGTGATCCCTCCCAATTTTCAAGATAAAAGTTTAAATTTAAAGTATTATTTATTCAACCATTATAATAAAAAAAACAGACATCAAATAACAAGTTAAAAAAGAGACCCTGACGCATTACAAAATGAAAATGGGGGCTTGCTCGATCCACTCAGCTAAAAATTCTACTCAGTAAATCGATACCTAACATTTATATCATACAAATAAAAATTTTACCTGAACTAAAATAAGATTTCCTAAAATCATAATCCATCCTTCCTTTGAGTCATCCATGTGTCCAAGATTGGCTTCTGTAGAAAGTCTTGACGCCAGCGTCATTTCTAAATTTCCTTTTAAACCCAACAAAGAAGGCACCAATATAATAATTTCTGACACGTTTTGAAATACCGGCCAGCTCTGTAATTAACATTTATACAAATATAATATAAAAGACGAATTAAGATAATGTAACTTCTCAAAATTCAAAGACCAAACCTGAACATGATCGAGGTAAATTCCGGCCCCCACCATTCCCATTCCCGCCACCAAGAAGGGCAACAGAACCTGAAGTCCAATGCTAAGAAAAGTTTCTTGGGCTCTTTGGACATTGGACAATTGAGAAGCATCGACTTTGACGACGACATCCGGCAAAGGCGGGACTGAATGAGTGTGCGATTGTTTTGTACTGTTCGATATTTGGCTGGTTTCTTTGGTTTCATTTTGATGACCCGCCACCTGAGCCTCGGCTGGAATCAAAACAGAAAAAAAATAATTAAAGGTTTTCTTTAGCTTTAACATAAGTTGATGCTGTAAACTGACAAATGAGTTAACACGATAAGGAAAACCTAGCATCATTTAAAAAGGAAACTTTATTTACCGTTATTAAAAAAACCGGCTTCACTATTTGAGACAGAGAAAATATGTTTAGCATAATTAAAAAATTTTCAATTGTAGTTGTATGTCCTAATCATACATTTTAAATAATTGTTACTTAGCTAATCGAAATTAAAATGAATAAATAAAGTTAACATATACTCAAAAGTATTGAGGAGTGTTATTGAAAAACATTCATATTTCACAAGAAACCAATATAATTTTGCGTTTGAATCAAATTAATTGACACTTTCACGTCCGCACCTGTCATAATGATACTCTTATCTGCTGCTCGTGTGTTTCGACTAAGATTTTTTCTTTGTCGATTTTTCGTACTTGAAAAGTAAAATGAACTGATAAATCTGCACCATCTGCCTCTCTATACGAAAATATCAATTCTTCTTCTTTAATAAAAACTCTCAATTTCAACAGCGATTTCGGGCAAGTGTATTCGTTTTGATTCACCTTGCCAAAGATGAATACTCTCCTTATTTTGACACATTTGAAAATGACGAAATTAAAGTAAATAACTCGATTTCAGAAACTAAAAAGTCAATAAAACCGGTACGAGGTGTGCGAACTAGAAAATTATGAAGACTTGCTAAGGTACTACCAACTGAACAAATGGTCCATTCGGACGCGAAAGAGTTAAATGTCACTCTTTTTGGACAAAATTTTAGAACAAAAAATGAAATAATTAACTTATTTTGTTTGTAAACACCTTATAACATCATTTAAATAAGGTTTTATTAATAACATCTAATGTTCTTTCCGTTCTGTAAAAATGAATTTAAAACATATATATGGACACAAGTCATGCTATATCTCTCAAATTTTAATTTCAAATATCTTTAAAAATTTAATTGAAATTACGCTTTCAATTTTGATGATAGTGAACTGATTGTAGCCGTAACAGCAAATAAAAAAAGAATAATTTCGTCGTTCTCAGGCCCTGTAACTAAAACATTGGCAACCGCGAAACCTGATGGAAAATTTATTGACCCATAGAAAAAGCTCCAGCAAACAACTTATGATGATCCACGATTTACGTATAGTCAAAAATGATACGGCGAAATCACTCTCTTTGTGATTAAAAACTGCTGTTTCGTGAAGACTTGCCAATTATCATGCCAATCAAAGTAGAAATTAAAAGACTCCAACATAAGTTTAGCTCTTAACACAAGACATCCTCACCTCTCAATAAAATCTTATCGATGGCCAATAAAGTCATAAAATTCAATAAGACAATCATCATTAAAAGTTTCCTTATTGGCGTGTGGTATGTATGGTTTTGTTCTACTCAGAATGTTCCGTCAAGAAAAAAGAAAGAAAATATTCACACCTTTAATCCAGACTTCCATCACCAGTTGGTTGGAGATTAGATTTTTTTTTCTTTTACGAACAGAGCTCATCGTATATTTTCTATTCAAATATTTCTTCGTTTACCTTACGAATGTGCTAAAATAATGGAAAATGAACTGCAGCATTTTCTAAAAACAAAGGGAACTTTTATTACCAGGGAGAAAAGAAATCAATTAAGATCAATTTCAAGATTAAAACTAACGTTATTTAAATGAAGTTTAAATGAAGTCTAGTCTTCGACAGGGATCTAACGAAAAACGAGAGAAATTTTCTTCCGAATTATAATAATAGAAGAGATATTACAAACTTTTTTATGCATGAAATTTACATAGCTAAAGACGTTCGTATGCAGTATTAAGGCCTTTTTGTGGTTTATATAAGAGAAGCAACAAGATCATAGTTCCTCTTGACTTTTAATTCCAAATTAACAAAAAAATGTTTTTATCTTTTCTAACTACTCTCAGATTTTTGTACAGTCTCCTCAAGAATTAACTTCAAACCACGTGGGTTTGGAGATAAAAGGGTATATGAGAAAATAAATACAAATGAAACAAAAGCAAAGGAAAAAGAAGAAATACTAAGAACTCTAGGTCGTATCAAGGCAAACGACTCATACAGATGAATACACAACAGAGAGCTATAGCAACGACGAAAGATCTCAGATGAAATTATGATTTTGAGGCCAATGTGCTGCGCAAATCTCAGGAAAAGGAGAATAAAACCCAATAGTCCTCTCTGATCAAAAAGATCAAAGAAGCGTGGCTGAGTGAAATACCGAAACACCTCGAAGAGGCAGGGCTGAATGTGGAAATGGTTACGGCTACGAAGATTATGACAAGAAGAATCAAATCCGACCCGGACTTCACAGAAAGGCTCAAAACAAAAGGGGGAGGGAGGATTCTTGGACTAAAGTAAATTTAGTTTAGATAGTCTATTTTATGAGTGTGGACCAATAAAAAAAAATAGAAAAAAAGCGACACAGAAAACATGAAAGTAAATTCGGAAGATTTAATTTAAAAGAATGCCTAGGTGATCTATCTATTAAATAAAGTCTTTCCAACAAAAGGGTCAAATTAAAGACAGTTTAGATAAATCAAACATATATCATCCCCAAAGACAAAGAAAATTTTTCTGATACGTGCATAAATTCAGTTTCAAATTTTATCTGATCATTTCGCCTTCGCATTTCGTTAAAAATAATAATAATAACAATAAATAATAAAACAACTACAAAGCCTAGTCACAAGGCCATGAGTAAATGACCTTTACATGACAAATACAATTTTAAAACATTTACCTGTGAAAAAATTCATACATAAATTTGGATATAAAGTGGAACCTCTCATAAGGAAAAATTTGCATAAAAAGCAACATAAATTGTAAAAAAAAAATGCCTCTCATAACTAGCGACATGTACACAGGGAATCCTCCGACAGGTAGAGAGAAAAAGACTTACGAACTCTGAATCTGCCCAGATTCAAAGTTAAATCTTTCTTTAACTATCTTATTTTCTTTACTACCACCTAAAATTCTTTCATTTTCGCATTCATTTTCTTCTTACTTATTCTTTTTCTTCTGCTAAATGCTAAAAATAACTTTTTTTAGTGCTTTTTTCGGCCTAGAATGAATTATCCTATTTTACATTAACGCTTTAGCATAACGAGCTTTTTGCATTACGAGTAAAACTCCGGAACGAATTAAACTCGTTAAGAGAGGTTCCACTCAGTAGCAACTGAAAATAAAACCTGTAGAGGTCAAAAACATATTTTGGCCCATTTTGGTAGTATTTCCCTTGTTTTGCCAAGTGACTGTGGCTATAAACATATTATAAACTATACTTTTAATTGTAAAACACGAAAAAAACATACGAATCATTCTTTAAAAATTTTTTTGCGATCAATTTTTAAAAAATTAAACTGCTTTAAAAAAATGAACATCCTTTTATCACCAACATTTTTCCCTTATATTTTTTTAAATTTTCAATTCTTTCAGTGAAACATAACTAAAAAGAAAACAGAGTTTAGTATTTTCAAGTGTTTTTTGGTCTTTAATCGGAAGTATCTTTTGGATTCTCAAGAAACGTCCCTTAATGGCCATGCCAAATTTCCTTCTTTACAAAAAAAATGTATGCCAAGCACTGCCTTTTAAATTTAGTTTTCATAATAAATTCATTATTTCCCCATTGCTTGTGTATAAATAATAATTTTTTTCTCCCGCTAATATTAATAATAATGGCTAATTTTGTTTACAATTTTTTTTAATAATTACTATTAACCAGGCCCCTTCCGCGCCTCTCCGGCGAATAATAATAATAATAATAATAGCTGCATATAAATATAACATAATGCAAAAAATTTTGTAGACAAAAATAATAATTGCTGCAGAGCTGTTTTGCTTCCTCGCATGTACAGAATTGTGAAAACCGAATTCACATTTCTACTTCTTTCTTACGGACTTTATGTGAACTGCCTATGATTTTACCCAAACTGGCAACTCCCGGATATAATCAACCTAAGAATAATGCTACAGACAAATTTTAAGATTCATTAAATAAACAAATTTATAGATTAAAATCAATTCATCTGTTACATAAAATTCCTATACCGTTTGTTTTTTTTTTAAATTAGACTTACCTACCATTCAAAGTTCTAGAATTAATAAAAGTGAAAAAAATAAAAAATAAAACTAACACCTCAGCAACTCAAAAACCGACCTAATGATTTTAATTGTAAAAATAATATCAACAAACGTTTGAAGGTTATTAATCGGAGGCTCAATCCAACAACCATTATCAGTATGGTAAATTGTTTAATATGCAAATCAGTTAAAAAACATATTTCAGGTGTTAAGCTATATACCCTTTGTACAAATTTGGGTTGTAACAACCCACGCAGTTTGATATTTTCAACTGGTCATTCAAAATGACCAATACTCAATAACTACTTGGCTGTTTAAAACAAAAAAAAAGATGTACAAAATGCATATATGAGTAGAAGGGTGTCCCAAAAAAATTAAAAATTTTTATTTAAAAACGCATATCCTCCTAATTTTTTACAATGATGTTAAAACAATCGCAGGTGAAATTTCAAGTACTTAGGACGACAGGAACCCCTGCCGACTTTCACCGAAACATATTACTACTAATAAAAAGATACTCAAAAAACACAACACGAATTTGAGCAGCGTCGACAAGAGTTAGTCAACAACTTAAATATTGTAATTTGTTTGGTATTGCACATACCTATACGCTTCAATTATTAAAAGTATATGAAGATAAAATCATCTTGCAGCGTCAGAGAGAGCCTGGTTGACCTGATCATTTAGCTGGAGTGGACAAAAAGTTGACTGATAAAGAGGTAAAGAGTGCGCGTCAAAGCTATCGAGGAAGAAAAACAAAGAGCTAAATAGTTTTTTGCACCAACTCCTATGACACCGTCCTCCAAACCGTTACAAAGCGATTCGTCTTCTGATTCAAACGAAACCGTACATCTACAAGGGGGTTTACATATACAATAGTAACTGAGGAACACTGCCCAGAACTATTAAAACCTTCACTGGGAAGGATTTCATGATTCCAAAATTAGTAGCAGCACTAGACAGGGATTCAGTTTTTATCCTCGAAGCAATTATTGATGCACTTGAACATACTACTGACGAATTTTTAATAAGCAAGTCCTAAATTGAAAGAATTCGTAGGGAAAACCGAGAGAACGCTCTGTTGCCATAAAAGCTCATTTTCAAGCCCAAGTACCAAATGTAGTGGGTGTTCGCTGGGGGTGTTAAAATACTGTCGAATATAGATACTCGAAAATCAAAAGAAGAACGTCTACTAACAATATAACAACCAGAACAACATGTAAGCTTATGTTCGCTTAAGCCCTTAAGTAGTAATGTGTTTCGGTGAAAGTCGGCAGGAGTTCCTGTCGTCCTAAGTACTTGAAATTTCACCTGCGATTGTTTTAACTTCATTGTAAAAAATTAAGAGGGTATGCGTCTTTAAATAAAAATTTTTTATTTTTTTGGGACACCCTAATGAGTAGTCACGAAGGTCTACAAAATTTCATTCTTGGTGTTAAAACGAAAGAAAAAACAAACAAAAAGCAAACAGAAGAATGAAAAAAAGAATTCGAGTAGTAACACCGTAATTTGTTTCTATCTAAATTTTCTTATATTTAAACATTGTAAATGTTTGTATATTTGGTATATACCAGGAACTATACATACTAGGTATATACTGGAAGTGGGAAAAAAGGTGAAGATTGTTAAAAAGTTTATCCATTTAGGAAAGTATAAAATGAGCGGACCTTCTAGGCTTAATCCAGAACAATAAAGGAAGAAACAAATAATGTATTATTGAAAGTATAATGTATGAAATATCAGTGTTTGTATGAGGAATAGACTTCATTGGGCAGAAATTTTACATCTAGAATATGATGATGAAGGGAAGGACAGAATTAACTTGGTTTAGGTTTGAAAGAGTGGGGGTGGGTAGGGAGGAAAGTCTGTCTTTCTTACTGAAACAAGATGGCTAGTGGTGCATAATTAGGGGCATGTAAAATGTTGAATGAACGAAAGATAAAATTGAATAAATCATTCAATTCTTGGGAATAAAACATAGTCTAGAAGTTAAACAAAATGAACAATACAAGTGGCTTTAATACTGGGCAAGAGGGAAAAAAAGGAAAAACTATCATCTTAAAGAAAACAGGTTTCTGAACAGTCGGGTCAAACATTTACCTACCATTTCAGGGTTCACAATCTGCCTGTATGAATTTTCAAAAGTATGCTCTTTGTTCTGTTCTGCTTTTTATTTATTTTTATCTAATTGAATAAAACTTTGATGGGAAAGTAATTTTTTAAGCTGAAAAAATAAAAATGATTTTACATAATGCTATAAACCCTTCACTCAGGTCTAAATTGTACTTTAAAAATTAAATGAAATTTAAATATAAAATCTGAATATATTATCAATTCTAAAATGACAAATAGATTAGTTACTAATTACCTTAAAAAAAATTAAAACAGACTTTTAAAAAATTTTGGATCCCATTAATTTCTAATTTCAATATAAAAGAAATTTGAAAATTTTTAAGTTTCAACTAGAGAGATAAGTAATAAATTGAAGATTAAATACTCAAACTAGAATAAATCACAATTCAAGTCATTTTAATATAGTTAGAACCTTCATATTAGGTAATTTAGAATTCTTATTTCCTATTAAAAATGTTTAAATTGAAGCGATTCTGGTCACACAAATCAAATTAATTAATTAATTAATTAACTAACTGTACACCAATAGCAAATCTTAATTTGACAAAAATTAGACTTCAAGTACTGGAAGTACAACAAATTTCTAGCAGTCCATTCCCAATCGACACAAAGCGTATTAATTATGATACCTGGCGCAGAAAAAAGAAATTTTAGAGAGAGTAATGTACAAACCAAAATAATGATTTGAAAATGGGCATTCCTACATGCAAAATAAAATCGTAAACTTTCAGAAAATTTAAATATCCCTACTCGTATCTATGTGACAACAAACATTTTCCTGGGAACTAAATTCAAGAATTTTATTATTTACAATTCGATCCAATGTGTATTTTCTCTTCAGTACAGAAAACAGGATTCAAACACCGCCATATACAAACAAAACGATATTCAGTTTCTACTTCAGCTTTAATTTGATGAGTTTATCATTTTTCTTTGCGACAACATCACTTCGAAAACTTATGTTTTAATGCACATTCAAACTTTACTTGTAGTCACTTTAAACAAAATCAAATTAAAAATTTTCATTCAAAACTCGAAAAAATATGTACACACCTCAGACACTAATAATCACACACATTAAAAGTTCCTCACGGACATTAAAAAAAACTCACGTTGCCTCCGAGATTTAGTTTTTTAACTTCACCATTTTGTTCGCCGAAAAGTTTTCAAAAATTTAAGCCTGTAATATTCTTATTTGTTTTAATTTTAATTTTCGAATATTATTATAGTGTGAAAGTAAGTTCTTACCATTATAATTCATATATTGATGTTTCTAAAATAATGCTGAAGTAATCCCCTAGTAATTCCCTGAATTTTCTCCATCTTACTAAATTAAACTATTGTATATTCGTACCCGCGTAAAAAATCTATTACTAGCGGTAATAAATTAAATTCAACTCTTTGTGTAAATTTTTTGCAGTCTTTCTTCTTGGTACTATTTTAGTATTGGAATCAGTACACCGTTTATGACTTTTATTTTCAACATTTTTTGTAACCCTTTGTGAAAGCTTTGGGAATACTCCGCTAATCCGAAATTTAAATTGTTAACAATGTCCAGTATTTTTTGTTTATTTTCTTTTATTTTCAGTCATGGTTCATTATTTTTTCTCTTAAAAAGCATCCATTGGCAAAACACAAGTTGACAAACTTTCAGGTTAAAGACTTAAATTAAGTCGTCACTAATGCATGAAATTAATTGTAACTCTGAAGGAATCCATTAAATTCAAGACCTGGCTTGTCTGCAGCAGTAAAACTTTCTGATTAACACAACTGAGGCCAAATCATAAAAATTTTTAATCTAGCTGATAGTGAGTTCAATTAAATGTTAGGGGCAGTTCAAGTAAACAATTACAGATTACTCCGACAAAATTAGAAGTATTCCTCAAAACTCATGCACACGATTACCTGTCATAACACCACCACCACCACTTTCCTCTATCCTATGACGTCAACCATTTGCGTCACGGCGCTCACAACTTGGTGCGCCGGCTTATGAATTCCACTACTCATACTTAAATTTAATAAAAAAGTTTAATATTTAAAATTTATTTATATTATTCATGTATTACCTATACTATAAATATATTTTTAAGTATACACAAAATTGCGGGAGGTTTGTAGTGGACAGATTAAGTACTAGACTAGTGGCGAGTTCAATCCTCTTCCCATGTCCCTAAAAAGGGTATAATGCGGAATTAAAACTTAATTATAAATATACATATTATTATGGGAAAAAAGGCATGCTACTATTAAATTAATAAATCGAAAATTGTCTAAAGTCATCCGAATAATTTTTGGTATTATTCCGGGCGCAAATGTCGCCAAGCGAAGCGAACGACAGAAGTCAACACAAATTGTTTTTCTTCCTCCAAAACTTGGATACATGATTGGAAAAAAAATGTATTAGATCGTAGCAAAATAATATCTAAATGCTGTTGCTTTACTATTGTGACGATTTTTTAAATTAAATTAATATTCATTTTGTTACAATTTTATTATTAAAAATTTTGAAGTAAGAAAATGAGTTTTGAGTTTAGACTACATACAGTTTAGGCAAGTTCCATACATTATCCCGACGCCAACATAACGACCAACAAATCTTCCGGGAAATTTAGGCGATCTAGATATTATGAAAAATTTGTTCAAGCAGGTAAAGCGGTAACATTAAAAATTCGCGTGAAAAAATTTTAATACACTACAATATCACGGGTCATTTTTTTTGCCCAAAACGGTGTGAGGGCGCAAAACGCGAACTCTCGCAATGTTCTCGCAAAACTGAGTTAGGCCAATCATCACTCTGGTTTCCTTATATTAACTTTTTAATGAGGCTTGAGCTTTTGGCCTTTACTCGAAGCTTTTTTACTTGACTATTTGTCCCTGAAATGACACGTACAGAACATTTAGGGTCGTTAGAGATCCCGCTTTTTTCTTCAGGATAAAATAAAGAGTTAGTGTATGTATTGCAAAGGCAAGATGCTGTATTTATTCATTTAAATATGAAATTGTCTTAGAAACTGGATGGTCATAATTCTTAAGGATTTCAAACTTTTTTTCTCAGATCTGTGGGTCATTATTGATAATCTGAAAGTAGAAATTCAAAAGGAAGTAGGTCTTCAAACACGTGCAACATAATTAAGGTTTTATCGAATTCAATAAGGACAATATTACCAGTCTCAATTTCTTAATAGTTTAATGAGGCCCGGAGAAAAAAATAATCCTTAAATTTTATACACACACCCCTAGAATAGGAGGGTGTGTAAACCTTTATTGTTGGCGATGATTTCAATCCCGTTTTTTACCCTTATTTTTTTTTGGTATATCAGGATGCGGGAGGAGGATTCGAACTCACGATCACTGCGTCTAAGTCAGGACAAGTCAGCCACCAAAATACTCTCCCAGTTTTTATAATTGACTACTTACGAACAGAATATTTTGCTTTTACATGTAACAACCGCCTGCAGACAACAAACAGACAATTCGGACCAAGAAAATACAACTGTAACCCGTCTAATAGAAAACGAGAAAATTAATAATTATATTATAGTAACATAGGCATGAATTCTCGCCAGAACTGAACAATATCCAGGTTTGCCAGCCCTATGCGCAGGATGCAGAAAGCAGATCTCTAAGGAAGTCTTTGAATTATGTGTGCCCACAAGACTAGCTAATCCTCCATGCTCATTATAAAAGGATAATGCTTTTTAATAAGGCCGATAAAACCATACATAGGAAAACGGAGGAAAAGTAAGTCCTGTCAATAATTTCACTTTCGAGAGGGGTACTGAAAAACGACTACCTTTTAATAGCCACTTAGCGCTAATAATAATTATTATTATTTACCCGGTATCACTTTACATTTTAAAGCACAACACCGATACTCTGCTACCAACTTCATCACTGTTAAAAAAAAATGTCTAGCCGATGTTGCCCTTTGCCATTGCCTAAATCGGAACCGACGTGGACGAAAGGTGTACAATAAATTTAAAGCATTGAAACTTTTCGTTTTCCATAACCGGGTTCTTGACGTGACTAAACCTAACAATAATATGTTTATCATCGAGTTTTCTTGTCCTGCCGAGACAAGCATCAGCTTGAAAACGAGGGTTCTCGAAAACTTCTGGGTAACATTTAAATTTTGTATTAGCGTTTTGAAATATAGTGCTTATGTTCTTATTGTAACACATAGCTAACGCAACATAATGCTAAGAAATAATATTTTAAAAAATATTTCATGTTGAGTAACAGATAACATTAATGGAATTTTTAAAGAAACAAACATGGCTATTTTAAACTTAGGTTAATTTTTTCACTGTTCAGTATATGGGCGATCCCTCAGGTTGCACCGCAACTCGAAAAAGTTGCCTTTCCCTGGCCAAAACGGTACAGAAAATCTTCAGATCTTGTGTGCCCAAAAGATGAGCTAATACTCTGTCAGCACCCACCGCTCTCGTTGAAAGCTTAGGGGTCTCTGCAAAAATGCAGCATATGAATGCCCAGAGAAAGTCGACAAAGTTAGACGGGATAGGACCATAATCTACAGGAGTGAAGGGACACTATTATTGCTTTGAAGAGAAGTAGTTTAAATAATAATAACAATAATGATTTTCACCACCATCATTATCATTATTAATCATTATCATCTTAGGCATTGAAGCTAATGGGAGCTTCAAGTGGCTTTTTCATTAATTTTTAAGCTTTGTCTTCCATTTTTTATTTTATCTAGGCGTTAAATTGAGTGGTCTTTCCATCGCAATCTACACCTGTCAGAAGTTAAATATGTCAGTAGACTTGTTGGAATTTTTCGTAAAATGCTTTTACAACTTTTTAATTAGAAAGAAAAAAGGTTTTCATGACAGTCAACATATAAGTTTTATAATTGGAATGAAAGACATGAGAAAAATGCTTGAGGAACGAGACCAATGACCAAAAAATCTTTTCTTTCTTTCTTTCTTTCTTTCTTTTTAAGAAAACTTTTTGAAATTCAACTCATGTGAGCTTTACTTCATTTAGGTGGAGGCCATAGTGCAAAGCTTTAAAATCAAAATCTGTATCGTGTGAAACTGTCGTTAGGATATCGAGTTCACAGATCAAAATGTAAAAATGTGTGCTTTTCACATTTGTATTTATATAGTATTATTTTTCGAATTCATAATACCTAGTGCAACATAATATTCTTTAGGGAGGCTTTCTTATAAAAAAAATATTACTTACCAGGTGTTTCACAATTTAATAGAGAAAGAGTCTTTTCGTCGTCGCCCCCATCTTTCCCCCCCACGTGTAAATTTAAGGAGAAATTCGTTTTGACTGATTTTTTCCCACCCTAAAGAGGTAATAAAAAGACCTTAAGGTTTAAATTGGACACAGACTGATAGGCTCGACTTGCATAAGTGAGGTTTAAAAATTTCACAATTTGAATTCCAAATATTTGATTTTTTAAGTCAACCATATTGCGTAATTGGTTTTTTAACTGCAATTTAGGTGAGATGAAAAATTCGATCAATAAATAAGTTTTCTCTCGGCACACGGTGAACTTGATGAAATATCCGAAGCCACTGAACAAATGTTCCGTTTTTTGTTAAAGATTTCTGATTTGCGTCATGCTCAGAACTGCGTCAGACTTTGTTGGTGCGCCTTCCCTTTCCCGCCGTTTCCTTGTTTTTGAATTTTTCATCATTTATACGAATTACTGCATTACTTCATGAAGTATGATAAAATTTTCAAATAAAGTTGACCTCTGCATTCGTGTTCAACTGTTAATTTAAAAATTGGTATTATCTTAGTTAAAAATGTCCGCCCAACACTAAACGTTTGTTTGGATTTGAAGCACAAAACGCTTGTTTATGTTTTTTTTAATTGTTTCCTACGAATAATTTTTTTTAGGAAATTTCAGAGGCCTTTATTTGACGTTGACGTAATATCACGGATGTACAGTGCTCTCCTGAAAATCTCACAAAGTTTCCACCCCTTCCCTTTTGTTCATCATTTTGTTGCAATTAATATTTATATGTTTTTCCCCAAATATAAATATTGAACTTACTCTTTACTCTGGTTATAAATTTTAAAATATTAATTCTCTCGACCACCCAAGAACTATAATACATTATTTCTACCTTTTTTCTTACATAGATGTTCCTTTAATCCTCCTCTTTTCAGTTGGCTTTTTACCCATTTTCAGATTTAGTTCTTTCAAGATCGGGTTCTAGATTTTATTTCTTCGAGTACCAATTCCTCGAATTCAGGAATGAGCGGGTCAAGTAGAGTTAATTTCACTACTTTTTTTGCTTTAACCAATCTTTTTGATTGTAAAAGGATCCAAAACAAGTAATTTCAGGTTAAAATTTACTCTTTTGCTTAAGTTCTAGGCGCATTTTCTTGTTAGTTCTGTTTCTTGGTCAATATCAACCGGTACTCTTTAAACGTGGGGGTAAAGTAGGAAATTGGGGTTGGTACAAGCTCTGCCATCATTAAACTTCACAATGAGGGCAAATCTGATCGAGTCACTGCCACACGAACAAAATGTCGAAGATTTTGTTCATCGCACACTTGGTTGATTCAAAGAAATCGGCAGAAATAAGAACCTCTCATGGTCAAGAAGGTCCAGAGAACTTCACCCAGGGAAGACAATCGCCAGGAAACGCCTACAGCCACAGACATTCACGGCGGTGTAAACCAATCGAGCTCCAGACCTGTGTCCCTTATAGCTATATAGCGACGATTGAGTGATGATCATTTGTTTGGGTGTGTTGCTGTTCGAAAATCGCTGTTACATCCGCTAAACAAGAAACAATAAATGAAAAGAACCCTGAGACATTGATATTGAACTGAAGAAAATTTTTGAAATACAGTAGTCTTCAAGCCGAGGAGTCAACGATTGTATTATTTGAAAGAAACAGTAGAAATTTGGTTCAATGTTCTTGTGGAGGAAAAAATGTTACCAGATTGTCTGGTGCCATCGGTGAAGAGTGGCGGTGGTTCTGTTTGATCTGAGGTTGTTTCATTGGGCACAGAACCGGAAATAAAGTAAAAGTCTAGGGAATAAGTAAGAAAGAGGAGTACAAAAGCATTCTCGATGCAAGTACCACTAAATTTATTCAGCCATGGGTTTGTTTTTCAACAAGGCCACATCCCTAAACATAGTTCTATATTATGACAGAGATATTTAGGAGTAAAAGTAGTGGAAGAAGTTCTATAAAAAAATTGATGTGGCCTCCCCAGAGCCCCGGTCTTAATATTGTAATGTCGAACTTTTTAATGCAGAACTCAATAGAAAGGCTTGTGATTTGTGTCCTTCCTCACAAAAGGACGTGTGGAAGGCTTTAAATAAAAACCCGGAACAATATCAAACAAGAAACAATTGATTAGTATCAATTATTTCCCAAAATGCTGCAACTGGTAAAAAAAAGTCACCTGGAAAAGTCTATGGGAAAAGGTTTTTTCCATAAAAATCAATATAATTATAATTACTTTGATTATATGATTAAATTGATTGATAAATTTATTTAAATTTGAATTAATTTTTTTTGTAAGATTGTATATTTTCCCAGTATTATTTCTTTTGAAAATTCTAACAAGTTTTTGGGTTTTAATTGTTTTTCTCGTGTTCCTTAAAGTGGTCTCAAACTTTGGCGGCAGTGTATATATATTAATATAAACTGGGTTTTTAACTGGTAAAGATTATATATATATTGTATACATCACACAGTTTTTGTGTCTAGTTCATTTCTAGTGGACTAACTCGGTTGGTTGTGATTTCCGAAGAGTCTCTAGAAGACTAGACTGTCAATGGTCAGGTTCAAGTTCTTAAGACATACTTTGCCGCCTTTTTCTGTTATTTGTTGAATTATTTCTACACCTTATTCTTAGGAAGGCACAATTTAGGAGTAAAGGAGACAGTACACCGCTTTATCTGAGAATTGTTTTAATCTCAAAAGCTTTTGGCATTTGGCATTGGTCTTTGCATTTCACATCCATATTATGTTGAATAAAGAGTCGTTTTAGCCTTATGAAAATAAAAAATTATTTTTTTATACTTATATTTTCTTTGTTGGGAAATCACAATGAAATTTAAATAAAAGCAATTAAATTTAATTAAAAATCAGTAATAATTATAGTAATACAAATTTTTTATGTACAGTAGTTAATAATTTGTACAATGATCTGGTACCTTTTAAAGTTTCTCTAAAAAGTATGTGTGTCTTGTTAAAAGAATAAAATCTGTGAATTTATTTCTCTTGAACTTTGATATTTGGGCGCATGACTTTACAGATACGTAAGTCAATTGAATTGTGAATTATAATTTTTGTTTTACTCTTTTTTCTGTTATTTATAACCGTGTAATGAATGGGGAGAAGCAAGACTGACTAGAAAAACAAGAGAACGCAAATACAATATTTGCTGAAACATGTATCTTAGACTAAGTGTCTTAGTGTATTAGTGTTATTTTCTTAAATTTTTTATTTCACAACTGTTTTTAAGTAATTTTAAATATTAAACGTTGTTAAAAGTATTAAGCATGTAGCAAAATAGAATAAATAATAAATAAAATGAAAAGTAATTAGACAAGGATGAAGAAGAAGAACTCAAATATTTCCTGCTTTTACAGCGATGAGCTTCTGGCCCTATGCAAGAAGCATAACTGATAACATTTGCGATGTAGTTTTGTTCATAAGTTCCCACAAGTAAATGAGACATTGGACCTAAAAGTTAAAATTATTCATAAATTACTTAATATGTTAACAAACGCAACAGCAGAATTTATTGTTTATCTTATGTACATTGACTTGAATTTGGTTAAATCATAAGTACATACCTAAAGCATATACAGGCACATCTTCGCCTCCATGAGTATCATCCACCCTGTACAGAGCGGAAAATTGCCTGTAGAAAATGTCCGTGTATCTAGTAGAATCATTCCTAATATCTCTGATGTTGTTCGCCGATTGTTTTTCCAACTGTGAATGCAAAAAAAACTACAATTAAACAAAAAATTTTTTAAAAATTAAACTAAAGATTGAAAGTGTTAGGACTATCGATCTAGTTCTGTGTTGGTGATTAAATGAATGAATGATGAATGAATATTTGTGCACTTGAGCTCATTGGCAGCACCGGAGGAGGTTCTCACCAATGGACTTCCTAAGAAAAAAACTATGAATGAGATGGATGGGATGAAATAGGACAGAGGCCAAAGGGATTTGGCAGAATGATTAGTACAGGTAGAGGAAAGGCTCAACTCTGAATCAGTGTTGGACTCAACTACAGACAGAATAATCCTTTTCAAATGAACGGTTCAAGCGATACTTGCTTACTGCTTCTCTGCCTCCTGCCCTAGACTGAATAAGGCTAACGTACAAAAACTGAGGGGTTTACAAAGGTCATCATTGAACCATTTATAGCCACAACATTTTATTCATTAAAGCCACTGATGTCATTGCGAAAATATTGCCGTTGAATAAGTTTTACTTTAAGAGAAAAACGATAAGCTAGTTAAAAAAATGTATTTATTTATTAATCAGCCATCTATATGTGAGACCCTATACAATTTAGCTTTTGACAACGGCTTCATATTTGAAAAAAGTGGCAATGAAGTAATATCAGGGAAAGCAGTAAAATACATGGATGCGTACACTTCCAGTAAATGGCAGGAACAAGGACACTTCTAAGGTCTTTTTTTCACATTGGCACTTCGCAAGCTAGCTACCAAGACTTGTACTGACAGGTACTGACAAGTGCCTTGATTGTAACCTAAACTATAGAGATGATGTCAATCGAATGTTTTAAAGTGTATATCTTAGCACAGGGGTCTTCAATGTTTTACACATTAAGGGCCAAAAAAAATTTTTTTTCTGCACAGCGGGCCGGACCATAGGTATTTTTATAAGAATTTTTTTTTGGCAATGGTCAGGATGATAAAACAAGTAGATAAATAGAAAACATTTATTTGTTGAGCCAACATCAACAAAAGGGGCAAATTAAAAATCAATACAATGCAGTTGGTCAATGTCAGTCTTATTTTTATTTTTTAAATAAAAAATATAAAATATTTTTTTTGTGTAGTCGTTACTGAAAGTGCTGTTGGCGGGCCGCAAAAAAACATATCGGTGGGCCGCGGGCTGAAGACCCTTGTCTTAGCAAAATCTCTGAATACAGCATATAAGAACTTTTTAAATATTTGCCAAAGATATAATTAACTTAAAAAGCTTTTGTCACAAGAGTCTTGACTCTCAAGTACAAGCACTAACCTAAGCTGATTTTCTTGCGGTACATCTGTTAAAGTTGTTAATTATGAATGTTTTTCCTATAACTTATACTCAGATTTAAAAAAATGCAATTTTGTTACAAGGAAGCATGTTTCATTTCCTTATGAACGAACTGTATCTAGTAATTGAATAGTGACTTATCTTAGAGCTTGCTTTCAGGATGGCGAAAATGTATAAGGTCATAGTTACGTAAATGCATGTACGAATATAAAGTACACTTATTGACACATCCTCAACATAAGCATCAAGGGTAACTTAACATAAGTTAGTTATTTTTCACAAAAAGTCACCAAAACTCAGTACAATACATCATTTTTATTCTCCAACTATGAATACATTCATATATACTGAACATGAATATTATTCATTCCAACTGACAATCTAAAAGACTGTTTTCATTTTTTTAACAAAAAATATATGCCTAATATTGAATTGGCCTATGTGGCAATAAAAATGATTGTCTCGGAAAAGAGGGCCGAGGGCAAAATTAACCCCTACAAATTTAGATTGAATGGTTTTTAATAACAATATAAAAATTAAGTCAAGGTTAAGGTAAAAAATACAATGTAAGAAAACGGAATTTGAATGTAAAGTAGCAAAAGTGAAAGGCCAATGAAGTCTCAAGTTTTGCTATGATAGTAGAAAACAAGTGTTTTTGTTAAAAATCTTACCTCGCTACAGTTTCCCCTGCAGTTTTCTTTTCTCATATGGGGTTTTGGATGATGGTATTCATATCCGGGACCGTTGGTATATGTTATTGTTTCGAAAAACGATTTGTCCGTGTTTTCCGCCAAACCTGAAAGCATGTTTTTCTCTAGAGAAGTTTTTCATTAAATTCCTTAGTGAACCACACTCTGATCAGGAATGCTCACCTAAAATATCATTTCCCCTTTTAGGATATCCGTTCATGACAACAGAATGCGAATGATCAGCCGTAACAATAATTAGGGTTTCTGCAGGATTTGTCATTTTTACGGCAGCAGATATCGCTTCGTCGAATTCGACGGTCTCAATCAAGGCCAGTTTGGCATAATTATTATGATGAGCCATATCGATTCTACCTGCTTCCACTAAGAGTACGAACCCTTGAGGATTTTTGCTTAGGATTTTTATCGCAGTTTCTGTCATAAGTTTTAAAGATGGACGAGTCGTAATATTTTCAGCAACAAAACTCAAGTGTCCTGGCGCAAAAAGTCCTGAAAAAAAGAATCAGTGTAAAAGTGTGTTGTTGCGCTAAAATGGCCCAAAAGGTTTTGTCTTACCTAATAAATAATCGGTTTTGGATGTGTCAACAGCGGCTAACTCATCAGCCGTCGACACATATTTCGCATTATTTTTATTTCTTTCCCAAATTTTTACCAAATTTTTGTCGTCCTTTCGAGTGCACGATTTATCTAGTTCCCTATCCTGGATTCCGAATTGTTGTCTCCCTCCTCCCAGTATGACCTGAGAAACAAAGTCTTTTTCCAAAATTCATTTTCATATTTTCATTCCATAACTTTTCTAACTAACAAATTACCTTAAATTTGTTTCCAGGTGCATCTTCGACTAGTTGTCTTGCAATGTCCTTGACACAGTCAACATACGACGGTGGAATAGCGCTATCACACTCCCAATCCCGGTGGTTAATGTGTGCATAAGTCGCGGCGGGCGTTGCATGAGTAATTCTCGTGGTGGTAACTATGCCTAGAAATTTCATAAAAGTGCGAATTCATTCTATGATAAAATACCGTAGATTCAGATTTGCCTATTAGCTAGTAGACACCCAAAAAAGAAGAAAGTCGAAGTGAATAAACGAAAGCATTTCAGAAACCTGAGTACTTGATTAAAAACAAAGATATACTCCTCAAAATTACGACTCGTTTAATGGTCTCATTTGACGGGGCATTTACTGGTGCAAAACTTATTTTAAGCTCAGTTCTTTGAAGTTGTACCTTCCTATGACACACAGACCAAGAGGAAATCTTGCTTTGAGGACATGTATAGGTTGACTATAAATGTTTCTATAAGGGAAAAAACAGCTTTTTGGTACTTGGTGCATTTCTTTCTACTTCTCTGCCTGAACCCTGTCTTTTAATCCTTAATACCCAACGTTTGTCACTCTCACGATTTATCCTACTGAATTCAACAATGTCTACAGCCCAAAGTTGATGAAAGGTTTGAACTTCACAATTATTAATCTCTTTGCCGCGATGAGTGTCGCATACAGTTAAGATTTTACGCAGGTTATAATTACCAAAAAACTGTGTTTTGGGTGTTTTTCCCCTTATTTATTACATCTAACATAAGTACACGTTTAAGATCTAAAGCAGTGGTGCGCAAACTTTTCCGACTGTGACCCCTTCAGTAGAGAGAAAAATTTCGGCGACGCCTTGAAATACATGTTCACAAATACAATGCATAGTTCGAATATCATCAAATCTAACACATTAATTATATTTATCATTTTAAGAAAATAATTTTTATACAATATAAAGCATGTATAATGCAGCTCATAAAAATTTGGCGACCCCCAGTTTGCGCACCTCTGATCTAAAGGATAGTCACAGTGTCAATAATAATAATGTCATGTATAGAAGTAAGGGAAAAATACGAAATCCCGTTTATATTTAATCAAATAAAAACGGATGAGAACACAAGAAAAAAGAAAATCCGTATAATAAAAAGCCACGTTAAAACTGAATGGCAAAATTGAAAAATGAATAGTCGCTATCTGTAAACAGATGAAAAAGGAACAAAAAATAAATAAATAATAATAATAATAATAAAATTAACACTATTATATATATAAATTATTAGTATTAATGAATTAACGGAGTAATTTTCATTTTTTTAAATAAATTATTAAATAATAATAAAAATATCAAATTATACTATATTGTGTGTTGTCCCAGTGGAAAAACAATTATCTGTTATTTTTTTCCCTATAGAGGCGTCAGCCTAAGAGGGAAAGTACAATATTAATGTATATATATACTTTGCTTTTGTAAATATACGCCCTCTCTCTTTGGGTTTAATGGAAGAGGAAAAAAATGTTTTTCCGACCTGTGTCTTTTCCGTTTTCTTGCGCCCAAGTCATTGCACCCGTCACTTTAGCCATTTCGTTAATTTCTGCGTTACAGCTGTTGAAACTTGCAAGGGCATCTAAGCCAAGAACTGAGTGCTTGATCTTCACACCTGAGAACATCGCTGTTGCTGTGCTGGCGGAATCTGCCACTTGATGAGATACATCGTAGGTCTGTTAAATTATTTTATAAGTTGAAATAACCTCAAGTTGAAGGCACCGGGGCACAATACTAGAGGTTTACATATCAATGAATGAGTAATTTATTTGGTGAAAACATTTCATGAAAGCGACATTCACCAACCACAGTCTTTTATGCACCCACACTTATATACAGTATATCGTATGAATGTGTAGAATGCAAAATTACTCCGGATAAAAGTTTCTTGTTCGTGTTAAAACCTTTTAACCTTGTGCAACTAGCCGTTAACTCTTTGATTTTTTTGTTAAATACCTTTTTTCAGGAGAAAAAAAAACCATTTTATTTGTTACTAAAGTTAATAGTGTTTTTTAGTATGACAGGTATTCACCGTTACGAAGGGGAGTAGATGCCGAAAATTTGAGAAACACTGTTTCATAGGTCATAGTCGTACACTACTTTTCCTGTACTACTTAAATAAAATACAGTACTGTAAAATACCTTGATATTGTACCTTTGATAAGCCAACGGCGGGGAATTCTTCAAAACTCAATACGTTGCTTTCTCCTTTTGAATTTCTCAATTGACCTTGATAAATCCTCGCCATCGTGACTGTTGATAATCCCATTCCATCTCCAACAAATACTATTACATTTTTTGCAATGCCATTTTGTTGTTTCTTTTGAAGTATATTATCTAACGTGGTCGAACCAACGTTTCGCCAAAAATTTTTGTCTGTTGGGAAAAATTTGTTATTATTTAATAATATCAAAGTCAAATTTGTTAACTTGTTTGCTTTATTTATTATTAAATCAACAAATCGTACCTTCAATGTCGATTTCTTGTAAAAATTCCGAGGTGGCTGTGGCGAGTAATAGACACAGTCTTGCAATTCTCATACTGATCACTAGACAAATTCCAAGAAAATTATTTTCCTTAACAACAATAATAATAATAATAATAATAATAATAATATTAAATTGACTTTCTACGTGAAATAGACATTATTCTAACACAGGGGTCGGCAACATTTTGTGGCAAGGAAGCCGTATATTCACATTTAACTTAAATAATGCCTCTATATCATATACGAATAAAAATACTATTAAAAATAAATATAGAAAAAATTTATTTTTAAATGACATGGTATAATAACAATAATGTCAGAGAACAAAAATTTTACAATCCTTAAAAACGGAGGAAAGAAAATACAAATCCAATTACACACGCATTTATATAAATATAATTATATTGATGTTTTGGCGGGCCGCAGGTTGCCGACCCTTGACCTAACATATAGGTCCCACTCAAATACATTAGCCTCCAAGATGTAGAAAGTAATGAATTATGAAAAACTTTGGATTTTGTAAGCTCATGAAGAAACGTCCAACCCCATTGTCACTTATAGCTTTTAGCTAAAAAGCTAAAAGAGTAACCGCGGAAAAAATGTTTTCAGATATAACATCCCGAAGGAAGACCGAAATAGCCATACGAGAGAGGAAGGGAAACTGCTCCACAATGTTACCTTGAGTAATTTGGCGAAAAACCATTGCCCATGGGTTTCAATAATACTGATAATAAAACACTTATTTACCACGGGTATGTTGAGGTATGAAAATATTTAGTGTGAAAGTCACGATGGTAAAGTGGTTATGGGTTAAACAGATAAGTTTTGTGAGACCTACACTGCCTATTAAAGTTCCCAATGAGTCATAAATTTCAAGAAAAAGGAAAAATTTTCTTTCAAAGGTTAGCTAATAAAAGCGGAGAAAAACAAGGTCTCACCGACTTCAAAGTCTATGAGTCGAAATTATACAGTCTCTTGTAGATCGCTGAATCATTCGGCCTGGTTTAGAGGGTAGTGAAAGACCACAATAACAAGTATACGTACTCTGTGCCCCTCGAATATGTTACGACTGAAAAACTGTATGCCAAAGAACGATTATTTTCTTAATATCGACGAACATAGATATCGAAAGCTAGAAGTTGATAATTTCCGTCTATAATGTGTCTTTAATACTCTGGATCACAGAAAATGATGTATTGAGAAATCAAGAGCACGTTTTTCATGGAGTTCTGCTTTGCCGAGAAAAACATAAGCTCGAGGGATTCTGTGGACAGAAACCAAAAAAATTTCAATATATTTATATTGGAATAAGTCAACAGTTCAACTGCTTCACTGCCACATTCGTCTTCCAAATTAAAGAATGACTAAGCAGCATAAGTAGTATTCTACTGGAATTGGATATCATCAGGTGTTCAGCCCTACTCGAATGCATTGGTCTACACGATACACTGTCTATAAAGTTCTTGGATACTGCGTGTCCAAGAAAGCAGGTAATAATCCATGAGCATTCACAGTCTTTGTTGAAAGCTTAGGAGTGTTATGAGCTTCCACTTGTCTGGTGGGCCGAAATGAACGAAATAAATGGTCAGAGAAAGCTAATGATGCTAGACCGGAGTAAATGTAAAAGTATTTTTCAATCATTACAGTCTATGGGAAAGCCGGGACATTTATCGTCTATTTTAAGAATTACTAGTGGAAATATTGAGAGATTTTTACTAATTGATGGGTATTTGCCTATTTACATTTCACATAATGGGCATCTGTATTTTCCACTGTAGTAACTATTATGTATATATTAGTCAATATAAATTATATGTTTCAAAAAAAAATTGATGGGTTTATCTTTACATTTTAATTGAAGTTTCGAATGATTCTGCTGGTCTAATATTTTCTCAAAGTTCCTCTTCTTACTTTAAAAAAGAAATGGTGGCCTTCTTTGTAATTTAAGACACCGAAAGCATTTGAATAAAACTTTTTTTTTACCCCTGCTAATTACCACCTGTCTCCAAGTACGAGACACCTTATAGTTGGTCTAGTTGTGAGAGGGATTTTGACTGGGGAACAGACCAGGGTCTTAGTCCCAGGAGCGGATATAGAAGCTAGGAGTGATTTTGGGTTTGAACGTTAGTCGGAGAGGTAGGGGAAAGTTAGGGGAGAAGTGAGGGGAGAAAAGATAATAAAACTTATATTTTAAAATAAGCCGGGATTATCTTTTCAATTTAATAATTTTTGACTAATGAAACAGCATAGATTTTTAGCCATGTACAAAATACAATTTTAGTGTTTGGGGTGTTCAATGTTGGAGGAGGAAAATTACGGACATCATTTTTTGAAATATTGAATTAAAATATTTATGAATATATTTATTAAAATACATTGAAATTAAAATATTGAAATGGGTTGATTCTTTAGCTTAAAAAATGTTTTCTTTTAAATTTCGAAGAGGTTCAAAGTAAAAGAATAAAAAATGAATGAAGGGTTTGGTTTTTTAGGTTGGCATTTCAATCTGTTGCGTTTTATTCCACAACTGACGGTACCATCCTGCATCTTAAATTAATAAATGATATGTTTTAGTAATGTTCAGTCAGCGAGTAAGCCTTCAACGAAAGGTAGTTGACTCATAATCAAACAAATTTTCATCATGTAATAACTTGCTCCAACAAGCAGGAGTAAAAATGAGTCGAAAACATCGTGGTTTCTAGTAGGCAGAAACGAGATTTAAAAAAAGGATGTGTTTTATAAAGAGCTCAAATTTTGAGTATTTTTATATTGGAAAAAGTTGTCTAATTTTTTCTTGTGCACAAAATAAAATCAATTTAGAAATTACGTAAGACAATAACCATAATTTTGCTGTTGTGTAAGTCACTTAAGTACTTAAGAAATTTACTCCGTGTTAGAAGACTAAGAAAAAGATTGTGAAAAAAATTGTTTAGTTTCGACTGATCACCCACATCCGTTTGCTGAAGTGGTAGTAAATAAAAATATTCTTCTTTTAAAATGGCCAGAAAGAACTTCGACATTGATATTTCAAGATTAATGTGACTCGTCGACTATGCCTTGTTTAGATGCTTGCTTAGATGCTGGCTTAGTAGGTCAGCAGAAAACAAATTTTAAACCAGTGAAATCTTTCAGTAATAATTATTTTGTACGACTCAAGATCACTTTTGTCAAAACTGTGTCTTCATACAAACCTTAAATTATTAACTTTTTTTTTCAAATGAAATCATAAAATTATAAAAATTTTTAAAGTGAAATAGAATCACGTTTATAATACACATGCACATGTACATGCACATAGTAAATAGAAAATGAGAAAGGTTATCCCACAGGAGTAGGAATCTCAATAGTTGATGAAAGAAATTATATTAAAATTAAAATAACTCAAGGGTGTTAGGAACATGATGGGAAACTGAGATAAACTCACTCATTAATGATGATTCGTTCCCAGCCTTGGATTTTAAGGTTTAATACTTTATATAAAAATACTAATTAACATGGTTTAACGTCTAAATCAAGGAAAAATCGGCATTTACAGTGTTTTTCCAGTATTTTTTTCAGCTAAAACCATTTTCCACTTTCTCAGGCATTTGCTCCACTCACTGAATAACTCTGACCTAAGTTTTTTCTTTAAAAAAATGTCGAAATTTGCCAACCGCTTTTTTGACCTCAAAATTTTTTAAAACACAGGTGCCTTTTCAGGTGATAATAGTTATAGGTCAGTGATAGAACCTTTTAAAACAGAATCGTTGTTTTTGCTATTAGGTTATTCTTTGTATGAGAGGAAGGGGGCGCGAAGAAGGAAGTGGAAAGGTTTCCATTGCCTAAGAGAGAAATTTTCATGATCACTTCTGAAATTTTCAAACCTTCTTTTTAATTTCAAAAAGTAGGTCATTTTTTTAAAGCAATAAGAATCACACTGGCTTTGACGCAAGTTGAGAGTTTTGTTAAGCTCATTAAATATCGTTTCGAAGGTCGTATGCCACTTGGAAACAATAGCAATAAAGAATTCTTTATATGTAGCTTCAAACTTTGCGACATTGTAATTAAAAGATTTAAATAAGCCTACATAGGGAGCAATTTGATAATTGAAAAGCCACAAAATAGAATGATTCAAGCTTTAAAAAAACTCGTCTTCGTCAGGGCCAACTGAAAAATTTCACCCCACGTGAAGTTGATTATTTCACTTCACAAAGGTTGTATCTTTCTTACGTTATCAACTCATTTATTGCCTTTGAGTTAAATTTATCGAAATCAGCGCTCAAGTATCCAAAAGCATATCCAAGCATAGAAAAGTGCAGCCGTGACTAGCGACTTTTCGTCCGAGGGGATCGTTAAAGAAAAACATTCCGAGTCCTTGCTTTTTTCTGAGAAAAGTATTTTTTTAATTTTGGCTGGCTAATATAATCGGCCACCCTCAGTTACGAATTTTCTGACTTGCAAAACGATTTTTATATTTTCACGTGTCTTTACATGTGCTCTAGGGTCAAATATACAGGCAGAAGATATCTTATCTTAACAGAAAACATGGCGACAAGAGAAAGCCCCGTTCTTCAAAACAAATTTTTATGGGTGAGGTTATGACGTAATGAACTAATGAAGTCATGCAGGAACTCGCCTGGATTCTTAGGATTCACCTTAATCCGAAAGTGTATTCTCTCCGTTTCCTTTTCTTTAGAAGGAAAGATGAAAACCTTACATTTCTGAATTCTTATGAATATTCACTGCATGTAGGAGAATTAGAATTTGATTCACAAAGATTTAATTACAGTTGGGCTCTAATCTTATAGATTTTGAATAAAACATAAAAATTTCGTCATCGTTATCCTTGAACCCGTTACAAAAAAATGAATGTTTAGTTGAAAAGAAAATATCCCAAGCTCATGGTGATGTTTATTATTCAATCCTTTTTTTAGGCTGTAGTATTTGAAAACCTTACGTGCGTGAATCACTGTCACTTAATTTATTTTCTTCGTTGTTCATTTTAGTATTTTTTTTCACTTACTTCATGTTCTGTGATATGGGTCATTTGAATATTGTCGCCTTGCGACATGACATATAACAGCTTTATTTTATTAGGATTTGTGGAAATTAAGTAATTATTATTTTAATCACCGCTGTCCAACTTATCATAGTCCGCGGGCCATATTTTCTTCACTAAACATTTCGGGAACCAACAAGGGTGATAAATGAAGAGTCAGTTTAAGTTAATTGAAAAAATATTTTACTTTTTATACCAAAAAGAATAATATGGGGGGCAATATGGGACGGACAAATGGACGACGACGATCGTGCCAGTTGGAAGTCCTTGATTGCTTCCCTCACCCCGCGACCCTAACGGATGAGCGGCTTTATGAAAAGAAAGAAAATACTAAAAAGAAAACTTTGAAATATTCGTAATATATTAATGAGAACATTGTGGCCATAATTGTAAGATAATTTTAATATTAACAAAAATAATTTGGAAAACAAAAATTATTCTTAGTAAAATACACTCGCAGACCATAAAAATAATTTGGCGGGCCGCCAGTTGGACAGCGCTGGTTTTAATTATTGAAATTAATTTAACAATGAAAACAAAATTAAAGTATATGTCTATAATGATAAATAATAATATAAAAAAGTTTTAACTAGTAATTATTTTGCTCTTTATAAACGTTTACAAGAAACAGGGCTTATGTTTTCAAGAAGTACTTTAAATATACAAAAATAAGAACTGTTAACTTCTCTTAAATTAGTGTAAATTGATATAAAAGAGTAGTAAAAAAATTGTGACAGAAATATTCACTGTATATGGCATTTGTGCCTAAAAAAAATCAGGATCTTACCAGCAATGAGTAAAGCAGCACACTTGTAAGCATGCGAAAAACACGTTTAAAAAGAAATAGTTTTACCTGTTTTGCAATCGGTTGGAGACGTCGATGGACTGAATTCGCGTCGTTAGGCAGGTCGAGTACCAGGTGCTAATTCCTAGATGTTACTTATCAGCACATCGTCAAACTGGTTCGAGTTATGTTCTTTTTAATTCCCGTACACTCTCACCCGGACTCGAATCCTTCGGTATCATGCATCCATGTTTTCACAAAATTCACCAAAAAATAAAATATCAAGAGAGGAACTTATTAAGTTATTCGAGTGCCACTCAATTATTTATTAAGGTATTGATACTATCATACAATTGGAAGCGATTAATAGTTGCTGACTTTCAAATATATTTAAGTGATTAGTTTTCGGTAGGGGTCTAATTTAAAATGGGGTTATCTCAAACCTTGTTATCTATCAAACTTCGCTTGGTCTTCGAAAAAAAAAGAAATGAAAATCTTTCGCACTAAATTATATTTTATTTTCTTTACTTCTTCAAGTTTGATCGGTTTAATGATTTGTAGACCTTAAATTAAATTTGTCATTAATTTTAGAATTCCCAGTAAAATAAATACTAATGATAATTATATAAATTGTGTACAGTTTGATAATGCAATTTGGAAAAGTTTTTTTTTCATATTTGGTTTTTTTAAAAAGCTGAAATTTTCAACCATACTTGGAAGGGGAATAATTATTCTTCTACTTGACTATATAGGTTATTTGTTGATGTTATGGTAATTGATTCGTTTTTTCAGTCAGCTGTAGATGGTCCAAGGTGAGACTACCTGGCGGCAATTCCCTGTGGTTTGCACTAATCAATTTCAATTCATTCAATGTCTTTAATGTTTACCAAAAACTAATGTTAGTGACTTGAAATTGGCGCGCAAAGTAGTTGAGCCCCAATGACGTCACAAAGCATTTGGAAGAACAAAAGACGTTATTATTGTGTTTGGGAATAACAGAGTAGCCCGTGTTAAATTAAATTAACTAAATTTAACACAGGCTACTATTTTATGTATAATTTATACGTAAAAATATATATATACTGTATATCTTATTTTGTTCGATCCAACGGCGTTGTTTATTTTTCTTTAACACTAAATTGCACTCATTTAGACTTACAGATACCTCACACAACTAATTTTAAGTTATCGTTTTTCTTAAACCATAAGAATACAGTTTTCAATGGTTTTTTGAAGAAAAAAAAAGATGGTAATATTACAGCAGTAAATACACGTATATTACGCTTGACAATTCAAATGTATTCTTTGAAACATTTCCACTTAATAAATATTTATTTTCAGTTAATATCACAGCAATTAAACCATTTAAAAATTTTAATGCCATTCTTCGAAACGATAACCTTACACTAGAGTTGAGATTACCTTTATTTCCCAACTACTAATGCTTTATATTTCATAATTTTCTCACTTAATCAATCGGGGAAAAAATTAGAAATTGTACAACTAGTTGTACTTCGATGAACTCAATTCAAACCATTGTACGTATTAAGTATTGCCTTCAAATCAAATCATTTCTATTTTTACTTGAGTGAATTTTATATCTAAGTTTTACTCAATGGTAAAAATTTTCTTACCTCAAAAGGAGGCCAAAAGGAATTTTATAAAAGCAGTGAAATCACAAGTCAATTAAAAATTAAATTTAAAAAAAGATGTAAAAGTACCGTAATTTTGAGTGGTTAAGGGTTAAGGGTTATATAAATCTCGTTTTGTCTATTGTATATAAGAAGCATTTATTTTAGTGAAATGCTGAGCAGATTCTTCTACGAGAAGCATTTCAATAATATAAATGCATATTGTAGAAGAAGCACATTGACACGTGTAAGACAATTAGTCAAATGGACTTAGGTGAACCACTAAATAAACGAATGTTTATGATAAAGCTGTAAATTACATCTATAAGTAACAATAATTACTCAGAGGCTTAATGTACCGTTTTAGTTTATTAATACATATTTTTATTTTTAATGTACACATACATTTGCCACATAAATCTATTTTTACAAGCAAACTATGTCACATGTTGTTTTACTAAAAAGTTCAAAAATTTTCAGCGCTCTGAGTTGAAGACGTAGAGTTTAGCAAAATTGCTTTCGTGGCATTAGACATTTGACTTTGAAATTTTGCGGCATTTGCTAGCAATAGCTCTAGTAATAAGAGAATACTCTTTTAACCATAACCTTTTTGTTTGAATTTTGAATTTTTTGTTTTTAGTAATTGCGAACAGAGTTTTCCTTCTGGTTAACATTTATTTTTTATCTGTATATGCGACCTTTTCAACACTTATACAACTAACCAATCAGACGCTACAAAAGATAACCATTAAGGCCGACGCTGTTAAATAACATTGAAGAAAATTCAAACATAATAGGTATTTTCTTACCAGTTCATTTATGTTTCTGTACAATAGATTTTTAATTAATTCATTTCAACTTTCCCTTATATTTTCAGTATGCTGTGTGTTTTATATTCAACTGGTAATTAGAATTTAATGATGTTATTCACTCAGTGCTTACAATTAATTTTTAATTTTTGGTGTGAAATTTAATCTTTGAACTAAAACGTTTTCAGTAGTGCATTGAGATGAACGAATGCTAATAAGTAATTTCATACACTACATTATTTGTCTTTATAATCTGTTAAATATTGTTTATAAGAGATGTCACGACATCGGTCAAGCTCCAAACGGACCCCTCCAGAAATCGGGCTGTATATGGAGTGTTTAGAAGAAGATTTAGAGCCATCTCAAATAGCTTATTATACCAAAGCTGAAAAGGAATTTAATGACGTTCAGCATAAATTGGATAATTATGTCAAGAAATTGAAAGCTGAGGTTGTGGAAAAAGGAGAAAACTGTGTTATTCTCCAATTAAATGCAACGTATGTTTTTGTCATGTTTTTAAACTTCTCTAAAAGTTAATTTTAGTTGTTGTCATCAAGGAGCTAAAAACTTCTTTTATCAGGCCTAACTCAGTTTCTGGTCAGATTTCAACAACTGGTGGAAAGACTCCTAGACAATCAGTACAGCCCACCCAAAACTATCAGCAAATGGTAGGACAAGGAATTTTAACTAGGTCTACAGCCAATACTGCAAGCAATACATACCTTGTAATGGATCGTCGTTTGGGTTTTATGGTTGGTCAAATGCAATCTCATAATATGTGTGAACAAGCACCTGCTACTACCAAAACAACTGTGATTACTACAAAAAACTATATAAATTAATTGAGGTGGTTTTTATGTTGAGAGGGAAGAATGTAAGTTATTTTTATTTTATTTTTTAATTGTAGCCAACTCCAAGGAGTAGACAAACAACATCTTCAGGGACTGTAATGGTAACAACTAGAGCCAAAAGTTGTTTAAAAAAGCAAACTTCTGCAATGAGTGACCCTGAAATATTAACCCAACCAATAACAAGAACAAGGGATAGATCAAAAGGTCAAAATCAAACCCAAACATCTACATCTCCTCAAGCTTCACCCCAGTTGACTCAGCAACAAATTTACTCAACCTCAAGTGCTTCCTGTGGTTCAGGTAATTACAGAATAAAAGTCAATGCTAAACAAGTTGCACCACCAGCAAAACCAACTGAAAACAATGCTCTTGGTGGATTATCAGCAGGAAGTAAAACACAGTGGAAGCCAAATCCTGGTAAAATTATCAGTTATATAAATTTGATAATTTTAAAAAATTAAGCAATCTGTTTTTTTTTAATTGTTTAAAAAACATTTATAATTAGATGATGGCTCTGGAAGCAAGACAGGTGCTGATTCTAAAGAAGTTACTTTTAATAAAGTTTCTGGTAAAACTTTTCCTAGTTTGGTGGTTGTAGCTCGACCTCATTTAAAAGTGAAATACATACCTCAGACAAATGCAGCACAGGAAAGGACTGCCTTAGGTAAAAAAAAATTTATGTTAATTGATTTTTTTCCTTAACTCAACTACATACTCCTCTTAGTCTTCCTTTACCTTTTTTCCCATTTTCTTCCCCTCTTTTATCTTCTTTATCTTTATCTTATCCTGGGTCTAAGACATTGGTCTCTTTCTTAGATTAAGCAGCAGACCACTCTCAAATCTGAAAACAAGTGGCAGTTAACTGTGGGGTATAGTTTTTTTTTTAATTTAGTGAGACATCCACCAGCTCTTGCAGTAATATTTTTTTCTTTTTCTTTTTTTTTAAAGATGCTAAAGTTAAAGGAGTTCTTATGTACACATCAACAAAATTCACTGAGTGGTTGATTCAACAAGGATTGATCAAAAGTGAACAGACCTGTCAAACTCATGTAAACAATGATCTCAGCCCAGTTAAACTCAAGCTTGGAATGTACAGTGATGTGTCCAAATTTCCATATTCTGGAGGATATGTTTGGATATCAGATTGTTGTCCATCTCAGTTTGTCTCTGTAAGTTCAGAATTGTTATTTTGTAATGACTTAACACAATACTTTTATGTTATCATTTTATACAGGTGTTCTCCGGTTCTATATTTGAAGGAGCTCCACACCCTCCAACTACACTTCTAAAACTTATTTACCATTGGGCTTGTCAAACAAATGTTCAGAACGTGGTGCAGTGGGTGAAAGTTGATAACTTATATGTGAAAAACTTTTTTACAAATATGAGAGCAGTTTGTACACAAGCTGTTCATGAAAAGTACGCAAAAATGGGGGGTCCTCGAAAGAAAATTGAGGTAAGCTTTTTTGGAAATTGTGGTTTTAAGTTGTGTGTGAATAGTACTTATTTTACTCTGACGTGTAACTATAGAAACGAACTTGAATAGTGCAATACTAGGAACTATCCTTGTTTGATAGTTAATGTGAATTCTTGTGGATAGAAACATATTTCATTTTCAAAATAATGTCGCAGGTTGGAGTAATCAGTTTAGGAACAACATCTCAGGACGGTAATAGGAGACAAGTGAAAGTAGAAGTTTTGGGTGTACTGGATCAGGAAAGCAAATTAATTCGTCTCAGGGCTGTGGAACCACTTTCAGTGAGTGTTACAGCAATTAACCCTTTGCATTCGATTTATTTTCAATAATCAATTAGCATTGTCACTTCTAGTGCGAGATATAAGTTAAAAGGGTTAAAGTTGTGAAAAAAATAATAGAATTATAAGTGAGTAATTGCATATAATGGATGAAAAGTTCTGATAGTGCGAAGAAGAATGCACTGTATGTACTCCTTTAATTGAAATGACTTTTCTGTCAATAGCATGTTTTCTAAATTTATATTAATATTTTAATTTAATAAAATTAACTGATTAGTTGTTTTCTTACTTGAAAGTAGATACAGCGGGACCTCTCATAACGGGTTAATTCGTTCCGGAGTTTACTCGTAATGCCAAACAATTTTTCCTTGTAAATTAATGTAAAATAAAATAATATGTTCCAGGCCGAATAAAAATCCCTGAACAAAATTTATGCTTAGCATTTATTAAACAAAAAAATGCATACAAATTGTTGTCAAATATGATTAATCACACTGTTTTTTCTTTATGAGACTTTCCCACACTGTAATTTCTTTTTACTACGTAGCAGTCTAGAGTCATATGTCCTTGCCGACGCTTCAAAATTTAATAAAAATATGAGACCGCATTATGATTAAAGAATTTTGTGGTGTGCATGGCTTATTTACGGTGATACTTCTCAATGTACGAAGCAACAGTTTCCACTTTGCTTTCAGCATTTCTCTTATTTCACAAGATTGTTCTTTGTGAATTAATGCCTCATATTAAAAATTGTCTTCTAATTCGAAAAGTTTGAACAGAATTCGAGATGGAAGTCATGGTTTGGAAAGAGAAAAAAAGAAAAAGAAGAGCTAAAAGGTTTAAGAATGTGAGAGATTTAACTTTGAATCTGCCCATATTCGGAGTTCGTAAGTTTTTTTCTCCATCTGACGGGGAATCCCTCATGTACATGTCGCTCAATACGCCAAAAATTGCTAGTTATGCGAAACATTGCTCGTTCTGAGGTTCCACTGTGTTTGGAAAGAAAATAATTTCATCTTTAATTATTTTAAAATTAATTAAAATTTCTCTAGGATGAAAGAAGTTTCAAGCGAAGATTTATTAAAATATTGGAACCATTGGAAGATTGGGTTTCTAAAGAATCAACTATACTAACAGACTTTACTGTAGCTAGAGCAGCACTAAATGCGATGGGTTTCACATCGGTCATTCAAGTTACTTCCGATTCAAAATACTCAAATCAAAATGTAATGGAATATCTTCGAAGAATCGTTCCTCGAATGTTTCAGGTATTGAGAAAGCATTGCAGCCTTTTAAAAATGGTTTCTCCTTGATATTTTTTCCTTTAATGTGCTGCTTTTATTTGTATTTTTTATTTTTAGAACACATTGTCTCTTTTAAGCCGCCAAATAATTCAACAATTTCTTGACGAACTAGTTTGGAGGGAAATGTGGGGTCCCATTCCATCTCAAGCGTTTGTTAATATAGTCGCTCACATAGCAGAACAAACGAAGCTGGATGTTGCCGAGAATTTTTTGATGCGTCTTAACAAAGTAGCTTCAAATCCTTTTAGACGATGGAAATATTCTGTCTGGAAATCCGTCTCCAATAATGTGAGCAACACAAAAAGTCTGCAAGGCGTTAGTATTACAAATTTTAGTCCTTGTTGGCCTTTTTATGTTCATTTTGTTACATCTCCTCAGAAATATTTTACAAAAAATCCGTTTGTCAGGACTTATTTATGGTTGACAAATGTACTTCATTTAGCCTCTGCCTATTTTTTTCTAAGCATTGATTTAAAAATTCATTAAATATTCAGGGATAATGATTCTGCATTTAAAACTATCGTCAGGTTATCACTTTTAAATTGTTAATTAGGTGTGTGTAAGAAATTGAAAGTATTAAAATGCAAATTTTATCAAATTGTTGCAGCAGTCCTCTGTGTCTCCAGATACCAATTCTGTGGTAAGCTTTATATTATTCCTTGATTTTATTTACCCTTTAATATCGTAAATTCTTTTATTTCATTGAAATTTTGTAGACGCCAACAGAACCGTTTGAAAGTTCAATTTCTGGTAAAGGTATTAGGACCAGAAAAAGAGCCGCAGAGCAGTCGTCTTTAGATTCTGTAAACCCTATACTGCCAGCAAAAAAAATTGCAAAGATATCTGTTAAAGACAAAATGAAAAAAGATAAGGTTAAACTAGTTGAAAGAAATTCTAAAAAAGATAAAGAAACTAGTGAAAAAATTTCAGAAGAAATTATTACCTTCATAAACGAGGGAAAGCAAATTCTTTTAGCCTCTTATTACTACGGGAGTAAAGATGGTGACGAAAATTGTGAAATCTTCGATGTACAAGGAGCATTTAATGTTAAAGTTAGTGCCTTTCTGTAATTGATTTTTTTCCAACTTCTTTTTATTTTGTTTTAACCTTTCCTTTTTCTTACAGTGCTGTATTTGTAACAAACGCTTTACCGAAAACATAATTTTAATGAAACATATGATTCTTCACTATCAAATTGAGCCTCCTTTGTTAATAGATTTAAAAAAAGTCTACCAATGCGATTATTGCTTCTTGGGTTTCAATTCTAACTCTGATCTAAAGACACATTTAGAAGAAGTAAGGTTAATTTCCTTTAGTTCTCAGTGTCATGGTGTTTTCATACAGTGTTTAAAAAACTTGTTTGTTTTCAGGTTCATTATATTATCAATGGTGAACTGGATTCGAACTTCCTTTGTCAAATTTGTGAACAGAAATTCGATGGTCGCATCGATTTTATTTATCACATGCATAGAATACATGTTGAATGGGAGCTACCCTATGAGTGTGGAGTTTGCAACTTTCGAACTAGCGTTTATAAAATTTTTGTTGATCATTTTATACAAGTATTGATGTTTCTGTAGATGTGATTGTCTGGTTGAATCAATCAAATTAAAAAATGGCATGATGCCATATTATTGTTGTGCCTGTTTTTAGATTCACGGAGGCGGAGGACACGTTTTTTGCCCATACTGCCTGAAAGTGATGACTTTCTCACACAAGGGTTTGGCGATGACCAAGAACGTTTTCTTTTATGTGTCTCATCTTGAAAAACATCAAAGACTTAACCTGATAAAGAACTGCAATCGTTGTCAACTTTCGTTTATTCACAAAGGAATTTTGGATCAGCACCTTGAAGCTGATCATGGAAGTTGGAAAAATGAAACGGGTAACTCGTCATTATGTGCAACCATTATTACATATAAATTACTCGAACTCAAGTTCACTTAATTTTACATTACAGGTGTCAAACCTATTTCAGAAGTGAATGGTGATGCTTTTCTAATGCCAGAGCCCGGTGGAATAATAAAACCTGCGCCTCCGACTAAAACACAGAAATCTCCGAAAATAAAGAATTTATTCACTGCTACAAAACTTAAAACATTAGAAATAACTGGACTTGAAGATGATATGGCCTGCTTAGAGTGCGAAGGATCACTTAATAATTCAGAGCATTTCACGTATGTTGTAAATAAAAAAAAATTGCTGTGCACAGAGCTAGACTCCTGACAAAAACCGGCTAGAGGAGAAGCTTATACTTAAAAATTAGTTCATTTCAAGTGTTTAATTCTTATAGCCTAGTTGGAAAGCTTTCTTCAAATCGTAGATGTATATTTTCTCTTTTTAACTCACTAAACCAACTCACTTTCATTTTAGGAGTGTTTTTAGTTGTGTAAAATGTCGATATTCAACTTGCTGCGAAAATGCAATGATCGAGCATTCGGCAGTTTTTCATGAAGCACCTGTTCTTCAGTTTACAATAGGCAAACCTATTTTATTGACAGAAGAAATGTTTTGCGTCTGTGGCTACTCGAGTAGCTCTGGAAATAGAATAGGTAAGTCAGTTTTAAATCTGTTTTGGGTAAGGTATTTGAGTTTGGTTTCGCTTTTTACCACACGATGATGAAGTGAAATAGTTTTTTCAGAAATATATCCTCGATTACACTATTTAAAAGAGTGATTTCCATAGTAAATGATTCTTTACTTTCTATGAAATCTCACTTCCTCCGATTTTTAAACATTACACTCTTCACTTTATAAAATTATTCTTTATACACCTTTTTGCTCTATTTTTTAATCGTGTCCATTGTGCTCTCTTTATCCGTCTCTTTTACTCCTGATTTTCTGAAATATTATCGTATGATTAAAATTTTCCTATCTACCCGCTTCCGATTAATTGAATTACACTCAGCGTTTAACACTGCTTATTCTTTTCTTACTTTTCAATACGATATATTCTCTACTTTGCCACATCTTTTCCCTACTCATTACATTCTTTATTCGTTCCCGGACCAAAATGTGTATTTAGATGCAATTTATTAATGCTATTATAGATCAATTTTCTCGTAAGTGGAGTGATGTGCCATTAATTACGAAATAAAAAAATAATGAAAGTTTGATGGATAAAATTTAATTTTGATACCCATTTTCTTGTAAAAAAAAAAAAAAAGTCCCTAGAACATATTTAAATCATCGAAGAGGGGCTTGATCGAAAGGTTGCGCACTCGATTGCCAATTTAAAGGTCGGTGGTTCGATCTCTACCTGAGTAAGAAATTATTCAGCCTGTTTCTACCTTACCTTCGAAATTTACTTAAAATTTTCCAATATCACCCTATTATTGAAAACACCTCCCTGCATGGTTCACAACCTTGATAATAATTTTGATCGGTGAAGTCAGGAAACTAAAAACTACTGGATGGTCACCGATCCCTTAAGACAAGATTTCTTCCAATCATCACTCAACAGCATGAAGGAAATTAGAAAAAAACTTCTCACTGAGAGAACCAAACCTAAAACAAATCCCACGGGGCGCAAAAAGCGACCTTCAACACTAACTTTTTCCGGCAAGAACATAGCGAAAAAATGAGAGTATTAGCAGAGCACCCGAGAAATGGTTGAAACTAACATGTCTGAAAATGGACTGATCGAAAAGTAACCGAAGTTAAAAAGTTTTCTGTTATTTCCAAAAATGGCCATTATATTTACACTGTCTTTGATGGGAAAAAATATTTTCCAGTTAAATAAATTTTGTTACGTTTTACAAATTTACGCCTTTTTAACCCTTTTTTAGCCAAACACATGGTCATATGTGAAAGGAGGTCTATTTACCCCAGTAGAGAACTGGCAGAAGCTGCAAGTTTCTTGAAAGCGACTAACGATGCTGTTCATGAAAATGCTAAGCAAGGTACGTATTTTACTTTTCAATTAATTCTTTAAATTTCAAAGTTGTATGGCTTTTAAATTAGATCTAAAAATATAATATAATATAATATAATTACCCTCTATTTTGCCCCTAGGCATTAGAGGGGTAAAAAAACATCATTACATAACAGAATTACATGTGGTGCGTCACTGCACAGAGACGTTAAGGGACAAAGTTCTATAATAATATACAGCGGTTAAACTGCCTATTGGCACAACCTTCAATACCTGTGGATAATCTTAAATGAACAAAGATAATATATTATGAAAGAATAAGAATAAATAAATAAGGAATAAAAATATAAACGAATAACTCGTATTTCAGTAAATAGTTAAGTAATAACGATTATGTGAGTAGATAAAATAGAGAATAAATAAATTAATAATAACGAATACGTATATAAAAAGTAACGTGTACATAAGTAGATAACGAATAGGTAAATGAAGATTATGTTGATAAATATGTCATGCATTAAAGATTACTAATAACTAATAAATAGATAAATACATAACGAATTGATCAATAATTAATAAAAAATAAATACCAGATAGGTATATTATATAGGTGAGGGTTTAATAAATAATAACGGATATATAAATATATATGTAATGAATAAGTTAATAAATGACGGAAATATAAATGTAAATGAAAAACGTATATGTGTAAATAAAGATTGTAAATTGGATCTGGATCTAAAAATTATTAGGACTATTTTCAGATTTTTAATTAACACAATCTCAGAGGGTAAATGAAGAATTGACGTTAAGGTCACTTTCTAAGGAAATGTGACCGAATTTTTTTGTCCTTAATTAAGGGGCTGAAAATTATTGAACTTCTCTTATTAAACAATCATCATTTATAGGTGAAGGACAAAACGTGTTAAATCTGCTTGGATTAGTGCGAAAATCGCCTGAAGTTGCCATTATGGGAACAGAATCGGTGAAAAAAGAAGTGGAAGAAAGAGAAATCTCAGGAGATGAAAAAGAAATTGATAAGAAAGAAGAGGCGCAGAAAATCAAGGTAAAACATGTTATTTAAGTGTTAGCAGGATTGAAATAACATCAAAAATATTTCTACAAATTATAAATAAAATAAAATAGGCAAGATTTACGGCATCTAAGACAATGGTTGAAATGTAAAAAATCTCTCGAAAAACAGGGGTCGTTGTACACGACAGGTAAGGAAACTTTGAAAATGTTTCCTCTTAAGGTGGAATTTATTACTGTGACTGCTTGGAACTTAGTGGCTTGTGACGAGGCAGATACTGTATATTTGGCTGATGTATTGATAGATGAAATATTGATATTAATACAAAAATCTTTATTTGAAGAAAAATTTTGTCTTGAATGATGATAATGTAGGGCAATAATTTAGGGAAAATTTTTCCTCTGGCTTAGGTTTCAGATGGTAAACCTCAAGAAATCACTGAAGACACCGGATTTTCAACAGGCAATGTAGATCTTGGCAAACAAACAGAACAAAGACTTTCAAGTGACAGAGGAAAAAAAAACGAAAGCATTGATGGTAAAATTCAAGTATCAAATGCAGAAGGTCCTTTAGAGAGCACTGTAGCTCAATATTCTCCAAATATTTTATCTCCTTCCAATAAAGGTAAATTAAAAAAGTAGTCTGATTTGAACTTAATATATAAAAGTTTTTTGGTTTTTCGCAAGCCACGTAGTTGATATTTTTAAACGGTCACTTCAAACACTGCAAGACACGACACGCACACAAACGAATCGAATTCACGGCGAAGAAAAGCCCATAAAAAAACACCAAACGTTTTGACAACGTACGAGCTGTTGTCATCATCAGTGGTTACTGACTATTGAATGTTTTTCACAAGGCAATTGGAAACTAAGGATTTAATAAAAAGAAAAATTTTTAAATTAGAGACGGACAAAAATAAGGCATTTGAATGAATTTAAAAAGAAGAACCAATAAGCACTTAGCGCTTGGCAGTCAAAGAGCCGATTTTTATTATTTTATCAACGAATAGAACCTAGGAAAGGAAAAAGCAGCTTTATTTATTATATCGCTTTTATATATTAAGTTCACGATGAATGACCACGAAAGTCTTAATAACATTATTAGTCTGATTTTATCTTTGTAACCTTTAAGGTGCTTTTTAATAATTTTTTTTAAATTATTTTGATTACACTGTGACGAGAAAGTGGAATGCGAGGAGTGGTTTGGTCAGATTTTGGTAGCATTGGTGATAAATGTGCCCGAAGTAAAACATAGTGATAGTACGAGAATGTATAAGTTTTTTCGATCATTACAAATTCAGTGTTAGATTTACAAAACCAAAATAACAACCTTAATTTAATAGTTTTAGAAATAACGGAACCCATTACTATAGTGGGAAAAGATGATGTTTCCTCGAAAAACTCAGGCAGTGCATTTGAAATGGGAGGCACTAAAAAAAATGAAGACAAAATAGGTGATATTATTGAACAAAAGACAAATTCGAAAGGCGTAATGTCAAAAGAAAGGAAATTAATTGTTGGAATAGAACAGAGTGAACAATCTAAGATAGAGGTGTTTGAAAGACAACAAATTTTGGAAGGTACAGAATCACAAATTGAAGTAGAAAACGACCTAATTGACAAGGAAAAGAAACTGGATGAAACAAAATTAGAAGGCGAAACGAAAAGTGAGATTAAGGAATCTGATTATTCGTCAAAGGAAGAAGTCGAAAAAGAAAAAGTAATGTGTGAAAAAAATCTAGAGGAAAAAGATGTAAGCGTTATTAGTAAAAGTGACGGTGAATTTGTTGGACAATTATGATCGCCATTATTACTCACTTTGTAACTTGGAGAAGATAAATCTGGAGTTAAGGAAACTTAAAGGGGTACATTAAAGCAACTTTTTTGTAACAGTGTGACTTCCCATTCAGGAAAATTACTGTAGTCATGTAATATTTTTGTTTCAGGATGACAGGATATGGATAGAATTTCACGAATCTCAATTTGAAAGATTCTAGCGTATTAATATCTGATTCAAGTGATGAATTGTGGTGAATTGTCTTTGGAGTCTAAAGTTTTAAAAATGATAGTCTGACTCAGTTCTCGCTTAAATTCATCATTTAGGTATCTGCCAAAAAAACACTAGAGGAAATTGACTTTCAAGAGTCAATGGGTTTCTTCTTGTGTGTTATCTTTGTCAAATTTTGCAACTAATAGAAGTAAACAGCGTTGGAAAATGATTAATCGATTTGAATTTAAAAAGTAAATTTAATAAAGGTGGTAGTAAAACTTATACAAAGTGGTCCTATGTGACAGTCTTTAAAAGTACATAATAGTTACTCACAACTTTTGTAAAAATGAAACGCATGACATTTTAAAAATGATTTAAAAACAATGCATTATTTAGCTTTGTGTTAAGTTGAATACTTTTTTTGGTGTGCGTTAAATATCTAAGTATAGATCTTGAAATTTTACAATTCTAAATAGTTTTATGACATTTTATTAATAGAAATTTTATAATATTAGAAACTGTATTATTCTTAAATAATTATTATGATATTGAAAGCGTCAACCCAAAAATACCTCAATTTTGACTTTAGAGTCGTTCTTGACACATTAAAACTGATCTGTCATCGTTATTATATTATGGTGTAGATGGTCGCATTTTCCAATTTTACTCTTCCGTTGTTTTATTTGACTAATGAACAGTTCCATTAGATGTACATTTCAAAGCGAAAATCATGCTTTAATTACACTTCTACAATCCTATATTAGTCATAAATTGTTAGTTACAAACCCAAAATTTTATTGGAGTGAACAAATAAGGTTGATGCTTTACTACTGTCAAGCTATTTATACTATGCACAATTTTGCATTTCACATAGTGTATACTTACATTGCAAATTGTACATACTGTATATAACTGTTAAGTTATAACTTAACAGTTATATACAGTATGTACAATTTGCAATGTAAGTATACACTATGTGAAATGCAAAATTGTGCATAGTATAAATAGCTTGACAATGAGCCGCCACGAAACTTTACATAATGTTAAAAGGTTCACTTTTTTTGGGAATATGGGTTCTCGTGTAGGACTGCTATTCTTCTTCATTAATTTTTTCAATGTTTTACATCGAAATGTATTTTTTTGCGTCAATTCTACTAACAATAAAGGCAAAAGCCAATACGTTTGGAAGGATCGGCAGATTGAATTATTTTAGTATTTTTCGCTAAGACTACGTTTTAAATTTTTTTTTTAATATCCCCTATGAAAATGACTACCTGTCCCCAAGGAAGGGACTATAAGTTGTTGGTAGGAAATGAGGGTTAGGGGTTAGCTGGGGAGTGGACCAATGTCCAGGCCCCAGGAGTTGGCGGGGGGAAAACATTTTAAATTTAAATTCATTTAAAACTCCATGTCAATTAAAATATTCTAAATCAGTTTTTTAAATTGTTAGGGAATGCACACACTGCTTTAAAAAAAAAAAAAAACTTCTTTTGTTTTTGTTTTTGTTTATCTATTCTGGCTACTTCTTATACAAGCCATCAAAATTCTCAGTGATTTTTTGTTACTTAATTTTTAAAACAAAATAGAAAAAACAACGGTACCCTATATTTAAATGGATAATTAATTTGTGACATGTTGAGCATTATTAATTAGCTTCTGGTCATGGTGAGTTTGGACTTTTTGCCGTGTTGACATTACCAGCAATATCAAAAAATAAACAAAGGAGGGTTTTTTTTATAATAAAAAATATGCAAGAATCCGCAAGAAAATTCTGGTAATGGGTAACATTTTGGCAGTTGAATGCGATTAGTATAAAGACAAGAGCTTTTTCCATCAAATTTTATTACGGTTTATGGCCAGGTTGAGCGTAAACGACTTTGCCGTTAAAAATTTATCTTTTTTTTGAGTTCTTAACATCTTTTTTAACGTTTAGTTTATGCTTAACTTGGTATTATCTTTCTAAATGGTTTCAGTTTGCTTTGATAGAGAATGATCGCGTGTACATATCTTTGTTTTAATATTAAATGTATTACGTTTTTGATCTCCGAAGGTCCCTGGAGGTCCCACAGCTAGCCAGATGTTTGGCAAACTCACCGACGTTTTCAATAAAAAAAGGTATTATTAATATTATCTCAGATCTTTGATTATTTAGCTACTGATAACACAGAAGTTGGAACTCCTAACTTGATTTGACTTTGATTCAAAAATATAATCCTAATTATGTAATTTTTTTTTCAGGTTTTTACATAAAAAAAAATCACCCCAAGTATGTCGTTAAAATATTTTAGGCCTTTCTAAAAGCATCTTATTCATTTTATAGGACTAGTAGTTTTGGTTACCTCGGTGTCTGAAGAGTATGTCAAGTTTCTTACCTATTTGATTAATAGTGTGAAACAAGTGGATCTAAAAAAATACAATTTATGGAATTAATCCAATAAGAGTGAGGAACCTCAGATTTTCACTATTATAGAACAGTTTCTTCCTGCGGTATAATGTTTCAATTATGAAAATGGACTTGTTCAGTTACCAACCCAACAGTCTGTATTCGTTTCGGAGGCTTCATGTGTCTCATTTTTGAGAACCCTTTGTTTAGATTTCTAGTAGGCAATATAATGAGGCTACGAAGCCTTAACTCGTGGGCACGCAAGATGCGAAGGCCTCCTCGTATTGGCTGATTTTATTTTCTTATCAGTGGGATACTAATACATTGTACATCGATCTCCATTCAGTTGAGGTTCTAACAGATGTTTCCCGGGAACATCAGTTTTCATTCTGTTTAGCTTGTTTTTATGATTGAGACAATTGTATATTGTTACCTTAAGGTCACAGGAGACCCTTGTAATTCTTTCCTTCCTATGGTTTTTGAGAAGTAAATAATGTCATTACACGGTCTTCTATGATTTCGCCATCTGTCGCAACTTTCTATTTATTATTGCAGTTGGTGGTTATCAAACCTGAGGTGACTATCAGTATTAATATATTAATTTATTCTAACTTGGACGATTATTTCCGAACTGTAACATTCGAGCCATTCGTTCCATATCTTTCTCGAATATGTCGGATGCTATCTGTGCTACGACAATCCTGATTTCATCACAAGTTGAAAATCTTTAAAAATAACTTTCGTACTTATTATCCAACCATTAGTACATTATTTTCATTAAATTTGTTGCAAAGGTGAAGAAGAAGACGTGAACAAATAGAAAGCATTAATTGAAAACGGATTAGCATAAGAACAAACCAGGGATTTTCATGCAACCCAACACTTCAGGTGTTTGGCATTGTCACCATTTTTCATAATGTAGGTAAAGGCAGAGGGTACTCCCGATATTCATTATTTTCCTAATGTTATTAATGTTATTGAATTTTCCCGTTGAGTGCCTTTCTTAGAGCAGTTAGTTAAACCACGGGTCATAGCAAATTCTACATTTATAAACTTCGTTGTTAAGTCAGATCATCCGATTTATTGCGTTATTTACTTGACGTTTTTCGTTACATGTTAAGTTATCATATTTATATTTTTTGTAAAGTTTTATTTTAATAAAAGCTTCAAAATTTGGCCTTTTACAGGTCGCCGAAGAGAAATAAATGTAGTAAAAAATCTTTAGAGAAAATCACAAAAGATCCTGAGTCAAGCAATTCCTTAGAAAAAGTTACTAAACAAAGAGTAAAAAATCACGTAGACAAGATCGCAAACAAAATTATTCCATTATCACCACTTACCAATGGCAGTGATGTTGATGTAAAAAATGATTTGAAGAAAACCCAATTAGAGAAACGCAAAACTGAAGGAAGCGAATGGAAAGCTTTGAAGAAAATTGATTATCAGAGGCTAGAAACCGTCGAGGAAGAGGGACAGCTCTCCAGTGAGGAAACTCCATCTAAGGATAACTGTCTTGTCGAGTTCAACAGAAGTGAATGCGGAAACGACAACGAACAAGTTTCTTTGGACTTTTTCCTTCTGAACAAGCCAAAAAAGCACAGGTTGTATAATCTTGTGTCGATTTCAGAGCAACATGAATCGTGGGTAAGCGGAGAAGAGTCTGAGAAGTTGATTCAAGAAAGCTCTGAAAGGTTTTTGCACTTCATTATTTTAATTTTATAACCCACACCACGCTGAGAGTGAGTATTCGATTTGAGTAATATGTTCTTTAGTCTTTATTCCTCATATTTTTTAATTTTAGAACGGATATTGTTGAAATTGATCAAAACCATGCTGAACCCGTTGCGTCAGTTTCTAAAGGATCTCTAGATAAAATTGTTTCATCAAAAAGAAACGGAATGATGGAAATATTGCCGATATTTTCCAACACCAAATTTGTTTGCTCAAGAGATGCAATCAGCATTGAAGAATATGAAGAAATGGAGTCAATAGGTAAACTTGCTTCAACAGCCAGTAAAGTATCCTGCAAGGTATGAAAAAACTGCCCTTGAAATGTTTCCCTTGCTTTATATTTTAATATACCAAACTTGTTTCAGCTAATATTGTCAAGAGAGAAGGACCTCTCATTTTGGATTTTGAAGAAAGGTGCGAAAATCAGCAGAAATTATTATTTACATTCTTTTTATAATATAATATTCTGACATCCGATAAATGATTTTTTACAGATCAACAGAAAAAGTTGAGGATTCCAAGAAATTCAGCGAAAGAAAATTGCGATATAAGTTGCTCACTGATCGAAGTCTTCCTGAAAAGACTTCTTCGCCTTTCATTAAGTAAAGTTCTTTAAAACATAGACCCATTTCGAATCGCTCGAAGAATAGTGACATATAGTCATGTAGAAATATTCCTATTTGACTCACACGCATACACACATACATGTATATGTAAGTTATGGACAAGCCCGAAATAGGCCAAAGACTGGAGAAAGATTCGCTGGATTATTTTAACGATCCTGTATAACTTCATTCTTCATAAATTATTAATCTCTACAATTACTTAATACTACAAGATAGTTGATGTCTTATTGGCTTATTATTAGTAATTATAATAATTATTAATTATTGCCTACACGTTTCTTCCAGCAACAATAAATGTGTCACCACATTTAACTGTGTATGTTAAATGTGTCCTGTATAACCTAATATTTGCATTTAAAGTCAGATATAGTACACAATACTGTAAAAATACTTACAAGGAATTCAAAGGACCTGAGGTTGAGTGGCCAAAATGCCTGGCTAGCGGAATTATAGTTAAGAGGTTGAGTTCTCACCCACATCCTATTTTACCAAAGGGTGAAAAGAGGGTGCAACTCAGGTCAAAACAGTTCTTGAGACCTTGGAAGAATATTTAAGCACATATTACAGATACGAACAGAAATCATTTCAGGTTTCAGGTCAGTGGTCACTTCGCGAAATGCTGGCCACGATAAGAATATACAATTTGTTTGTAAATCGTGAACTTTGGTCGTTTGAGCATTTGGCCGACCATTGTCGAACAAAATACACCGGGCTTTTGCTGTTATAATACTAAATATCAAATATTAATAAATGCAACATCATAAATAAACAGCAACATCAATTTATGCAAAAATTAATAGTAAAACTAATTTTATTTTAAAATATTGTTTAATTTGTTTTTATTTTATCACAAACCGCATCAACAGTTTCTACCTTACCTCGACCCTGATGAAGCCAAGAGCTTTAAATCGGCAAAGCGTTGGTGTTATCTTGTAAGTGTTTCTTTCTTAGTCATGTATGCACTAAAATCATGTTTCTCGCGTTTCTTAAGAATGCTAAACGTTTTTTGAAACAGAGACGCAGTTTGTGATAAACCCCAAAACGTTTTTTGTGTACACGTATTAAAAATGATATTTTCTTTTATTGTTCATATTTTGTAATAGCGCCTTTGTCTTACAGTTCTTTATTGGTTTTAACCCCATTTGCTGTAGAAAAAGAAAATTTATTTAAAGAGAAAAAATCAAATGATGTTAATACTCGGTGTAATGAAATGAACGTCGAAGATAGTTGTTGCACTCAGGAACTAGAAGATGAAGGTACCAAATTTTTATCCTGTTCTTTCGTTCTTGTGGCAGTTACTTCTATGTTCAGAAAAATGATTTGTATGTCAGCGTTCTTAAGGAGGTTTTTATTTTATTTCGTTTAGTACATAATATTAATTCAGATTTCTAAAAAAAGGCTTCTTTTTTTCTTAAATGAAGTTTCATGGGAGTTGAAGATTATCCCCGCCATCATTTGCACGATCCTTGGATTGTTCTCAGTATTCATTGGCATTGCTTGGAAGTGTTATCAGCCCCCACGTTTGACTGACTATATATTAGAATTTATTCCTTTTATTCAACGGCGTCGTACGTTTATTCAACTTTTTTTTGATGGATTATTTAAAACAGTTTCCAGTCTTTTTGGTGTACCTTGTATGCATTCATTTTACTTAATTGACCTCAGATTATTCTTTTCATATAATTATATAGGGTTTTTTTTTAATTGTAACTTTTTTTCTAGGAATGATGTAAACAAGAAGTGCAACACTGAGTTTTGTATTTGATGAAATATGTAATGTCTATAACTGTGTTTTTCCTATTATATGTATATAATATGCATCCCTCAAAAATACGGTGTTAGAATATCCACTTGTGCACATCAACGTAAATAAATATATAAATTGACTACATTGCACCCTACAAAATTTATTACTCTACACCCTAATAATAGCCTTGACTAATTTTTTCTGTTATGTAAGAGCGTTTTGTGGGGGGAAAAAAAAATACATACAATAAAATTATATTTACTTCATCAAACTGAAATAAAGCGTCAACTAATAGGATTGTCAGCGTTAAAAAAAATTTTCAATAAAAATCATTTTTATTTGGACTCGAAGCTTCTTGTCAAAAAAAGCAAATTTGATGGTTTTATAATTTTTGACATGTTGTTTTCTCTAATAAATATAAAAGTTAATAAACGTTAGCGCAAATATTATTGTATAATGCCTCAGTATCAAGAACATTTGGTTTACACAAAAACCAGCACAGTGCTATTGATTGATTGAAAATTCCTTAATTTAATCTTAGTGTGAATATAAAAAATTGTTGCCCAGTCCCACAAGTTTTTTTAATTATTCTCTTTCCATAAGCTGGATTCATGGGTGAATGTTGTAATGTTTCATCTTTTTATACTTAAGTATTTCTTTAATAAGGTAAGTCGCATGTAGGAACAACAGGTGAAATGAATGCTGTTTAGTACGCCATGATACGTAAGGTGGAACGGAGCCGACCAGGCTTTGATTTGCCATTACTAGCGATACGATGTGTGACAGTCTGTGATGAGCGCCATTTTTGTTTTTGACTTTACGTCGTTAATGTATAAACTGGGAGTTGAACTCAGTTGTGGAGTGAAGGTGGAAGCAGATATTAATTGTCTTTAATTGTATTGTTGAATATAATGTCTTCCGATATCTCCGTATTGTTTACTTCTTTTAGAAATTATTTAAAAAAGGATCAAGATTTAAGAGAAGTACGTACTTAGACAATTATTCTGAATATAAAATCAAGCGCTTTATTATTGTCGTTATTGTTGATACTTTTTTCATTCTGATAGTTTTTTTGTACAAAAAAATTCTTAAAAATTCCTTATTTTATTTTTAGGAAATTAGGGATGTTGTAAAAAATATAGAACAAGCTGGAAGAGATATAGTTACGATTTTGCAGGTTATACATACAAATGGCTCTCAGGAAGAAAGTAAGAATTGAATGCAGATAGTAATTTTTGTTACAAAGTTCGTTTTATTTTCTAATTTTTTGTTATTTTAGTCAGCCTGAGCTGTGAACAGTCACGAGGTATTATTGAAAAAGACGTAAAGACAGGATATAACAAGCTTCATGTACTTCTAGCCTTACAACCCATAAATCAGTATTATAGATATCATGACAACTGGAAGTTCATCAATCAAAGAATGGCATTTATTGTAGCTCTGATTGTTTATTTAGAATCTGGAACACTTGTGTCCATTGATGATGTGGCTGATTGTTTAGGAAGTAATATAAACCTCTATGTAGCTTATACTTTATAATTTAATATGATAAAAAAATACATTTCATAGGTCTTTTTCAGCCAGATCTTAATAAGACTGATTTTTTATTTTTACAAATTTGTAGTTAGCAGTCAGGAAAATAAGGGATTTCATTTAGATTTAGAGGACTATTTAATGGGTCTTCTAAATTTATGTTCAGAATTGGTAAGAAAATATTTGTAATTGAATGATTTACATTCCCATTTTCAAAATAATACATCTCATTTTGTTTTTTAGAGTCGTTTAGCAGTAAATAGTGTTATCTATGGAGACTACAAGAAACCAATTCAAATTTCTCAGTTTGTTGCTGAACTAAATGCTGGGTTTCGATTACTGCACCTGAAAAATGATTCACTGCGAAAAAGATTTGATGCTCTTAAGTATGATGTGAAAAAAATTGAGGAAGTTGTGTATGACTTATCAATAAGAGGACTGAAACCAAATGATGAAAATTAAAGAAATAGCTCAAAAAATTGTGTTTATTGTTATTTTGTGTATTTTTGCATATATATGTCAAAATTCTATACAAGGTGTGACTTGACTTTCACATATAATTGGTACAAATGTGTGAGAAAGTTGAATGTTTGAAACTAGAGGGATGTGAAAAAAAATGTGTAACAAAAACCGAGTTTTAAAGTATTTGTTTATCAATATGTACACATATCATTATGTGTTAAAAGGCTTTTTAAGTGCTTTCAGGTGTTTGCTTTATAAAATTGTCAAGAGTTAGTTGAATACCACCTTTTTTTCTTTTCTTGTTAATGACTTATATAACATATTGTGTTGCATACTCAGTTACCCTAAATACTTGAAAACATATCTGAACACTACTAGTCACAACATTAGGCTAGTCAGATATTCTGTAAGAGGAGACAGCTTGATTCATGATATGTTCCCAAAGGGGGTTAAAGTTGAAATTTATAAATTGCGAAAATAAGGTCTGCCTGTAGTGGAAAGCATTTTTTCCTTTTTTGAACTGTCCCAGGCATTTTTTTATACCTAATAATTTATTGGTCATTTATCTCAATATCATTAAACAGACTCATTTAAAGTCTAATGTCTACAATGTTGATTAGGAATATACCATAAAAATTTTCTGGAAAAAACTTATGGGAATATAATAAAAGAGAAAACAGTTGAATATCACCCTTGATACTGAACTTGTGAATTGCCAACATATCTTCAATAAAACACTGTTTACAGTGATTTTCATTATGATTAATGGAATATTTTTATAACTTAAAATTCAGAAATTACAGACCTTTAAAAAATTTTTGTATTGAATTAAGGTTGGACAAGAGTTTTCCCAACTCTTAATACATCGTCACCAACTGGTTCTCCTTGACCTAAGGCTTAAATTAACATAACACTTTTTTTGTTTAGGGGAAACTTCTCGAAAGTGTCCGTCCTTGTGGGAGAAAGGAGGGATTGTGTCTGGTTTCTGCCGACCAAAACCTCTCGGTGGACACCCGCTAAGCTCTGTTTAGCTCTGCTAAGGCAGAAAGCCTAGGAGTGCGCTACCAATCATTCGCAATCTTTCCTCACCCGTTGACTTTAGATAGTGCAAGTCTTATCCCTTACAACTCAGTGGCCCATGCGCCGAATTCACTTTTTTGTCTCGCCTATGTCTCAACCTAGTTCGGAGTGCAAGCCCGGAGGGCACCGCGGCCCTCCCTTTCCCGAACACGTAATATCAACACCTAGCAGAAGGAGGATTCGGCCCGGTTTCTCTCGTTGTCGAAAATGTGAGAGATTGCCCCATTACGTTGCGGAGGCGACCTCTCTGCTCTGCCCTGTCCTCCAAAAACGAACAGCGGTGGGAATGAGTCTTCTACTCCTTCCGGCTCCGACACAGATACCTCTCAGTGCACCCATGTCCCGTGAGGATGTGTGTCATTCTATAAGTCAGACCACCCCATTTACGATCCAGCCAGCACCTTAGCACAATCTAACTCCTCACAGTCCCCTGGCCCAGCCGATCACTCCCCCTCCTGATCAGGACTCTTCGGGCCTGCAGCCTAACAATCTCAAGAACTCGACGTCGTACATGGATCTGTAGGACTCCCACGAAGAGAAACGCCCGCCGTCAAAATGGCTCTAACCTATTAAATTGGGCGAGCCACCTGACCCCCTCAACGAGTCGAACAGAAGTCCTCGACTCGGCCGGAGCCCCGACTCACATGGGAGCTTGAATAATAAACATAGCAGAAGTCAACCTAAGGAAAATGACGAGTTTATCACACACTTCCTTTCCCTTTGGCAGGACTCATCTGTTTTCATCAATTCGTTTTCTTAAAATTATTTTTGAATTCGACTCAGTAATTTTTAAATACGCCACAAAATCTGTTGGATTTGATTGCGCTGAAGGAAAATTTTGTATATTTGTAAAATTCATAGATTCCGAAACAGGGTTTTTGAAAATGGCGCTAACTGAAAGATATTAAGGCGGAAATGTGGTATTTCGAGATCGTTCGATTATCGCCGGAAATATAGTTAAATCAAATTAAAGTCTTTAAGAGAACAAAAGAAAGTGCTTTTTGACATAAAGTCTTAGCTGTTATTTTTAAATAATTTTATTTATTTATTTATTTATTAGGTTATTCTTTTTTACGTTAATATTTATTCAAATGGCATTTTAGAAGTTGCTTAAAAACATGTAATTAAACGGGCGCCGATTCCGCGCAAAGTATTCTGGTAAAAAATCATCACAACTGAACAGAGCCGCCATGATGTATTCTTACAAAACATCGTTAATAATAATGTTTGTATTTGAATTTTACTTTATTGTGACTGAGTGAAAACTAAATGTCAACATGGGTACAAAGTAGTGACTTTGATTTTTAAAGTAGTGCAGGGCTACGCCCTTACGGGACCCTCAAAAGTGCTTTTTCTGTCAATTTTTATAGAAGAGGGTAATGTGTTTGTAGGCTGTCAACAAAATGAGCAAGCTCTCTTTTCGGGCTCGAGCGCTGGACGCTGCGAAGCCAATGCCGATTTATATGACAGAGGAGCTTCCGGACTTGCCGGACTACTCTGCAATAAATCGAGCGGTTCCTCAAATGCCAAGTGGAATGGAAAAGGAAGAAGAATGTGTAAGTTTTTATGAAAAAAATAGTTTGGGGAGTGTGGTTGAGAGGCCATCTTGTTTACGTCGTTTCTGCCTGGATCCGAGAGATGGCACGCCTATCGTTGGTTTATTAGGTGGAGGTTTAAATTCTAAAATAATTAATTTTTAATATAAAATCTTAAGGAATCTTTTTGATTCATAAAGTCAATATCTTTTTATGAACTGGACAATCCGTCTCAACACCACTTTTCGATACTTTCTCCTCCTTTTTAGTAATTTCTTAAATTCAAAGTAGACCTTTTTTTTAATGGCTTCATTATGAATGGTCAGCATGTTTGCATATTTTCGGGAAAAACGAAAAAAATTAAATGAAAAAAACTCATTTAGTTTGTTTCTCTGATCAGTGTAGGTTTATCTCTAGACCTTGGCCAAAAACTTGATTATGTTTTAATTGTAAATTTTGGTAAGATGCGTCAACACGCTATCCAATTTAGGTTAGATGCAAATATTAGAAAAGTAATAGAAAAACTTTTGAAAAAGTTAAATAATTTAAATGAATTTGTAATAAAATATAAATTTAAATAAACCTCATTCTTAATAACAGTCCATTACAATTCTGAAGATGATTCTGTAGACACAAAATGTAACTATTTATATGCTCTGCGCAGATGGTTCTACTAACAGTAAAATTTTTTTATAAATGAGAGTTTTACCTGAAGAATCATGAACACATAAAGGTGTGTTTAATTTAAAAAAGTGGAGGAAGAGTTCAAGCAAATTTATATTTATTTTTTTACTTTCAACAGTGTCTGACTGCTTGGAAGTCTGAAGATTCATTTGTTCGATCAAGATTTATTCCTTCTTTCTAATTTATTTTGCTGTTGATTGTGTTTCTGCTCCGAAAAGGAGTTTCTAACATTTTTATGTTTTATTTGTGATTAATATGCAATTATAAATCACTCATGAGCAGTTAGTTTTATCTACTACAATGAAAATTAAAATTATTATCATTTCAGGAACATCATTTGCAAAGAGCCATATGCACAGGTCTTATCATACCTACTCCTGAAGTATCCAGTATAGAAGACACAGAGTCATATGATAGGCTATATACTACTACATATAAGATGCCAAGACAGTTAATACATATGCAGCGTGAGTATTTTTATAAGCGATGATTGTTGTGTCGATTGATCTGCAATTTATTTATTTAGTTTGAAATTTTTAGGTTTGACAGTAGGTCTCTTATTAGAATTTTTTAAAAAGAGTTAGGTATTAATTTCAAATTCAAAGTGGTTTTTTTTGAAAGGGGCTGTGTTAACATTTTTTTTCCTTTTGGTGCAGTATAGTTGTGTCATGTAAGGATTCAACCAAGCTCTCAGTGATTCAGAACTAACCTGACCCCATGTAATAAATGGACCCTGTAAGTGATCCCTGGTGAATACTTTTGTATTTCCAATGACCTTTAAAATTAGGTAGCTGCTATAATAAGTACTGGATTTTTCAAAGTCATTTTTAGTTACATTGAATTTTTGAATTGATCAAATTTTGCTAATGTGAAGTAAATAGTAGAAAAGTACTGAAGCATTGACTATTAGTAAAAATGAAGGATTAATTATAATGAAGCTCTCAATTTGGCACAATTTGGGGACATCAAATTCATTTGGTTAAAATTTATTTGGTATAGAAGCTTGGACAGAGGTTAAAGCTGTTGTAACAGTTAAAATGGTATTTTCACAACTATTTTTATTATTTTTTAAAATGTACTACATATTTTGTAATCACTGAACATATGATTTACTTGGTTTCCATTTCTTAGCTAAAATACTGCAATAAGTTTTAAAGAAAATGGAAAAACACAAAACCTTTCAAAACTAAAAAAGAAACCATATTAAAAATAATTTTAATTCGTTGTTAATTTAAATTTTGTTCCAAAACAGGAAATTAAAAATAGATTTGTAAACAAATTTAATAATATTTTAATGATAAAATTATTCAGTTCATAAAGTTCCAAATTTTAAGGGTTCTGACTTTGGTTTTAGTTAGATTAATGTAATGTGTGCCTCAGTGATTGCCCTTCTTTTTTGAATTACCGGAAATTTTTGGAATTCACTATTGGATTCAACCAGAAAAAACATTGGAAAACTTTGATTAAATTTAATCAAAATATTTTGATGATTCGGGTAAATTATTTTGTGTTACATAAACTAAAGATTTTTTCCCTTCTTTTTAGCGTTTGCAATGGAACAAGATATCCCAGATTATGATATGGATTCAGAAGATGAGAGGTTCGTGAATGCTCAAGCCAAGAAAATGGACCTGACCCCATTAAAAGTAAGTCGTTAATCATTTTCGATTATTTTATTTTATTTATCTTCCGTGTGTTGTATCAAAACAAAACTTCTAAATTTTAGACCAGTTCTATAACTCGATAACAATGAGCAGGAATTATTTTACTAACATAATTGAGCGGGTATGAGTCGACCCTACTAATATTTAAAGACGTATTTAAATATTAAAATATTTAAAGAATGTTTAAAAGACCTTAAGTCGGAGGAGACTTTGCAAAACTCCTTTCACTCAATCATTAAGAATATACTTATAATTATAAGAATATACATATAATTTTTTAGTTTGAGGAAATGATGGATCGTTTAGAAAAAGGAAGTGGTCAAACAGTCGTTACCCTACAAGAAGCAAAGGGTCTACTGAAAGAAGACGACGATCTTATTATAGCCGTGTACGATTATTGGCTCAACAAAAGACTCAAAACAGTAAGTAATTTTTATTTAGCTTGAAGTGTAAAGGCAGTGACCTTGACGAGGATGTAAGATTGTAAAATGAATTTCTGTGGTAATTTCAGGTAGTACCTTTAATACCAATAGTTAAAACGGAGCATAGGATTGGATCGGCCGCAAACAATCCCTATTTGGCATTCAGAAGGAGGACAGAAAAAATGCAAACTCGAAAAAATAGAAAGAACGATGAAACGTCTTACGAAAAAATGTTAAAGCTGAAAAGAGACCTCTCGCGAACAGTTACTTTGCTGGAATTAGTAAAAAGAAGAGAAAAAACCAAACGCGAGCTCCTTCACTTAACGATCGAGGTGTTCGAAAAAAGGTTGGAACTAATAATTACAAAAATGTTTGTAGCAAGTATTTATTCGATAGAAAAAGGTATTAATTTCCTTTTTTTTTTATCTATAGGTATCAGGCTCAAGATTTCAGCGGTCAACTTTTGGCAGAGGTTTCTGCTATTAAGACTCCTCGTCCTGCCTTTGCTCCTATTTTTTCAAATCAGTTTGGTCTCAACCAACAGCACTGGCTCAGTAAAGTACCTATAAAGGTAAAAAATAGTAATTTAGTCAGAAATGTGGCAAAGCAAAAAAGAAATTGTGGCTTGTCTGACTCTTAAAGCTTTTATTCACAGGAGGAAATATTAGTTCCTCGCAAAGAGAAGAGGCAGTATAAAAGAAGGAAACACAAAGAAAATATTGGAAGCGACATTTCTAGAGGGAGTTACTTAATGTCTTCTTTACAATCCTCTCAAGAAGCGATAGTATCTTCAGAAGAGGAGTTAGAAGCGACGCGCGCAGAATTTTCAGATCTTTCCCAATGCGATTCTGAAGGAATGTTTTCTTTTAGAAGGAAGTTGGGGTGTAGCTATTTACCTGTATGTATTAATTTGTACGAGTTTTTGGAAAATTCAAATTAATTTTGCGCAAATTGCGCTTGCTCTTCATTTGTAGTAAGTACAATATATATCGTGAGTTATTTCTCAATAAAATTATTATCTTTATTATTTTTAGCCTACATCAGGTTTTGGTAATTGGCCGTGGTGTGGAGAAGATGAAAACGGAGGAGCCGATAAAAAATATCGATACTGTCCCACTAGTATTGCAACACCTAGAATTAGACACATTGGCTTAGCTAGGAAAAGAATAGGAAGAGGTGGACGGTAAGTTTTTAAATAAAGTATAGTCGTATAGCGGTTAAGGAGTGTCCGATTACTGGAGCCAAATAAATGTTGTAGATTGATGTTTGAATACTGACTGCCTGTTCCAATTTCCAAACACGGTATATTGAACTGTAATGAAGATTGGTGTGCACTATACAATTGGGTGGAGCTGTCGAGTTCCATATGACTTGACAATTGATCTCTTTGAAGAAAAAAAATTAACAGTAAAATTTTGTTTCAGGGTAATATTAGACAGAACATCGGGATTGTCGGACGAATTTTGGTCTTCGGTGGATTTCACCGTTTACGATAACAAATCGGCTTTGCCCTATTATCAGCCTAAAACATCCCCAGATGCAACTGAAAACCAATGGACAAATTCTGATAGCGAAAGCGCTATCGAATCTTTACCCAATACGCTTATTATTGATGTCGAAAATCTTGAAGGCTGTGGAAATAATAATTCGTTTCACACCTCGGATGACGAACAAAGTGGTGATAATATAGTAGAAAGATACAGTACGGGAGGAAAGAGAGGTAGTGCTGATGAAACTTTGGTTTTATCAAATAAAAGTGAAGAGCTTGGCTCCGAACCCGAAACTGATTTTAACAAAGTTTGTAATTCCAATAATAAGAGTGAAGTGATTAATCGGACTAGGACGGCTCATGCTTTCCAAGATGAGGTCGAAAGATTCAATGATGGTGAAGGCTGTGTTAATAGTCGATTTCGCGATTCGAGGAATGGTGTCCGATTCGACGGATTGAATTGGATTCTCGGTCACCGTGGCCACCTCTACAATAAGAAAAGAACTGATGGGTGTAGTTTTAATTCAATATCTGATTTAAATCGTCCTGGTAAACACTTTTTTAGAAGAAATTATCGTATAGGAGGTTTTAAAAATGTCAGAAGTTGGAGAAAAATAAAAGAATGTCATAAAATGAAAAATGAAAATAATAAGATCTTCACAACGAGCGAAATTTCGCTGCCGGAATTGTTTGCTGATTCGTCTGTGAATTTAATACCAGAAACGGAGCTGGAAACCAATGATGATTCATTTGCAATATTGGACAAACTGGGTTTGGACGATGATTTTATAAAAAAAGAACCAGAGATCAGTCTGGATGTTGATAATGGGGATGTCGGAAAGGCGGATGGTTTGATAAAGACAGAAACGGGTCAAAATTTTTCGGATAGTCAGTACAGTTCTTTCCAGAAACAAAGATTAAAAATCGATAAAAATATCTTCGAGTTTTCCGAAACAGACTTTTTAAAATACGAAACAGATTGCGACGTTGATGACCTACTACCGGATTTGGTGCAAAACGATGTTGTCGGCTGTTGTGGATTATTCGGCCTCACTCCGAATTCGAGATTCAATTTGGTTTCGCCAACGTATTTACCATTGGAAAGCGACAAAGTCGAAGGTGATCAGCTTGAAGAGGTCATTGATAACGTAGAGGACAAGTTGGATGCCGTGCAATCCGGGAAAAAACCAACTTCACCTACGTCCTCCAATTACGGACAAATAGCAGATATCAGTAACGATATTGAAAACCACGAAGTCACGTTACAGTTGAAAATGAATAGGAATTTGGAAAGTAACTCTTCTGAAAATGTTTTGCCTAGTCGTTTAAATGTTAAAAGTGATTTTCCCGACGGATATCAGGTAGGGAATGGAGATCAAGCAAAAGTGCAGTCGCCGCAACAGCAAACGATTAATTACATATTCGCTTTAAATCATCATAACTACACCATTTCTGGGCCGCCTGGTTATAATTTTAAGCAAACTCCTATGGAAAATACTCAAACATCAGGAAACCAAGTCGTAGAAACTGAAGTGCAAAATAATGTCAGCAACACTGCAGTTTCTTCCAGCCCTGAGACATCTCAGCCGAACGCAGGAAACGCTTGGAAACCTACTTTATATAGAGCGGGTAGAGCAATTACTGAAACATCGTTTTGATTATTTTAATTTTTTTTTGTCACGAAGCTTCGAGTCCCAATAATAATTTTTTGTTTGTTTTTTCTTCTGCTTCATTTTTACTTTTTTTGAAGATGAATGATTCTCGAATCGAGAGTGTGGCGAGTTGCCACATTATGAATTACATACGCACAAAGTTGACCAATATTTTTCTTCAATTTTTACCACAATTTCACAGTTTCAATCACAAAAATTAATCCTCTTTACATATTTCCATATAAGATAAAACATTGCAATATTGTTAGTAATTTATTAAAATTTAAATAGAATAACTCTCCCACAATGTCTAAGCATTTCATGTAAAATGTATGATCCGGCTTACTCGACATTGGCTATTGTCGTATAATTCCTAATTAGTAGTTATACCCTAATGTATATTCGAGACGTTAATGTGTTACTGCCTGATCATAGCTATCCACACTCACGATACTAAGACAGATATTTCTTTCCGTACTCAAAGCGGTAAAAATGTATTGGTGAAATTTATTTTTTGTAGCTGGGAATTTGAAGTCAGAAAAAAAATGAAATTAGTAAGATAACATGATAATTGTAGTGTCCTCAGCAGATTGGGCAATCTGGTAGAATACCTCGGTCTGTAGAATAAAATACTTCATTAACCATTGTATTGTTGGTTGATTTTCTCCTGAAGAGCCGTTTTTCTGAATTCTTTGGCGTTTCTCACTGACAAAAATTAATGTAATTTAAAATTTCGCTCTTTAAATCAAAAATTTTTTAAGAGTCAGAAAGGTTTTGAAACTATTAATTTCCATTTAATTTTTTGAAGACCCCACGGAATTTATTTAAAGGCCATTAATAACATCATTAGAAATTGTGGTAATTGTTGATGAAACCAATGAGGCTGATTACTGTAAAAAATTGAAAGACTTCATCATTTAGTCTTGTTAGTACTGTACTTCATCATTTTGTCTTCTTCATTAGTACTGTTATTTTATTGGCTACTAGGTTGTGTCAATCCCGAAAATTTACTAAGTCAAGGTAACCTCAACTTAATTTCTCAAAAGTTTTCATAAAGCTGCCTGTATTCTTAAATCAGCGTATAATAAATTGCTTGAAAAGCATAAAAATATGGAATTGAAACTTGCCAGTAATTTCTTATTTGTAACAGTCAGCAATATAATCCGTTGACATTGTCTCGCCAACTGAGTTTTTCAAAGAGAAATGCGAGAATATTTATAATAATTGCGCAAACAATCGGTTTTAAGTGGTTCATAGAAAAAGTTTAATTTTTTTTAACTGGACTTATTTTTGTTTTCTCTCAATTTGTTTCTAGGGCCAGGAATTCTGAGGACATACAGGGGAAACAACGCAAAAAATGTTAACTTAGCTTCCGAAAGTAATTTAATTGTACAAGATCCCGGTAATAAGAAAACCGTGTCCAACGGTCCTGCAACTATTGGATGTGAGTAACGCTAATGTGAGGTGTTATATTTAGAGTAGACACATTTGGAAATTTTTTAGGTTGGGTCAAATCTATTGACGTGAAACATTTTCTTCTGTGTAAAAAATTTAGATAATGTGAATTGACTTGAAGAAATGTGACAGTTTTGGATTATAAAGCAAAAAGCTTTTTTTAATATTGACCATTAAAGAGTTCCTTTTTTGGTTATTTTATTTTTTATGGAAATAAAATTTCTTTTTAATGTGTATGAAGCGTGATTTTTTGATCGATGCCTGCTGTTTTTGATCGAAAAAATCAATTTGTTTGGTAGATAATCAGAGGCGGATAATTCGAGCAGCGGTCGCTGGACAGTCCCAGCCAGCATCAACATCAATAAGCGCTCAAAACCCGACAGTAACGCAATTGGTAACTAGTCCAAGTGTGTTCACAATAGAAGGAATGCCGTCAAATCAAAATTTTGTTACAACAAATCAAAATGTGGTGGTTAATCAAGGCTTCGTAACTACGTGTCAAAGCGGGAATTTCTTGGGCACTAACCAAACCCTTAACTACGTCACCGCGAATCAAAACACTCTCTCCGGAAATCAGTTAAAACAAGTGACTTTGCCTCAAAGAAAGGTTTCCTTGTTGGTTAATCCTCCACCGCCGGTTGCTGTCAGCGAAACTGTGGAGTTAGGAAGCGATAGGTAAAGAGAAAACAGAACATCTTTTTTTTCTTTGAAAGGAAGGAACTTTAGCCATTAAGTTTACACAAAGACAAAATTAAATATTCTTAGTTCTATACATGATTTACCCTTTGCTTAAATTTCACTTGAGCTAACACGTCTGCTTGTGGTGTGATTTTTACAATATATTGAAAATGAAGTAGAGTTTTGATTCCGCTTTTAATGTTTGGGTATAACAGGTTGTGGGAGGGGCCCTAACTCAGATATAATTTCTCTAGTCAGGTGCTTTGACCACTCAACCCTCAATGTGAATGTAACCTCTCAAGCCTTCTTCGAAGACCTTCATAGTTATTTGGGGGAATAAGACTTGGACTTAAAACAGTGACAATGGGTTTTTTCACTTTCTGAGTTAAGCGGTCAAAGGGCCCGGCATCATTAGAAATTTAAAAATTCAATTTTTTTATTTTTCTTTTAGCCTGGAAACCATAGACATTGAGACAAGCGAAGAAGATGCAGAAGCCCAAACGGGTGGTCAAGAGATAACCGTTGATAATAAAAAGCAGATGAATGTTAGAAAAAATAATTCACTCCCAATGGAAGTAACTTGAAAATAAATTTGTATATAGAAAATTGGTAGGAAATTAAATGTAACTATATATATATATATATATATATATATAGGTCTATACAATTCCACCACGTGAGTTTTTATTAAGAAAAGCTTGTCTGCCGTTTCGGTAGTTGACTATAAAAAAATAAAACAAATCAAATTCGCGTGTGTGTTCAGCCACTCTCTATGAGAAACAACATGAACATCATCCTGCCTTAGCTCATCCAGTCTCAGAATTTGTTTCTACCTTCAGAATATCATATTGAAATTTCTATTTTACATGTTATTTTTTGACACTTGCTGAAATGTCGGAGGATCTTATTCCAATTTGGACGAAATTTGATTTGAAACAAAAAAATTAATAAAAGCTTTAGAACGACGAATGTTTTTTAATTTAACTGTTATGTTTTAGAGGAGGCGAAACCGAGATATATAAATAAAGACTAGCCTTAATAGATGATATATTAGTGTACTAATTTAAAAAGCATCGGAAGGGGGTCTCATTGGTTCTAACAAACTTTTAAATGACCTATTCTTTTTTTCAAAAATTTTAAAGGAATACAATAAAGAGGAAAAAGAACTGATAATTTTTTTTAATCTGAAGCGCCTAGCCACTGTCTATCATTACAAAGAGCAGTTTTTATTTCTATTCATAGTGACTGGTGAACATGGTGACTGTTACCAAATGCTGAATATTTTCACCCTTAGAAAAATTCCATGTAGGAATCATTTGGTTTTCATATTTCGTTTAAGAATACTGGTAGAAACAACAATTTCTTTTAAAACAGTGGTTTTTGAACTCTTACTGATTGGAAACTCTTAATGATACAGTTGGCTCTAGTTTCCCTTCGGTTTAAAAAGACATTCTTTCACTTATTTAATTATGGAAATAATTAAGCGGGAGATGTGTGGCATGCTGGTTAAGTGCCAGACTAAGAAGTTATAGTCGTGAGTTTAAATCCTATACTCAACAAAATTTAACTATAACTATTACTATTATGAAAATAGTTAAATACTTTTCGTGCCGATTAATTTGATAGGCAAGCACTGTCTCTAGTTTTCACAAGTACTTGTACTGGAAATTTAAAAACTTGCTCACACTTCGAACCACTGCTTTAAAAGATTTTGTCGTCTTCAGTTTTCAAATTTCTGACTTTTTATTGTAAACTGAAAACTGATTAGAAACGCATCCATTGAATGTATTTACTGGCCTGCTTGGACCCAAAATCAAAGGAATCTTGCGTAAAACATGAGATGCGTTTTCCTGTATTTTGGTTACTCAAAGAGAAGGTATTTTAGCAGCTTAAAATGTAATTATGGAAAACTTTGGGAAATAATAAATTTAAAGAAATTGCTCTTTCCACACTCGCTTTTCAAAGAGAAAAAAATTGATTTATACTGAATTTTCAATTTTTTATCTATACTCGTGTATCGGTAGAAAAAAACGGGTTCATATATTGGTGGAAGTGTTTCAAGGAAATCATAGTGATCTTAGTCTTAAATACAATAGTACATAATGAAATAGTGTTGAATAATGAACGTTTAAAAAAATTTCTTTTATTGTAAAAGGAGACTCTTAAACACGCAGTTGCTTGAAAATTGAAAACTCGTATTTGTTTGTAGACCGAACGACATTTAAGAGAGAGAAAGAGAAGACCTGGTTTTGATCACAACATTACTTAATTTTATGAAGTTAAGGCATCAGACTAGCCTTCTAACCTCAAATCCTAGAACTCTTTAATGACGTTACAAGTTCTCTTAGTTCTCTTAGTTATTGTACACTTGAATCAAGTTAATCCGTTGTCAAAGGCCCACTTCCGGCCTTAATAATTTGTTTATAGCAAGTAATTGCTGTACTTAAAAGTTTGTTGCTTTAGTTCTGATAATAATAAAGTGGTACCTTTCATTGTGAGACTTAAATGAAGTTACACCATCTCTTCTACTTTTATTGGACTTTTTTCGTTGTCTTTCCCATGTTCTTCTTGAAAAGATATTCATATTCACTTATAAAATTTTTCTTTTCTTTGTTCTTTTAAAGTATTTTGTACGCAAAATAAATTGTCAAAATCATTAAAGTGACCACCGCTTGTATTCATTACCTTCAACAACACTTTCACAGTTTCAGTTTTGATTACTTTCAACATTACTTTCATAGTTTTCATTTTCTGGAAGTACGAAGATCTCGTAATTAAAGGACAGTTTTATTACAAGTGACCATAATAAGCATGAAAACACCATAAATTGCAATCCCAATAATTTGTAATTGATTAGAAATTGTTAAAGAAATGACGTAAAATTCCAGTTACTCTTTTTTCCAGACGATCGAAGTGTTTTGTTTGCTGTATTTCTCCCAGAATTTAGCTTGGCCCACATACCCCAAACGCCCCCATCAAATCATTTAATAATTTCAGTCAAAACTTTTTCCCCTGATTGAAGAGGTGCACCCTCATTTTTCACTTGTCTGTATTTTACCTTTCCTTATTTTCGCCCCCGTTCTTTTCCTTATCTTTTACAAAAGAGTTTAGTGGATTTTGGAATCGTTCGGTCAAGTCAGTCGTGTCAATCGGTTGCTGTTCCACGAATTAGAAAAATAGTATTAGTCTGAAATGGCTCATATTTTTCTTGAGTTACATCCATCGCATCACGAAATTCCTACAAATATGCTCTACTCTTAGAGTGTTAGAGGTATCTATCATTTTGTCCACCATACTATTGGACATGGTATTTAAGAAAGGAAAGTTGAATGTTGACACTAACACATACATACTGTATATCCCAAGTCGTTTACTAAAATGACTTCGTGTAAGGATTATTTAACAACCAAATTATAGGTCTTTACTTATAAAATATATCCTAGGTCTTTACTTTAAAGTATAAATGCCTCAAATAAAATCTTAACTCTATTGTTTCTCTGACGAATCCAGTTAGTGAATTCAAGTAAAAATTCTTTCTGTCTGTGTATGTATTTATAGCTTATGTTTGTATGGTTTACCGTATGTTTTTTTTTTTTTCTCTCCCACGCTTTCCTTCCTCCTCTTTTTCATTTTCAAAAAAATAAGCTAAAAATGATTTTTAGAAATGAGAAATGAGAAAATATTTGAAAAGTATTTTAAAAGTAATTAATTAAAAAAAAAAAAAAATAGAGAGGAAACAAACGATATTACTAATAATAAACTATAAGAGGAAAACAGCTACAGGTTTCGAGGTAAACTTATAAACGGGAAGATAACTGATAAAAACTATTCGTATTTAAAATGTTCGTGATGTAAATGAAAGATTCGAAAGTAAAACGAGAATAAAAAATAAGTAAATATTGGAGGTTCGTCCGTTCTGTACTGTTATTTCAGACATGAATGTACTTTTCATCTCAAAATAAAAAACTCAATTAAAAATTGAAAGGAATATTTTAGCATTTTTTTATAATTAATTCACTCCTAATTCTCATTTTTAGTTTTCAAAACTTCAGCCTCAAATGCAACTAACCTGAAGTGGTTTGGAAATACAATGTATCAATAATAACACATTCAGCTACCTATCTGATTTAACAAAAAAACTTGGCTTAAAACAAATTGCAGAAATAGAAAGAAATATTTTTATGTAACTCTTCCTATAATTCCTAAAAGACCGTTCGAATTGTATGTAGACTAAAATTTAAATACTATTGATATTTGAAGGCGATAAACAAATAGTTAAACTTTCCCAATCACAAAGAACGTGAATAACGTGGTACTGAATTCTTATTTCGTCTCCGATTTTGTTCTTCAGGATAAAATTGAAAATCCAAATAGGAGCACAGGGATGATCAAAATGTTCCGACATTTTAATTTAGAAAAGCAAAAAATGTAAACCAGGAAAAGATCGCGCTGATGGTTTTTCGGATTTTATATCTTTTTATGAAACCAGGTTTATTTATCTTAGGGGAATTATCAAAAAAAAATTTGTTCAGCTAATTCGCAGTAGGAAAGGCGCCCATGAAAAACTCACTTCAATTTATTTTATAATTATTTTTCTTCATTTGCACTACTTCCCAACAACCGAGTTAGTTTCATGTCAAAATGGCGGTGGAAAAGTTTTTCTTCCTTCAAAATTGTACTCTCAAATTTACATTTAGTCCGACAAATTGCATTTACATTTCATTAAAAATTACAAGAAAAAAAGAAATAATAAAAAAATAAATTTCGATTTTAAATAAAGTTCGTACTTCGACCAAAAAAAGTTGTAACAAATCATGTGATGACATTCAACAATTATCTAAAATTCAACAGTTAATTAAATTTGAAATGTTTTAAAATCGAAATTTCATTTTAAATAAAGGGACTCTTGAGTTAATGTTCAGACTTTAAAAAAAATTTTTCTACGATAAACCCAAGTTTACCACTTTTTTTCTCTCGCTTCCTCTTTATATTTAATGCTAAGAATATACATAGCTTTAACATTTCCTAAATATATATATATATTATATATATAATATATATATATAATAAAAATTAATAAAAAAACAAACAAGAAAGGAAATTGCACAGTAGATTCAACTCTTTTTGTTTTTAATTTTTAGTTCAATTATTCAGTTTTCTCATAAAGTTGCATGCACTGAAATATTTTTTGTTTGAAAAAAAAAATTAAAAATAAGAGAAAAAGAAATATATACAACTTTTTCTTCCTTTTTTTTCAATGTGAACATTTGGCAGGCAAGTCAGTTGGTTTTAAAAGTGTGCTTACATATACTCAAAACAGGAATTGTTGTATCAAACTATTGATCAAAAATCAGTTTTTTGTTGATTTGTGAAAAGTTACTGAACAGGACGAATGAGCGGAATACTTTCATATTCATTTTAAAAATAACGGTTATAACGTTTTCGTTCTGTATGCAAAAACATGAACAATTTTAAGCATTCAAATAGGGCGTTATAACAAAAAAGGTTATGAATATATTAATACAAATTATAATTATAATCATTATTATTATAATTAATTATTTGAAATTTTTTACACAAAGGAAAACAAGTGTTTTGGTTCGAGAAAAAATCTTCGGTCTGCTAACGAGACGTTTTAAAAATTGAAGTCATTGAATTTTATCCGAGGAGACAGAGAAAAAAGTTCAGTTCTGGCCAAAACTGTTTCATCATCTTGCCATTATAGAACGTCGGACCGAAATCTAAAAAATATTATAGAGGATCAAACGAAATTATTAATCTTACCTGCCAACATATCACAAAAAATTGTTTCAAAATAAAAAAAGAAAGAAATCACAAGACAACATAAGTACTAAGAATTTCATCCCTTTTATAGTCCTCTACCAGAGATTTATTCTAAACACGGCTCTGCATAGCATCTGTGGGAGATCTGAAATTATCTTAAGAGTAAAAAAAAAATGCGCGGAAAGCCTCAATTTTGCCGGCAGAAAACCTGAATTTTCTAATGGCTGAGACTGTTATTATCATAACTTATGGTAAAAACATTTAAAATAAGACGTAAAGTGTAGTCGAGTTGGTTGTCCTTCAGGGTGAATAACATTTTTGTAATAAATCACTCGAGTTTCAGCCCAACAGTAAACTAACTAATTAAGGCAGAATTATAACAAATGATGAGGTAAAAATTAGTCATGCGAATCATCTGGCCTTTCTTTTTTATTAATTACTTAAATTTTTTATTTATTTACAATAAAGTAAAATGTTTGCGTATAAAATTTTATTGATTTCTGCAGTAAACAAAAGTATATAATATACTAATTCGTATATAATACGAACAGCATTTTGCTCTAATGTCATTTTGATAAAACATTTTTACAACTTACTATTATTTAATTCAAAAAATCCCTCAGGTCAAATGTTTATGTCAAAATACATTTACAATAAATACAAATTTATTAATTCTGAAATCACCATTTAAATAACCAAATGGCAACGGAGCTTTTCGCGCATTTTTACCTATAGTGGGAAGGTGCTTTTTTAAAGTTGCTTTTCAGTGCGATTTTTTTTAATTTTTAAACTTGGGCAATGATTCTGAAGTTTTATTGGGTGGATAAAAAAACAAAACAAAACAAAATTCTCTCATTTCTAATGCTCTAACATTACCGTTATTAAAATTAATAATTTTTAATTTAAAAAATTTCTTTTATACCTACATTTGCATTAAATTTTCTAGTCTACTGGTTACTTTTTAAGGCATTTAAAAACTTTTAAATAAATAATTTTCCCCCTGACCGATCCTTACAATGTTTTATTTATATTAACAGTCGAAATTGTGAAACTCGAAAATCTTTGGTTTCTGGGCTTTGTCATCGATTCGCAACTAAAAAGTATCCCATATAAGAGGTGCCCGAATTTAAATTTAAGAAACTCGACCATGATTGTATTCAAAAAGGTTTTTCTTTGTCAAGTAAATTGTCTCACAAACTTCCCATTCTTGATTCAATTTTCTTGTCTGTTTTAATGCTTTTTAAAAATGGTAAATTTAAGAATGGAAATATAACGTCGTCCCTGTAAGTAAAGGCGGGGGGAAAGTTGAGACCTGTCTCTAATTTTCTTTTGTTTTTCTTCATCATATTTATTTCAGTTCATGATATATATATAACAATCTGAATATCAACAAGCATACTCAAAAATCGGTCTTATTAATTTCCAGGTCATGTAGGTTTCCGACAAAAACATTCCTATATTTTCCCTATATCCCCTTGAGGGAAAATGTAAAAGGCAGTTAGTCAATGATGAAATCAAATGATTCTTTTAAAACGTTAAAACATTCTGAAATGGCTATAGGCACCTCGAGAATTCAACTGGTGATAGGATTAGGAAGGGTACGGGGATGGAAGATGGGCGGGGGAAGGGGCAAAGGATGAATTTGTTACTCACTTTCTACGATTTGTGATGTTGCTGAACCATTTTCAGATTCACAATTTCGAAATAGCTCACATTGTTTTTTTTTTCTTCAATCTAAACAAATTTTTTTTAAAAATAGGCCTATTTATTATAATTTTCTTTAAAATTATCACGTAAGTTTCGAGCTTTCCTCTAGAAAAAATGTCATTTTTTTCTTAAGAAAAAATAATTTTATTTAAAGCATATTTATTATTATTATTCGCTATTTTTTTAAATGTACCTTTTGCTAATTCTTAGTTTTCCAAGAAATCAAGATCTTGAGACTTTTACCAGAAAACTTTACATAACTAGCTTACAAAACCCTTTTTCCCCACTGTCATGATAAGAGTAAAAACTTCAGGTTTTCCATACAATCCATTTCCCTGGCGTTTTCTCTTTTCTGAATCAACGATATTCATTAGCGTCAGCGTGTCATCCATTTCAAATTTTTTCCGCATGAAATCTTTGTTTCGGGCCATTACAAAAATGATTCCAAACTTCCCAGATCCTGTTTCGACGACAACCACCATCCCATTGAAGAACTTGTTATTGGTCAAAACATCTTCACTATGTTTCCCAGTCACCTTTTTCTCGTTTTTTTTTCCTCATCACTTTCGCTAATTCAGAAAAGAAATTATTCACTATCTTCTATATCTTAATAAGCATCATCACAACAGTTTTAATTAATGCAAGTGTGAGTTTAGAAAGCCTCAACCTAATTAATATCAAAAAGAACTGAGAACTCCTGATGATTTGTGCTCAGCTATCCACGCTGAAGAGTTCTTTGTGAAGTGCTGGGAATTCAAGCAAAGGCGTCGACCTTTTAAATTTGGCCAGAGCATCCATGTGATACAACGATAACTCCCTGTTAAAGACAAAAAAACCTAGGATTAATCATATGCGTGTCGCATACCGTGAATGTTCCCCTAGCTATGGGATAATTTAAATGAAAAAAATTCGAAACACTTTATCTGTTGTCGAACATCATGTCAAGTAGAAGAATTCTATTTCCAATTTACATCAAATAATAAATATTTCGTTTATTACACACTGTCATTCATATCAATTGTTTTAAATAAGTCTGTCTACTCTGCAGTAAAATTACTTTTGTATTTTTCGCATTTTATAATCCTGTAACTTAAAATTTGAAAAATTCTTACCTAAGGGCTGGAATCTTGGCCATTATATGGTCATAGACGGTGACATCACCTTTGAGAGGCAAAATATGATTTCTGTCCATTTCAAACCTCAGTGCTCTTGCAACTGCGTGTCTGAGACGATTGATCTCAGTTGTACCCTTCAAACCAGGTCGGTCTAAATTTGAACAAATAATTATTAATTTATTATACTTTTTCAATACTTTCAAGTGTTTCACTGAAAAATTGAGTTTGACAATGAAATTTACCTCCAGACAGGAGAACCACGGCAGAATATAACGCAAGTTCAGTTTCAGTCAACTTAAGTTCGGCAATGCTTTTGGCAAATTCAAAGACACTTGTCACGAGTTTCATTTCAGAAGTGTCCGTTGTGAAGAAGGCGTCTTGAGGCAGTAACGTATCTGCGTATAAAACGCAGTTTTGTGAGAGATCGAAGTATCTCGACATCCTTAGTACTGCTAGTTCAAAGCTCCCTGAAGAAAACAAAATATTTTATTGTTAAGCTGGAAAGATAATCGTTTATTTTATTTAGCTTTTAAACGGTGAGAAGCAAATGCCGTCGAAACACTCGAACATAATTATGTGTGCAATTTATGCGTCACTGATTTTCTTCTACAGAATTACGTAAATCTGACTTGCTCGTCTTTAATAAAAAAATAAGTCATTTATTAAGTCAGGTTGATTGTACCATTTACTGACCATTTACTGACTCTTTCCTTATTTAAACTATTAACTGACTCAATTACCAGCTTTCAGAAGAACTATTTGATCGTCCTGAGACAATTTCATAAAACCAGGTATCATCTTGGCAAATTCGATTATCTGCTGTATGACAGTTGTCAATTTTTGTGCACATTCTAGCCACAATTCTTCGTGGGCCTAGAAAATAATATTCACAGTTTTGTTTAAAAAAAGAAAGTAATTTGTTTATTTTAAATTCTAGACAACAACAATCCCACTTTTCTCACCATATTTTTATAGTAAATAAGTTTTGAAAGATCTTGAGGTTTGTGAAACATTTCATGAATGTGTTCTAAGGTGTAGACGCAGGTCCGCGAATGTGCATCTGCAATGGTCTTACTTAGGAGCTCCGAGATTTGCATTGGATCTGAAATAAATTAAAAATAATACGTTAAAAGACAAATATCCTCATCTCGCACTTTTCCCTTTCATAAACCCTTGTCTTGGTTCAATTTGTTACTACACATGTTCTTATTCGTTTTCATTGAAATAAAATATCCTCATCCTTAGGTTATCACTTATGAAGTGTGTTAAAAATATTAAATTTGGGTAGAAAAAAAAGTTTAGGTGAACAACAAATCAGAAGAGCAAAAGGAAAATCTTATTAAAAACGTTTTAAAACCTTTTATGATAAAACGGCAGCCTTTCTAACTGAAAAAATTAGATGAGGACTACAAGAGTCACTAAGCTGTTTCGTCTCTTACTTATTGCTATTTAGGAACACGTTCTCCGATAACGGTGTCTTCCTGCATCTTACTGTCCCCGTGAAATCCAAAAGCTTAGGAGCGCTAATCCAAAGCTTTCTTAAAATCCTTCTTCAGACACGTTAGAACAACAAGTGATCGAAACAACAGTATAAGTGCTACACTACTGTGCGTTATATTCCATTTGAAGTATGCAATTGCGATACAAACTATAATGTATTTAATTATTCGATTGTGAGCTACATTTAGGATTTCTATCAGGCACAACCGAATAAACCGATAATTTGGCAGGCAAGAATCTACTAAGCAATGAGAACTAGAATCATGCACGAGTCTTACTGGGACATCCTTGATTAGCATCCTCATCTTCCTTTAACTTGACCGAAGAAGGAGACAAAGTTTGCGAGACTTGGGACAAGGGCGAAAGGTTTTGAGAAACTTGAGACGACGGCGAAATGGGCTGGAGCAAAGTCGTGCTGTCGACAAAACTTCCGCCCCCTAAGACATTCTCAACATTTTCTTGTTTTATCGTAACTATTCGTTCCAGGCTTTGCCTTGGCTGAGCATCCAACGAATTCCTTTCTTTGTTGACGTTCCTCTCGTTCCTATCGCTTCTGTCGCCTCTGTCGCTTCCCATTCGAGGGTTGGAAATGAGAGAGCTTAATCTCTGATTCGAATGATTTTCAATTATGTTATTACCGTTATTACTGTTGCAGTTCGACGACGAGTTAAGCCTTTGACTGGATTGATTTTGATGTTGTGTTAAGCCTGAATTGAAAAGTTAGTTTTTCTTTTGTTACCATCACCATTTTTCTCAAAAGCCGAACAAACTATAATTTTCTTAAGTTAGATCAAAGAGGTGGGTAAAAAGCCAAGTTTATGTGCGAAGATTCGTTCCAGAATCGATTTTTAAACGTATACGTATACATACGTATCGTATAATATTAATGATTTTAATTGGTGTTTTGATGTTCTTTTATATACTTAACGAGAGCAGAGCTTACGAGGGTTAGAGCTTTTTTCATTCTGTCAAAGTTACGATCCAAAACCGACAAGGGTTAATTACGTATTTATACATCCAAATCGGTTGATAACCTTAAAAGTGAATGGATGTGCTACACAGTGTTGCAAAAAAATCGTAAAATAATACAATTTAGATATTAAAATGAATGAGAAAAAAGTTGAGAAGTTATATATAGTTATAATAGGTAAAACTCAACCTGCCCATTCTGGACAAAATCTGATTTTTAGGTTAAAAAATTGTTTATAAATATTTTTGAATTCTGCCTAAGAGACAAAAGTATAACCTAGTATGTCATATATTCAGTGCCTCATCAACAAGCGCTATAAACCCTAAAATACTGAAAAGGTCAATGAACTCGCGATAATTTAACACGACACAAATTTGCATATGGAATAAAAAAGTTTTCCGATATAAAATTTTTTTCTTATGAAAAACGAAAGATGGAAACAAAATTTAAAAAAATAGTTTGTCTTAAAGAAAATAGTGTTATTCACAGTAAAATACGAAACTGGAGAGGAACACCGGTCTTAGACAGAGGTAATGATTCGAAAAGAAAAACAATGATTGCACTGTTGTGCTATGTACGAAAACTGATTTCGAGCCAATAGGAAACTCAAAGGCAAGCTTTTTAAATATTTTGTAACAGCGGGAGAATAAAATCGGAGTCTTTACTAATAAATATTAGGAAGTGAGAGAATTCTAGGTCCAAAATGAAAAATATTCAGAGCTAGGAGTAGGATACAAGAGCATCTCTAGCTTGTAAATTGAACAGTTTATAAAAACATTTATCTCTTATACAGACACGTAAACTATAATACTTCTGGAGGAAAACATGTACGTAAGGTATGTGCCGCGGCTTGTGGAAACCATTCTTTTGAAACGTTTAAAGCGAAAGTTTTCTTTGTATCGTGATTACCTGTTGTCACAACATTGGCCATAAGATTGGAGTCAGCAGTGAGTGAATCCAAACTAGGTCTTGGATCGTAGGTCGTAGTAGAGTCAACATAATCCGCACTTATGTCGTACTGAATGTGATGTGGCGTGTAATTATAGCTGGTGTAGCTTCCCACGTCGCTGTTGTTGTATGAGTATCTTTAAAATCAAAGTAATAAAATAACAGTCAGGATTTATCTCTTGCAACTGAGAGAGTTTATTGGAGACATTAAATAGTGGTATGTTACCCGTTGTAATGCAACTGGTCAGATGAACTCGGAGTCTGTTGATCAAAGACCGAGCTGTCAGGAGTGCTTTCTGTTGCTTGCCGTTGTTGCGCTCTGTGAAATCTCACCTCATCTTCGACTTTTTCTCTCTGTTTTTTGGACATGCGACCAAATTTCACCGCTAGAAATTAATAATAAAAATTATTTTCTAAGGCAGTTGAAGAAAATTATTGATAATAATGAAAAGTCAGTAGTAGTAAGAGTTGTGAACGGAACGTTAAAAGATGATCAGGTTTTTTAATTTGCTTTACTTTTACTACTTAAACCAGGGGTATCAAACTCGAAAACTAACTTTGCCCAATTAAACAATGCTTAATTTTAGGTGGGCCGCAAAAAAATCAGCGCTCATAGAAACAAATATTTTTATTTTAAATAGTATACTTTGATTTTTGTTTATTTTCACTTTGCGTCTAATATACCGACTGGACCGCAAAATGTTTCTCTCAAGCCGGGAGTTTGTCACCTCTGACTTAAACCAAAGTCAAATCAGAAACTTGTAATTATGGGTTTGGGGCCAAGATATTTCTTATGAATCTTAGACGTTAACTTAGGATCCTAGAAGATTCGTAATAATGAAATTATTTCCTCCAAATGTCAGCCAATCCATCAAAGGGATGTTATGAAATTTTCTTCAAGATCCAATGGTAGGATTGTAAAACATGTGGAGGACAAACTGAAGCCGAAAGAGAATAAGAAAGCTCAAATTAGCAACAAAACATACGTTTTTCGATGAATACAAGTAAATTTTACTTTAACAGAGACTTGTCAATTTTGACATCGTCAAATGTTTCTCTTTTTATTTAAGATAAAATGATTAAAATCAAATTTGACATTTATGAAGTAAGTATGAATTGTTTTTTGGAACGTTGTTTATACCAAAGGATATAACTCAGTTTTTTCTAGATTGTTGTAAAGAAAACGTGACGCCGGTGAAAATTTGCGATTATGTTAGTAAAGGTTGAACCAAACACTATTGTCCATGAAACTGATAAAGAGAGACTTTTACTCATTTTTAGTCCTAAATCCGTTTTTGTTATCATTTTCTTCCTCGAGCTACATTTGCACGTGCCATTTTCTCCTCTTTTTAATGTAAATACTTTACTTTAGTTATTCGATGGACGCAATACCGTTGGTATATTGTCTAATTAAAATTTTTAATCAAAAATAGAGAAGACTTTTACCGCAAATTAAATTTTCTTCATCTTGATTTTTCCACATCTTGAAAAACTTTCTCAACTAGGGTGGGAAGTACCGAGAAGAGTTTTTATGTTAATCTAACACGAACAGTTTTTTCAGGTTGACTTCTATCAGAAAGAAGTGATAACTGAGGTATTCACGCCCAAAAAATAATGAATACAAAGAAAAACAATAATAAAATATAAAGAAAATGAAGGGAAAAAAAGTATGGAGAAAGGCGCTTAGTTGGGTGAATGTTTGCTGTGTGATACGGCGGTTTTAAAAACAATAAAACCTATATAAAGTTATTGATTGTTTTTATAAATTATGCGAAAAGGAGATTCTCCTAGCAAAATGAGAAATCGTAATCTGGAAATTTCATTTTTTCATCTTTAGGTGTTTTCAGATTCGGTTAATGGAAGATAAAATCCCAAAGCGTCATTTTTGATAAATAATGTTGGGGATTTTACAAAATGTTGACGAAATCTGGAAGAGTGCATGCGCACAACGCAACCTATTTTCAAATTAAAAAATTTTAATTTCGAAACCAAAAGAGAGTTTTTATTTTAACTTCGAACTTTACTAGTCGATGTAAAACTCATACAAATTCTCATTTGTACTGGAGAACTCTTTAAAATTGGACTTTTGAAATTATAAATGAATAAATTTCTGAGAATCGTAAGAGTTTGTTTCAATTTTTTAGAGAATACTACATAATGAAAACGATGATCTTACAAAGTGATGGTTTTTGTGTCCGCGGTTTTTTCAGGTTTTAAATATTTCAGCCAAAATGTCTAGCAGTATCCAAAAAAAATCAATCTGATATGGCGACTTACGTCAACCGAAGTCCAGTGCCTTTTTTCAAGATTTTGAATCTCAAACAAATTACAGAAATTTTTTTTTTGTTTTGGCAGAAACTTCTGAGTGGTAAAGTAGGAGGAGAGTGAGAGAGAAATAATGAAAATCCATGATGCACGAGCTAATTGTTTGATTTTAGCAAATAACACACGTGGAATTAAATGAAAATGTTAATAGGATCGTAAGAGAAACCTACAGATGACAAAATGAAAAAATGGCCATCGTGATTGGGCCGTGAATGTGGATTTGAATTTTTGAAACGACTTACTCCAGGTTGAAAAATAAATATGTTACACACAAGCTTCCTGAACACTTTTCCTTTTTTAACTGGCAATATTTTTTCATTTTATTGATTTACGAATTGTGTATTTTGAGTTTCAGCAGTAACATAATTCCAATCCATGAGTTACTGTAGGTCTAATGTTGCATTCGAGCAGTTACATCATATTTTCATTATCATTAAGGAAGTCAGAAACTGACTAGAGCAAAACACATCACCAATATTTTTTTCAGCTATAATCAAATATTTTCACATTTCTTTCTTTTTCTTTCCACTACGTGAATCTTTCTTTTTCTTTTTTTAAACTTATAACATCTAGGAAAGCACGAAAATAATAAATGGATAGAAACAAAGCGTAAAAATCGTTCTCGATATCTATCTTCCGGTTTGCAGCATCGCAGATAAAAGGTTATTAACCTCCATTAATAATAATAATTCATCTACCTTTTTAGTTTTCAATTTTTCCATGAGGCCTTTTTTTAAAAAATAAAGAAAAAAACAAAAAGATGGCTAATATACTGTAGACTTTTCATTTTCCTTTCCATCATATGCGTTTCTTTCGTATCTTTGGAATGATTCCTTCTTCTTTCTATATGACACATTCATTCTTCCTCTTATCTGTTTTCACTTTCTTAAAAATTTGAACTTCTTTTAAAGTAAAGTGTTCTACAGTAAATTTTTTTACCCCTGCTAACTACCACCTGTCTCTAAGTACGAGACACCTTGAAGTTGGTTTAGTTGTGAGAGGGATTTGAACTGGGGAACAGACCAATGCCTTAGTCCTAGGAGTGGATAAAACACAGTAAATAACATCGTAAAATTTAGACCTTTATTTTTATAACAGCTTTCAGTATTAAAGTGTATGTACCCCCCAAATGAGGCAAAACTCACCATCCCTTTGAGATAAGAAAATAAATAAATAAGAATGGGTTCCGAATCTAGAGAATTTCGTTAGAACCACTCATTCTTAGAGTGCACTTTTTTTTAAATTGCATCTTAGGAGTTTATCACTTATAAAACAACACAGATGCAGAATTAAATTTGAAGTAAACAGTTTTAGGTATATAGTAAATAAACGTTAAATCATTCTGTACAGTTACAAAATAATGAAATTAGTAAATTATATGATCAAGAAGCGTCACCATTTTTAAGGTAATTAGGATGTTAATCATTGAAAAGTAGTCAAAAGAGGCTTTTTCTTTATTTCGGTATTAGTCATAACCTTAATTTTTTCTTTTCGCTTTTATGGAGGATCTTCGATAAACAAGGAGAAATCAAAGCAAAAAGATTTTTAGTGATCGAGGCAAAAACTATTATTGAACTTACCATCCCTGCTCATTCCCAATCGAAGGCATTTTTGTAATCGACAATATTGACACCGGTTTCTATTGACTCTGTCTACGACGCAATTTTTGTTTCGCGGACATTGATAATTTACTACTGAACTTTGGCTGCGCCGGAAGAAACCTTTGCAGCCTTCGCAGGTTATCACTCCATAATGTACTCCGCTTGATTTGTCGCCACAAACTTTGCAGGGTATTATTTCAATCTGAGCTGAAATGAAAATATATTACAAAAATGGTCAGTGATTTTTTATAGCTACAAATGTAATTTACTGTATAAAAGAAAATTGATGGCGATGAAAGATAGTTCCAGAGCAGGTAGGATGAGGGAATATCTTGGTCGAATTGCTATAAAATAATGTTTAATTAAAGACAGAAGGAAGGCAATGAAGGAATATTGTGAAGAAATTAATTTATCTTCTATTTTCCCTAGTGCAACACACAAATATCTCTGTCACTAGTAGCTTCTGTAAATAAAAAATAAAAAAGAGAAAAATAAGAAAAAAGACAGGAGATATAGTTTAATTTGGCATTTTAAAAATCCCCATAAGTCAATTAGTTTTGTCAGCTCAGTAATTTCATGTGTTATCTGAGCGTTTCCATTGTCATTTGGTTTAGATTTCCAAATGAAAGGAAATCTCACTCAAAGAGATATTAGAAAGGTTCAGTGAATATTGTATTTTTTCGGAGTTTAGGTTCGGTGATTTTTCAGCTGGAGAGCACACAGAAAAGTTCAATGTATAAAAGCCGAGCCGATGTATACCTCTGATTGAATTTAGCGGGTTCCTTTTGTCGGGGACATTTAACGCCCCTTGCGGCGGAGGCGTTGTACTATCAGCCGAGCCGTCCGCACTGTTGGTTTGCTTCCCCCCGTCCTTTATTAAAGAAGTCGTTATCAGATTTGCTGCGTTAGAACTGAGAACGGTTTGTCCATCGTAGAGCAAATTATGTTTATTTTGACTTTCGTTTTTAATCACCTCATACAAAATAGAGGATTTTTGAGACTCGTTTTTCATTATTTCGTAAACTGTTTGGGATTTTGATCCGGTGTCGGATTTGTTGGCCAATTCGTAAAGACATCCTCCTCCTCCTCCCGCTTTCACCTGGTCAGTTTTAATTATGTCGTAAATGGTTTTGTGGGGCTCCGTTTTGTTTGTTGCGTTCATCAAATGATGGTGGTGGTGATGGTGGGCGTTTAAAGTCCCCCAATCTCTGAGGTTTCCCCCGCTGTTGTTGTTGTTGTTGTTGTTATTATTGTTGGTGTTTCCGCCGGATGTTCCGGCACATAATAGTTCTTCCAATGTATCCATTTTTTTAGTTTTTTAATGAATTTTAAGTTTTTCGACCAATTTTCAACGCTGTAGCAAGTTTTCAGAAACCGCATACTGATTCAGGATATTTTAATAAAAAAATCCGAAACCGTATAAAACCAGATTGATTTACGATCACACAGACATACAGAATTTGAATGAAAATTTGAGTCTCTTTCCGAACACAATTTGTTTAACTGAAAAGCAAAAAGTTTTTAATCTTAAAACGAAAGCTTATAAAATACCCAAGGAAATTTGACAAGCCTACATCTAGTTGTTCTCGTGATCGTTTTGTTTTCTTTTTTGGAGCAATATTTCCATTTTTTTAAATACTTCATATAATGCATAATACAATTAATAGAATTCGTGAATCATAAAGATAATGTCTTTTGAAAATTTATCTTTCCTCAATATAGGGTCAAAAAATTTTAATTCCAGCATGTTGAAGTAACTTTTTAATTTTTTTTTTCTTTCTTTAAAATTTATTAAAACTTGAATTTTCTTGAAAATGTTTTGCTAAAGTTCTGATTTTTAGAGTAATAAAAAATTCCAGTGGCTGAAATTTTACTTTTACTAGTTATCACTATTATGCTACTCTATTATTGTTGAATTTGAAATATAATTTATTTATCTACAGAAAAGATACAATTTTTAAAATATTAAAAACTTTCCTTTTTGTACTTCGTTTATCTCTGTATTTATAACTGTCGCTAACGTACAACTGAATGTGGTGAACGAAATGAATGATTTTTCATTCGCATTTGTTGAAATGTCAATAAATTTTAGCCAAGAATTTTTTAAAATAAGGCATATGAGAGGGATGATTTTTAATACTTTAAAATTTTTTTTAAATTCTAAACTTTGCAAGGGGAGGGGAAATATAAATTATAGGAAAAAATCTCCACTGGGTTACTGCCAAAATTTCAAATTATATTTGGGTATTTTACTACTCTTTTTTAAATAACTGAATAAATAGAACTTAGGACACTGCACGGCAATTTTTTACGAGGTCCATTAAAAGTCGAACATGTCAATGAGGTCAAAATTGAAGTAGTTATCCTTTTGGAAAACATTTTTTATTTCTTCCTCTTATTTAACGATGAAAAACTAAAATCACTGAAAACTTCCGCAAAAATAATTTTCGTCAATTTGAAATCACTTTTTTAATATACGAGTTAACAAACAAAAATAATACTTATCACATGTCACTAGCATTTTTGTTTAGTTTAATTTCAATTAATTAGTTTTTTCCGATTTATGATTGATTATTTTTAACGATCACTCGACTGCTTCATTATAGTATTTGTTTTATCGTGCCACGGAAGCCGGTAATTAAAAATTTTTTTAGGTCCGGTAAAAGGTGAAAGGGGTTGCCCGATTGACGAGAAATTGAAATTTTTTGGGGGGAAAACCGGAAAAAACGTAGAACCGTATTTTAGCCCACGGCGTTTCAACTAACACGAATTCTAATGTGTATGTATGACTCCCCCGTGATAAAAGCTTTCACGTTAAAATGAACTCTCCTTACTGCCGAAGGACGAAAACTAATCCAGTCAACTTAGACTGAATCACTACCGTCATAGATTGATGACCTGAATGTAAGGCTAATGCATTTTGTCTCGTGAAACTTGTACTATGACAAAAATGCGGAAGTAAATTGAAGTGGGATATTTTTCTTACTGTCGGGGTGTTCTGTAGCGTGGGGTGAGTTTTCCTTGGTTTCAGTTCTCTTTACATTATGTCAGCTAAATTTGTGGGTGATTATTGCAAAAAAGAGTACTTTGATAAGATTTGAATCTTGCCCACATATTCTGGTTTTGGAGAACCCAAAGAAAGTGAGGGAAAAAGGAAATGAAACAGTTGGTTTTAAAACAAAGATGTCTTTTGCAGTAATTGTTTATTTCGAGGAAAAGATCATGGTAGACAGAACAGGAACGTTCAGACTAAAAGTAGGAAATGGGGTGGATATGAAGGAACCTCTTCTAGAAATGAGCTGTTTACTGCACAAATCGTGTCGTTCACAAATCCGCCAGTCGTATTAACATTACTCATGTTTCTTATTACTAATTAATTTCATGTACTGTTAGGGTAAAGCTACATCCTTATATGTGCATTCTACAATACTTATATTTATTAATATTTTAAAAGAAATATTAAAAAACACATTGATTCATATTTAAATATTTCCTAAGTACAGTAGCCAAGTTTCCCCCGCATTCCCATGTACGAAACGTTTAATCCCAAAAACCTAAGTTAATTCTCAAATAGGATTTTGAACAATACAATGTCAGTAAAAAATCACAAGCGTACTATTACATATGTAAACTGTATCAAGATTGCCACCTCAGTTATAAAAGACCAAGATGACAGTAACAGGGTTGAATACTGTGAAAATCACTGGCTTGTCTGTATTGAATAAATGAATAAGACATCAAAAGGCCAAAAAGAGTAATTTTTCAACACCTTTTTTCTATTACCACATATATATATGGTAGAAAAAAAGGTCTGGATGAAATCTGTACTTTAGGAACAAATAATACCTAAAAAACAGATATAAGAAACACTGTGCAACGTGAACTGTATAAATTTAAAGTACAAACGCACTTTCTCTCACACATTCATTCCTATGCCTCCCTGAAGTACGTTTGCCATCCAATACAAAAGAAACAACAAACAAACGAAAAAGGTTAATGACAAATAAGAAAATGTGTCGACAAATTCACTGATCTTTTGTTTTCTGATAAATTTAAAAAATTAAAATGGTCTTTTTCTGATAAAAGATGATCTTCTGTAAACAAACAAGAAAAGAGGGGGCAAAATCAGAAAAATTAACTTTTTTTTTCTTTTTAAATTTTCTTTGTCAAGACAAAAACATTTTAACATAGGCGCGTGTCTGTCAATTCGCCATTAATGAACATTCAAAGAACAATGTGTTTAAACGAAAAAAACAATATCGATTGTTTAAAAGAGTTCGTTGTGCTTTTTTACCTTTTTCCCCTATAATTTCTAATAAAAAGCTGTCCTAATAGAAATGTTCACTCGCCTTTAATTTCAAAAGTTTATGTGTGAAAATTGACATTTTACAAGTAATATAAGAAAAAAGAACATATTTCCTAAAGCTTCCCAAAACTGTGCTTTTAAACGTAATTTACATGTGTAAATTTTCTGTTTTTTTCTGACCCCCTCCATTCATCCATTCCTTCTCTTCTTTGGTAAAATAAAATGACTGTTAAAATGTTTCGTTTAATTTTGTTCCAAAAGGAAAATGGGCCCGTGTAAGGAAATCGTTCAAAAAAACAATTAGGAAAAAATGTTTTAGAGAAGCATTTTCTCTCTAGTGTTTCTTCCATTTTCACTGAGCCTTCATTACCACTGTGCACTTAAATTTTGTCTTTTGACAACATTTGTTTTGTGCTGATTTTTTGATGAAAGATTGGAAATTGGGCTTTTAAAAAAATTAATTGGGCTTTTCTTAAAAAATTTCTGTCCCAAGTAGTGTTCGCCTCCACTGTCTAATTTTAGGGAGTTTAAAACGCACTGAAAGCGACTGTTTAAATCAAGTCTTCAAATCTTCTGCTTAGAATTACAAAAAGGATTTTTCAATCCTTTTTTAATCCATAACACATATTGTGATTTCTTGTGTCTTTATTATAATTAATAAAATTACAATTGTACTGCCACTAAAATATCGTAATGAAGTTTCGGAAAAATTTTAAAGGAAATTCTATTATAATATGAATTTTTGTACTGAGGTATAAGTATTATATTATCACCTCTTAGGTGATAATATATGACTCATAGATATACTGTATTTGTTTTAATGTGTGCGCTCTAATATACTAAGAGGGAAACTAACACGAAAATATCGATGGATTAACCTTTCACTGATTTCAGTTTCCATGAGACATTTTGATCGCCCTTCCCAGTTCAATGACCTAAAGGGAATCGCATTGATCAACAAAAGTTGTCGGCTCATTCCATCATTTACTGGTACAACTCGTCGTCTTTTTATGATATCTAACACGTCGAGCCAGAGTTTTTAAGTTTCTTTGAAAACTCGGTTAAAAAATAGCGCAGATAGTAGTGAGCTTAAGAAAACTCGTCACACTTAACCTTTTTGGAGAAGGGAGGAGGGCGGAAGAAGGAAACAAAGCAAAAAATTGTCCGATGCCCTCAGATTAAAAATGAGGAACACAACAAAAACTGAAAATGGACAATAAAAAAACCGATTTCGTCGAAAATGAGCGAAGATGAGCAGAAAATGTGAAACTCGGTAGCCAAGTTTCAAATTTTTTGCTTTTTTGGCTGAAGGAGTGACAGGGTTCGTGGTACTTTAGTCCTCTTAGGATTTTACAAATACATCAAACAACAGGAAGAACAAAATTTCCGGCTTCCTAGAGGGAAGGACGAGGAGAAATGAAAACAAACGACTTCAACATTTACACGTTATTCCAAAAATATACAAGTTTCAATCCCATTTACAACAATCTTTTCCTTTTCTTTTTCTCTGTTTTTTCCCAAAAAAAATCCTTTGATGTCTACTGTACTGTGAGCTCATTTAGGAACCAAAAATGATAAAAATTATTTTGGGAACCGAAGGAAACTGCAAAGCTCTGTGACAAGGTTTAAAATTAATGTGAGTCATAGCATCGAGTCGAAATAATTTTTTAATAAAGTCGTTTCAGATACTGTCTTTGGTTGATGAGTTAAAAAAAGGAAATGGAAGGCGGGAAACGAGAGTTTCGGTGAGGGAAAATCTTATTCATTATTTTTCGTGAAAAATAAAGTGATTTTAAAGGTTGTTTTCGAGTATTTCATTAGTTGACAGTGTCCCAACTTCTGAATTTTAGGGAACGTTAAACGTCTGGATGCTGTTGAAAAATGACGAGGTTTATGACTGAAATTATTAATTAAAAGTTTTAGGTTTCTGTATTATAAAACAGTCAGAACAGTATTTTTAGTATTTGATATTGTGGTTGAAAATAACGTCGTGAGAAGCCATGGAAAACGAGTCTTGGCGATTTGATAATGATTTTTGAAAATTGACGTCAATTAAAATTATTTATTTATTTATTGAATCATATCGGGAAAAAATGGCGTTGAACATGTGGGTAAACCGTAGAATACGATACAAGATAGTGTTGTGCTTGTGAAGTGGGTCAAAGTCTTGTTGCGCCTGCGTTTAGGTCAACGGCCGAGTATTGGATTCGCATATTCATCCGCCTGTCGACTGATAGTTGGCTGATTTGTCCAACTGCCAAATTCTATAAAAACAAAAAGAATGAAAAAGAGAATATTGAGAGCTCCCATCAACAATTACACTTGAACTTCTTTAGTTTCGAACTGTGTAGAAAAGGTAAATCTGGGAGGCCGTGTCAGTCATTTCTTGCCGTTACCCCCTTGCTCCCTCCCCAGATAACATTTTTCCCTTTGCGTGATTGTGTCAATACCCTCGGCGGTTAGTTTTCCGGGGCGAAAGCACCACCCCGCCCTTTCTTCCTTATAACTTTCTTTCCCTTTTCCTAGTTTCAAATAAAGGAAGGAAAGTTTTTAACTCTTGTCGGTTGCGTCATCCGTCTAACGTCATGAATAAGAGAAAGCCGCTAACCTACTGCAAACTATCAGTCGTCATTTTCTTTAGAGGAACAACTAATTTTTAATTGTTTTATTGTTCAGTAAAGGGTTGAACAAAATTTAGCATTTGTCACTTTACTATTTTCTCATTTTTAATAACCTTCCAAAATGTTTTTGAACTTAAATAATTCCTTCAACTATTTTTCGTAGTGAAGAAGAAGTTAGGAAACATTTGCCTTTGGACAAATGGCAACCTTTTTTAACGATTAGATGTTGGAAAAGATCGATTTCCATTGGTTTTTTTTAAAAATATTTTAATAGGTCGTCTCTCTCAATTATACTTTGAATGAGGGCGCTCTTTTCAACGTGAAAACCGAAAGCTAACGTGTCTTTTTAATATTACTTTGAGAATGAGAACTTATAAACCTTGAAGTATAGTTTTGCTATTCATCCCTCCTTCTCGCCTCCCTTTCTCCCAACCGATTTTCCTTCTGCTCTTACAGACCCTCCCTTCCCATTTGTTGACGATGCTCAACAACTTTTCATCGAACTATCTTGACCTTCTGTCTCCAGGTTCAGGTTTTTTTTCTCTAAAGCGTTTAAATTGAATTCGCATAGGAAAAAAAACGTCTCGGCTTTACCTCACATGCTCAATCCTTCAAAATAATAATCGTTAATTGATAAAAGACAACAATGTTTAGCTTAAGGTATAAACGGCTTTTTTTTTCACATCAGAGTAATTATATCCTTGGAATAAAGCATTCAACTCTTACATGACCTACTTTTCAAGCAAATTGTAAGTAGGACCTTATTTATTGTGTGATGTTATTAAGTCATCACATCTTCTTATTTTAATGATAGTAAGATGTGAATGAAACGTTTGAAAACATTAATTGAGTGTGTAATCGATTTCATTGTAAGCGGTTGGTCAGTTTTTTAAAAGTCCACTCAGTTCCTAAAAATTTTGCGTAAAGAAAAATTCGTATGGAAGCCTACAACTTATTGTTTATCTAAAACTTTTCTTTGAGGATCTTTCTTATACGACAGTTTTTATTCCACCTGACGTCCTACACGTTTTGGATGAGATTATTAGTAGCACTTATTTAAATCAGATAAGAGTATGGAAGGCTGGTGTGTCAAAAGAGAAGCAAGGGGTTATACCAAATGCTGAAGAGTAACATGTAAGAGCCATGAAGAACCACTCGAATGACTACGGTCTTGCTGTGCTCTTTAAATTTATGTGTTACAGTTTAAGTTCGTGTAATATTAGTTAAAGTAAACAAATTCCTTTTCATTCTGTTCTAGAACCAATCAACTTGATCACAGCCATGATGTACAAAATTAGGCGACCAGTTAGATTAAAAACGAAACTTTTTCATATTCCAGCCATTAGAGAAGAAAATTGTAAAAATAATTTTTCTTTAATTTACTTTTATTTGGGAGATGGGTGGTATAGTGGTCAAAGGGTCTGACCATAGAAGTTATGGTCGCAAGACAGAATCTTCTCCTACATCTTATTATACCTAAGACTAAAAAAAACCGGGATAACCCCAAACTAATTTAATTTAATTTTAATCTGAAATTACGTTTAAAATTTTGAACTGGAGAACCAGTACTTATGAGCAGCATGATTTCTCATGATGATATGTTGTTAATTGCTTATTCAACAAATGGATTTTAACATATCAGCTACGGTGCAACGTATAATACCTTTGTTAATGGTCAAATTTTTATTAATTTTAGGAAACCCTTTCTGAGTTATTCATTTACATCCCAAATTCAGTCAAATTAAAGTCTTACCATAACTAAAGGTTAAATAAATGCGAATAAATGTGGGGGTGGTTTAATTAAAAATTGCTATTTTAAGGTTGTCAAAGTGAACCAAGTTTTAGTTACTTATTTATTTCTTAAGAAAAGGCTCTATTGCTGTTAACGTAGCTGGTCGATGACTGGAATGGCGTTTCGTATGAGGGAATCAGTTTGGATGAAATTCAGTGGGATTTTTCCAACTCTATCTAGAATCGCGGGTAAAATTCTTTTATTTAAAATTCTGCATTTAGCAGGTAGTCGAGAGCCGATATGTCATGGTTGGCGAACGTTTCCGGCAACTGATTGAAACATACACCACTGCTCTTATGTAATCGGTAGATTCCACAGTTATTTCACTCGCTTTCATGTAAATTACATTTTCCCCTGGCTCTCATGTGCCATCCGTTTGTTCCTTTTTTCCCCACAATATACCTCTGGAGAAAATTTGTGAATTTGCTTATTGATTCGAGTCGAGATAAGTATGAAAGACATTGAATCTTGACATGAGATGCATTTTCTTTATTATTCTGGGTGACTCCTCACTTCCTTTTTTTAGTCGAGGAAGAGGTGGGGGCTTGAGAGTTCGGCGTTAAAGGATTAGAAGAATTTTTTTGATTGGATTATCACATAATACGTAATTCGAGAGAGGAAGAAGTAGTGAAATGTCTCGGAGCCTAATGTTATGTAAGGGATTTGTTATGTTTATTATAAAAGTATTGTTTGCTGCATACGAGATGTGACTGAAATCATGAGGACGATCGAGTGGAAATTATGTAGTGAGGAACCATATAGAAAACAGCGACAAAATTTGTAGGCCTTGACTAGAAGGAAAGCCGAGGAGGCGAGGAGAGGGCTGTTTAACATTTGTTAGTCACAGTTGATCAACTCGTTTTACCTTAAACCTTCTGTTGTTATTGTAACTATTCTTTACCTCTCTAAAATTTTACCCTTAATATTTGAGTTCTATGTTTGAAACATAAAAACCCTACTGATCCGCATCAAACCAACAAACCACCTTCGAAATCATGACAAAAAAAACAGATTTTGATTCATGGAATTGTGGTTTCTGTGATGTCTGTACTACATGTGTACAGACTGAAAAAAGACAATAAAGCACTTGAATATGAGAGTAAATTATTGGATTTGATTTGGAGATGTACTTAATAAATAAATAAAATCCAGGGTCTTGAGAAATGAAATTTCTAAATATCGCGAGAAAGTGTTTTTTTTTTTGAGGGAATTACATTGAAAAAATGGAAATATTTCGAAATCTTTTGGTTGTCAAATATTTTGGAATTTTTTGGCTATAAGCATAGCCTATATTAAAGTAGTCTAAATATTAACATATGTGAGAAAAGATAGTCTACTAGGAAATTCAAATAAGAGAAAGCAACTACTTTATTCATTTTTTGCCAGACCAGTTGGACATACTAAAACGAACATTGCTTCCTTATTCTTTCTCTTTTTTTCAAACTCACTCACAAATGTTCAAATTAATTCGATAAGTCCAAGTCAGGAACCTTAACCTCTACACTACTCCTTCCACGGAAGAAAAATAACTTCAGTCAGCTTGATTTTTTCCGACCAATTCTCTTCTTTCCTAATGTATAATCCACAAAATCTCTTCCCCTTTAGTCTAATTTTTTAATGAAAAGTTTTTTGAAACAAGAAAAGCGAGTAAAAGAGTCTTTTAAAGCTGGATCAAAGTTTAAATCTTTCTTTCCATTTTCATTCGCCAAAGAGAGATATCAACGTTTTCCCATCGATGGAAATTCTACAAAGAAATATTTGCAAAGGTGACTTATAATATGTAAAAACATCCCAGGCTCAATCAAGACATGTGAACATATAGTGCTAGATGATCAAACGCAGAATGGAATTTCAAGTAAAACTCGCCTCTGGCCGACCAACAAAAAAAGGCCATCAAGTGGCTAAGTCATTCCGTAATTGGTCCTGGCCTAATTTTTTCTGAAAACAAATGAGGCAATGTCTTTTTTTCAGGCGAATTTTGTTTCCTAAAGGACGAGAATTACTATAAATCTAGACACCTATGTATAGACTCATTTCATGTACCTTTTATTAATCATCTATAGAATAAAAAAATTAAAAAGTAACCTTATGTGATCTTTAATCCAAAGCGAATTCGTTGGGAACCGTTTTATTAACAGTAAAGAAGAAATATATTGGGTTGGCGGTTCATTTGTTAACAAAAATGTTTTGTGTTTAGGATACAAAATGCACACAAGGATATAAAAATGTGTGTTTATAACCATACTCATATTCGTCCTCTTATGTCATGAAAATAAATCCTCCAATCAGTAACTTGGGAGATAAGACAGAAAGACGTCGAACATAGGATACCGACACAAAAGAGGGCGAAGGAGTGGAAAGGTCTCACATAAACTAATAAAAGAAGGTTGAATTTAAAAAATGGAATACATACTGAACGAACCTTTGATGGACCCCGCAGCATTTGTGCTAGTCTGGGGCAACTGTGAATTCGAAGTAGAATTCGACTGCGACGCCTCCAGTTTTGAAGATACAGAATTCCACATATCAAACATTTTTAAAAATCCTTTTCTTCCTCAATATCACTAATTAATTTGCACAATAAAAATCAGTAAAGAACGGAGATTCCGAGAGGAAATCATAAAGGAAAAATAAAAAACCAAACAAACACTAATTGACACAAACAAAACACAACAATTTTTTTTCTCTTTCTTTTCATTACTTTCTGTCAAAATCGGTTAAGACTCCTTTACATAACTTTTTCATATGTTGAACGTCCGCATCTTAAATCCACATCTATGTTCAATTTCATCTCCAGTGATTTTTAGAGTACGGTCATTACTATCTCCAAGAAAATTTTAACCCATTATAATACACATGTCGCGGCTCATCACAAATGTTGACGTATTTCATGATTTCCAAAAGAAAAGATCCAAGGTATCATTTGAGAGCTTTTACATTTGCTCTTTAAACAGATCACTTGATTAGGTTTCGAAGTAAATGGCTCCCAATTAAGACTTTTGTTTTTCTTAAAAAACTATTAAAAACCAGGTTTAGTTTTGCAGCCACACTTTCCCACGTGATACACTTGGTAAGAAAACTTTTATTTGAAAAATGAAGATAATTTTTTTATCTTTGCTATAATTTTTCTTAATATTCTATAGATAAGGTTCCAATGATAGCGCTTGTTTTCTTTTTTACGGCGCGAAAAAACGTAAACGCATAAGGTGCGTTTACTTGAACAAATGATAAAAACAGGAAAAAATCCCAACTAATTTATTAAAATTAAAAATTAAAAACATTCATTACGGCTCTTCGTTTTTCATATCTGTCATATTTTTTCGTGTGCCTATTGTAGGTTTGTTGCCATTATATGAAAAAAATGAACTGCTACCAGTTGCGTCACAAGTAAGGCTATGGACTTTTTTGTAGGACATAGTTTTTTAAGCCAACAGTGTTGAGGTACGTCTATGAATTGATTCACATCATTCTCCTATATTGTAATTCCAGTCTATTCTAACGTGGTGGACGATGTAAGATATGTTTATTATAAGAGACAGGATTATAAAAATTAGTAATATCAAGAAGCACAAGATTATATCTGACAAAACCGTAAAATTTCTACAGGTAAATAAATAAAAGAGTGCGAAACGACAAAAAATAATTCCACCTGAAGTTTTCCTTTTCACTCTCTCTTCTCGTCTTATTTTCAAAAAAAAAAGTTCAGTTCAGCTCAGTTAAAAAAAATGTGTAAATAATCAATATAATCTGCTCAAGAGCAGATTTGAGTTTGAATACTACATGTACTCTGCTCCGCATGTTTGTTTTCTTTCTTTTCCGCACACAAGGAAAACTCTAACGGAAATCAATGGGCTTGTATTTTTCGCTGATAGGTGGACTTCACTTATATGGTAAAACAAAAAGGAACACTGGCTATATCCCTGGAAAATTTAATCTCACTATTTTTTTGAGAGAACAAATTCACTAACTCAGGGAGAAATCAAAGCAAATTTAAGCCTACTAATGTAGATTTTTTAATACAAGTTGAGTTACTAGACCTGTGGGTCTCTAGAAAAGAAAAGCCGCATAATGTTATTGTCATATAAATAACATAGACGAACGAATTAAACGAATTAAAAACTAAGAGAGAATTTTGAAGAGAGGTTTTTGAAGGCAGCCCGTCCACTAGAAGAATCTATGACCTGTCCCTTTATTTTACGTAATAATTTCACTTTCTTTAAATTGAGCAGTTTAATTACAGAACAGAAATTACTAATTTGGCGTGTTTTTTGGTTGGGCCTGATTTCAAAAGGTAGTATGTCCATCCGTGTTTCTTTCAAGTTACTCTTCCCAAAGGCGCTTGAAGTACATCAACGACCCGATCGTGGCTGATTTTCCTAAACGGAAAAAAGGTCCCAACAAGTTGCACTGAGAGTGAAAGTTTTATCCCAGATAAGCTTGCTATCAAAAAAATCAGATCACGTAAGCTAAGTATTAATGTTCGCGAGTATTTTTGCGACAACTTCACCATTTGCTATACCAGATTTCCCATAAGTTAAGCATGGTGGTATTATATTTTCAATAAATTTATTACTTTCGTGATATTTCTTCCTTTGTCATATGATAATAATAAGCTCTAAGTATTTATACCCAACATTTTTTTGTTCAAGCGCATTAAATAAAAAAAAATCAGCTTCCATTTATGATTAGGTAACCCGTGAATGTAATCTGTAATTCCGGCTTTGAATTTTGCCGAAATAATTATTAATTTGATTTAGTTTTGAAAATCTCTCATTTAGAATTTTTCTTAAGAACTCTAGATTTGAGATAAAAACCTTTTAAATAACGTTTTTGAATGGCCGTAAGCAGTTCGCTTATATAGAGTAATGAATTTTAGCAATAAAAAGTGAAAAGGTTTTATTTTCAAAAACTTTTATTTAAACGATGTCAAATTTGAGTTCACAGGTTCCCACAATTGCAAGGATCTGTTGCAATGTGAATTTGTACTGTTACTAAATAATCATAAATAAAAAACAGAGTTCTTTAGAACCATTAATTAGCATTGCCTCTGAACCTTTACTGTTTCTTATACTTTTGACTGAATGTGCATCAAATCAGTTTACTTTTTATTATATTTTCACTGAGCTAAAAAAATTGTATAATAAATTTAATTCTTCGCCTCGCAAAATAATCTTTTAAAATTTGGAGATTTTGAATTTTGGGGCGGAGAAATTTTTTCCCTTTCTGTACAAAAAAGCTAATGAAATTGTTTTTGAACCATGATTATAGAGGTAAACCACGACACGAGGATAGATTATCGGTACAAAGTCGCCTTTTTAAAAAAGTATTTGAAATTTCCATCCGCTCGAAATACGCCGTAACTCAGATCGCGAAACACGAATTAATAAATAAAAAATTATCTTTCACTCTAGTTATGTAATAAAGTAATTTCATATAGGAAGTGATGAAGATAAACCAACTCTAAATCATTTCCTTTGAGCCCCCGGATTTTCAGGTGCCTACCTTTCTCTCTCTCTCTGCATCTGAATCTTCGAATAAAAATTATTTACCTCATTAATTATTATTATTTTTTAAATCAGCGAATTTTGAAAAGAGAAATTTATAAAAAGGTTTCCAAGTCATTTTACAGAAATCTTTGATTCACCTAACCGGTATAGGAAAAGTAAATTCTGTCAGTTTTCGTAATCAAAACCAAGTGTCCAATGTATATGCCTTTTTCAGTTTATTTCTTTACAGTCCCGACTTTTTCTGTCGAGACAAATTACTGAACGATTCTAAGGTTGTGGTGAAAAAAAGAAAGACAAATATTATTATGCGACATTAATTCCCATATATAAAAAAGTACAAACCAAAGGAAAAAGGTGGTGAAAAAAAGGACAGGGAAACTGTCATTGTTTGGCCACAATTAAAACTAAACAGTAACGATTTAGCTTTTAAAAAAATGATTGTTTAAAATAAAAAACAACCATTACGGGCTGACTTTTGCTCACTCAGATGTTTACGATCAAGTTTGGAGATCCTTAATTTTTGTATTTAAATCAAAGTTTTAATTTTTTATGTGTGAATGAATTATATTTTCTAAAAACTTTTCAAACAGCGGAAAATTTCCTTTCTGAGTTTTCTTTTTAATCAGAGGCCAAGTACGATCTCTGCATTTTTTCAAGATCGTGAAGATCTTTGAATTTTCCTTATAGTTTAATTATTATTAAAATGAATATTGAAATGGCTCACTGTTGAGGAACCTCTAAGAACTACACATATTACATTTGCCATAGTGGTTCGGTAGCCTTGATGTGTTTTAGCCAAAGAAAATGGTGAAAGTGAATTTCGTGAAAATTTTTTATCGTACTCATTTGTAATGATTAATGGTTTTGATCAAATTTTAAGCTCGAAGGCAAAGTTACACCACTTTTAAATTACTTTTTTCTTTTCGTCTCCCTGCCTTATGGGTGCACAAAAGAGGAGATAAGAAAGCTAAGATTTTGTTGCCTAAACACCAAAATATTTTCGTAAGTTAAGGCTAAGACACCATAATCATGTGCAAAACCGATTTTCTCATTGAAATTTGACTTTTATAACTTTGAAAGAAAAAGTTTAACATTTTTTAATTTCTGTAGTGTAAAAATTTGTGCGGGGAATATGACAAAAAACTTTAAATGTTTAGAGGGGAAAATCAAAGAAATAAAAAAGAATTTTTGAAAGAGCCTGTTCTTAAATAATGTTTTTTTGTAAATAATTTTTTTGTGTTCTTAAAATTATGTAAGAAAACATGTAAAACCCTTATACTTCGAAAGGATACATTTGTATTAAAATAATTTTACGTTAAAAAAAAAAGTAACTCAAAGTAATTCTACAGAAAGGGAGTTGAAGAAGCCTGTGGAAAAATGTGGCTGATAGATAACGTGTAAAAACAAAATCGCGATCAATACCTAAGACCCTGTTACGTAACCAGAAAAAAAAAGATAAAATATAATTTAAAAAATTTTTTTTGTCAGTTGAAGGAAAGGAACGACACAAAGCACCACCGGGAAATCACCCACGAAAAATAAAGGAAATAAAAACGAGAAAGCGCTTAACACAATTAATTTTTTTTACCAATTAAAAAATGTAAACAAACGTATAAAAAATCACATAAAAAAGAAATGTTCCCGTATCGCGATGTGTACTAAACTCTCACTCCTTAAAAATTCACAAGTGAACCACCTTCCTCCATGTTTACCACCTCTCCGTGTCTCTTCTTAAAATTCCCTCCTCAGTACTTTTAAAAATAAACCGTTGTCTGGTCGGATTTACGCGACCGAAACCTAAGATGAACTGCCGATTTAAACCGCCGATTTTTTTTCCACATCATCTCCCAAGTTGGTGTTGATTTTCTAGCCCCGAACACAAAGAGACTGCAATAGCTTTAGGTTCGCGCCTGATTCAAAATTTAGTTTCACCCCTCTTGATGGAAAGGTTAAAGACCTCCTTTTTTATAAACGGAGAAAGGAACAAAGAAAAGGTTTGGGTTAAAAGCCTGAGAAATCAATAAGACTGTAAATTACGGTTTTGTACCGGCTTCAAAAAAACATATCAAATAAGTTTTTTCCCCCATTTTATTGACGGTAATAGTAAATTTCAGGAGGTAGAGAAGCAAAGGTTGTAAAACGACGGACAGTAATTGTCCTCATTCGGCTTTCATTTTCCTTTTGTCACAGTTTATTTACAATATCAATCAATTTTTTTTAAAGGGATTCGCAGTTTAAAGAAAATGTCATAAAATTTTTTAAAACTTACAATAAACCATGAACCTTAAGCTTCGAAAACCCAAGGAAAATATAAAAGGGCTCGACATAAAAACCATCATGTTTTTAATATTTTGATTTTATTGATATTGATAGAGAAAAAGGAGTCACTATCATCATAACATGCAGGAACATGTTCAACAATATCTCGCAATATCTTTTAATTCTTTTAATTAGTTCTCTGAAAAGTTGACAAATGAAGGATTATACAAGAATAATGTTTAAAAATAGAAATATTTCTAGGAGAATGATAAAGAAGCAAAAAGGCGTTTTTTGAAGAACACCGGAGAAAAAAGGAAAGGGCAGAAAAAGTGAACGATATTTGAACGGTATTTGAATACTGACCATTAGCTTTTGAATTTTCGGTCAAAATTACTTTGAAATTTTTTTTTTAAATATGTCATAAATTGAAGTTGCCTACATTTTAGAAAACCATTTAGGGAAAATATTTTCAACAAATTGTAGTTTAATGATAAACAGCTATAAAGGCGTTGGAAAAGCGGTTTCAGTAGTACGTGATCTCCTACACAGTAACCCCTTTAATTTGAACACTACATTTTTAGGGTCTAAATCCTCTGAAAATTATTTATTTTTTGACTGTGATAAAACTGCTTTTTAAAATGTGTACTATTTTGATTTTAGTTACTGTTTAGACGAGCAGGAATAGCCCTTCGATAACATTCAAACTAGGTTATGTTCATTTAGAATGATTTTTTTGCCGAAGCTCCTTTCATGTTATACTGAAATGTTTATAAATTAATCTTAAACAATAATGGTTATAAACTAACCAAGTTTTTACGAACTAGTTAAAATTTTTCTTTCCTGGTGATGGCTTCAATTTCGTACAGTCCTAATTTCCGAAAAATTTCAGTTCTAACCAAAAAATTTGTAATTCTCTTGCTTAAAGCGGTGGCATGATACAAGATAACAAGAATTAACAAGAAACAATAATTCACTCTTAGAGCGAAGAGAAAAATTGGAAATGTTATCTTGTAATATCGTCTACGTTGCAAACACCTTCAAGAACTTAGTTTTACGGGTTTTATCACGTATCAGTATGTCTCCTGATCAGACTCGGAACAGGAAAGTGATCGTTTTCTTAATTATAATTCTTCAATATAAGAAACAGGACACTAGGCCATAGGAGGTTTCCCTGTAAACCAGAGTCATTCGCAAAGATGATATTATTACAATATTTTTATTCATCTGTATATCACGACTTAGGATTACATTTTTCGGCGATAGAATTTACCACAGGTTCCAAGATGCAATCAGCATCCTCAGGAACACATTGAGTGATTGATGTTTTCACAGCATCTTACGGAGGATGTGTGCTGTGCCCATTAGCGCTATTTCTTGAACGACCCAATCCTTTGCTTGGCCAGGTATTTTTGCAAAGTTATAGGGGAGACTAAGGGGTGGAAGGCCTAATATACCAACCATCATGGGTTTAATTTCCGTTTTTACTCCCCACATCTGTTGCACCTCAATTTCCAGGCTCTTATACCTCAGCCGCTTCTCCACTTCATTTGGAATTATATTGAGGTCACTCGGGACGGTCACGTCTATGATTTGGTAAGCCTTCTTAGCCAGGTCCTTAATTATGATGTCTGGCTTGTTGGCAGCCACCGTCCGATCCGTATGGATCTGGATGTTGTAGAGTATAGTGCTCTGTCCAACCTTCGTCATCTCCTTGGGTTCGTGATCGTACCATTTCGATGGCAATTCAGGTACCCCAAAATCCTTACTAATGTGCCAGTGCAGATAGGCGCAAATGTTGTCAGCTCCTGCTAGGCCAGGTGGGACAGGCAGACACTAGGTGGTCCATCGTCTCAGACTCCTTCAGACATACGCGGGACTTATCCTATCCGGGTAGAAGTTTTGAGGATCACTTTCTCATAATTCCATGTTTTGAGCGCCTGGTCCTGCGTCACTCTAAGAAGAGCTTCGGTTTCGGGTTTCAGTCGCCCTCCACATGAACGATTGGTGGTTGGAGGTGTTATTTCTCAATTGTTTTAGAAACTGACTGTATTGCAACGATTTCTCTCTCCAGGTTCTTTTGAGAGTCTCTTCCGAATGGGTGCTGTCCCTCTCGTTAAAGTGGTTGGCCAATCCCAGGATGCCTCCGATTGGGCATTTCTTGTTTGATTTTGTTTATTATTATTATTATTACTATTATTATCAGTAGTAGTAGTAGTAGTAGTAGTAGTAGTAGTAGTAGTAGTAGTAGTAGTAGTAGTAGTAGTAGTAGTAGTAGTAGTAGTAGTATGCGCAACGAATATTGGGTAAGATGGACATTAACTGTTTCTAACAAGAACCGAATGAGTAGTATTGGTCTCCCGTTTGAAAGTTCATACTCGGGTTTAATTATTAACTTAACACAAAAGAAATTGAATTTTTAGACATAATTGAGCAAAATAACATCTCGGCATAATCATCTTATTTATTATTAAAAGCCCAGATAATTAAAACTGCAATTAGTTAAAGCTGATTGCTGAGCTTTATTGTGGGTGCATCACAGACGTTAATAATAAGTCTCAAACGTTTCTTTTCTCCTTCGACATGTAATCAATTCATTTTAATTCGAAAAACTCGCAAAAAAGAACGAGAGCAGGAGAAAAGCCATATACATATTTTGTAAAGTTTCATTCAGGTACTAGGTACGACACGTTTATCCATTAAAGTATCGAGTTTCCCATTAAAAATTGAAAAGGCGAACGGCTTTTGTGTTTTCGTCCCTCTGATGCAAAAGCAATGGGAAAGCATGATGGGTCTTTTTCTTTTTCTCAAGTTATTTGATCTTAGGTTCAAAGACCCCTTATTTCTTTTTTATAAAATATCCTTTAATTGTCTTTGTCGCCCCTGAATAAAAATAAAACTAGTCTTTTTGAATGAATGCCTACCAACTCCTGGCCAGTAAAAAGTGCTGTCGATAAGGTATATATTCTATTATGTTCAAGGGGATGAATACCAATATAACTTTCGCTACAATGACACACCTTTAATTTATGGAAAACATTCGCTCGCATCATGACTCAAATTGCGATTTAGGATTTACAATAAAGGATCTCGAAAATGCATATTAATTAAATAAACTAATAAAAATGAACCTTTTTACGCTGAGAAATGGTATTTTTTACACTCTTTATATTCCTCTACGAGTCCCGGCACCTCGTCACCCTCACTTCCCTGTCCATTTTGTGGTTTCAAATCAAAAAATTTAAAACAGAGTAAATTTAACGTTCATGAGAATTAGGTTTTAAATTTAGTAAACCAAGCCCGCATCTTGTCTGAACATTGAGCCTGAAGTTCAACAATCTTCTTTAGGGGAGGGAAAAAAACGGAAGAAGTGACAAGTACCGGATACCTGAAGAAGGAATAAATAATTACGGTAAATGTGGATGAAAGAAAAAAAAAGAACCTCTCTCACACGCACTTTTTATTCAAAACCATTATGCATCCGAATAACAGTAAATTTTTTTTTATATCGTGCACACTTTAACCTGAAATCTGTTCAATAACATATGGCAAAGGCGGGAAGTAACATCAACAAAAAAGACGGAACCTGACAGCCTTTCCTGCTCTACCCCATTTTATAACTAATTCAAATATAATCATCTGATTATGTTTTGCGGGAATTTGATTTTTTTTACTAGTTTCCATTGATAAAATTTTGTTTTGAAATGGATGTATTAACTAAATGATAGTTTCAGGGAATTTTTTTAAATAATCAGGGAACACATTTTTAAATAAACCTAATGCAACGACCAAACTTGGAAACTGGCACTGATTTTTTTTGTTTCTTTGAATTTACTGTCAATGAAATGTACTGCATGTACTGGGGATGGACCCCCCCTCTCCTATCATATTAAACAACAGTCGTGCCATTATAGAATTCGATTTAATTATCAAATTATTGTCACTAAAAAATATTTTCTGGTAACGTTTTTCTTCCCCCGTGCCGCTAGACAAAGCATTTAATGAATCAAGTTTTAAATAGAGATTATGTCTAAGAGAAGTGTTAAAGTATTCAAATTCATGTCTCGCATCTACTATTAGATATTTTTTCTTCTGCTTTATGACTTCATTTTGGCAAAAAAAATTGTTTTGGGTTTTAAAATAATTTTTTACTATTCCTTAGAATTTGAAAATTTAACTTTAAATATGCTCAAGAGTTAAAAATAAGATACTAAGCACCTTTTTATTGCTCGATTTATATGTGTAGAAATTAAAGGTGGTGTGGGTAAAGATTCAAAATTCTAAAAAACTGGACACCATTGACTTAATAAAAACGAAAATGTCGATCAAAGTTACATTAAAACCCAATGAAATAGAGGAGAACGGCTTTATTTTTATTTATTTATATTTTTAATAGGAAGCCTAAGTCAAAAACCTGTAACAAATATAGGTCGCACTCACGATTGCGACATCTACTTCAGATAAAACCGACATCATTGACTCACAAATGTTTTAATATGGGTTTTTTTTAAATTCTTCCTAACATTCTACACATTTGCCACTGAAAATTCGGACTGAGGATTTTCCGTGCCAGATATATTATTTCGAATTAAAAACTTACGAATTAGAGAATGTACGAATCCGTATACGAAAGTATCGTTTTATGACTGCACACACTTACCTATTAAAAAGAAAAGAAAAAAAATGTTAATTGTTTTGACGGCTATTGCTTATTTGGCAGAAAGGAATCAAATATTGACGCCATTCCATTTCGTTTTACCTTAAAAAAGAAGAACAAGGTATTGTACTTGCATATCTTTGTTAGAAGTCAATCTCAGAGGTTAATAATTAGAGATGAAAAGCAGGTGGGAAGACTGGCAAAATAATTAGTAAAATCCTGATGATGATGATAACAAAAGGAAAAAAATGAAAAAAATAGTGGAATAAGAAACTGAAGTGGAAAAGGGGGGATGAATAGAAGAATGAGGCTAGAAATTAACTGTTAACAATTACTTAATGAAACAAATTCGTGTTTAAATCGGATTGTTTATAACAAATAGAGTATAAGGATTTCAATTTAGTAACACTTTTGATTTCGTTCAAGAAATTTTTGTAAAGAGATTATCTTTTGAGGGATAAACCAATTTATTGTTTATACCTTAAAAGACTAAGCTAGATTCAGGAGTGCGTGTGCTAATGAATATTAGCTTTCTCCATAAAGCTGACTTTTTAAAAACATTTAAAAAAAAAAGCTTAAAAGTTTTCTGGAATCATTGAAAAAATGTTTTCAGGAACAATAGCGGAAGAGGGCGACATCTCACTTGAAAATTTAAAAACAATCGTCATCTATCGTCCAAAAAACCCAAACGTCCTTGCAAGGCCTTTGTCGAAAAGCTAGAAACACGATTGACGGAATAGACGCTATATCTGGTCTTTTTACACTACCCACTAGTATTTGTGGAAAAATAGTCAAAATAAAAAGCTTGTTGTTTCAACTGCTTAACATTAGCAAAAAGATCTTTTAAATTTTTACTTACACGTTTACTTTAAGATGACCCATAGTTTACGTATATTAATGTACATTTATGACTCTTTTCAATATTTCGCACCCAATGTTATTTTAAAAAGATAGAATACGAGTAAAACAGAAACTGTTAAAACGATTTTCTTAAAATGAAAAGTAAAATACTCTAGGACGGTCACCGACCTTTTGGTTTTTGTTTACAATACTTTTTTTCTCTTTTAATAATTAAACATCAATCAGTTTTTTCTTTATTTTAAATTAGCATTCGTTTTTCTCAGAAACAAATATTTGACTCAGTATCTACTTTCCACTCCTTTGAACATAAATTTCTGTCGAGTATTTTAAAATCTCCGATGTCGCTCTTTCTTCCGTTGTCTTGTCTCGTTTTTTGGATTTCCCTTAAAACTGACCCAAATTTACAGCGAATTTCAAAGCGATTCAAACACGCATATTTTTTTAATATTCATTTTATTGACAATTAATAAATTATAAAAATTCACAATGTCACAAAGATGTCGAATGTGAGAAGTTAGGAAACATCTTTTGGTTCGGTGGCCATCATGCAGTACAAAACATTTTTTCTTTCTTAACCGGCAGCATAACTGAAATAGGTAAGAAAAGGGGAAACACGAAACCGTGAAAATGATTGCGTATGGTCATTTCCTACGGAAGCCCAATCACTAATCTCTTCTAGACCACCCGTTAACGGTACCTAACAGGTACACGACGTACTGGTGAGTCGATTTCCCTATAGAGGGCAGTGTATTTCACTTATACGGAAATAAAGAATGTGCGCCCGTATTTTCCCGGTTATACTTCTCACCCGTGGAAGTGAGAATGAGACTTCTAAAATAGACAATCCACTTAGACATTTATTATCTAGAATTTTTTTATCATTTGTTATTTTAGTGATTCAAGAAAATTGTTTTCGAAGTAATCAAAAAGGTTTTTGTCTCTTCTTAGTAATTTAGCATGTTTTTTTGGAAACCAAGCGTTCTGCTTACTTATTTTCCACATGCGAAAAGAAATTTTATAATGAAAAGAAAAACTTATACATTTAATCATTCAGATCTTAGATCAGAGTCAAAGTATGTGGTTTGAAGGTAGACGTAAATAAACTTTCAAAATCCAGATCGTGCCAGCTGGAAGTCTTTGATTGCTCCCCTCACCCCGCCACCCTAACGGATAAGCGGGTCCATGAAAAGAAAGAAAGAAATCCAGAAGCGACAATTAACAAAGCAGAGCAATAGAAAACCGAAAGGAATAATTTTGATGAAATCGACTCATCGCTTACTGTCGTCTGATATAACGATAGAATAGGTGGTCATTTTTTTTTTTACCTTTTTAATGGATAAAAGCAGGAAAAGGTAAAAAAAAAAAAACAACTTAAGAAATTGAAAATTAAACTTGGAAAAGTCAGTACCAAACGGTTCTTCTTACGTTACGCAATGGGACGAATCACGGTACCTTTATTATGTTACTGGATTTTACCGTTAGTCCGATCTGTAACGGTGACGTCACACAAGTGACGTATATACCGTTACTTTACGATTTTGATGAACTTTTTTTCTTTCTCCTGCCCTACTACTCATGCCTACCAGAATATATTCAAATTATGGTTTAGCGTTCTTGTACTTTTGTACACAACAAAGTTACCCGGGTTTTCTCATTTATTGCATTGGTCAACTAGATACTTTAATCATTTAAAATAATAGTTTTTGGGAGATTGTCTTAACATGAAGCATTTGCTTGCCAAAGTTATCGTTAGACTATTCCTGGCTTTGAAAATTGTATTGACTTTTTAGAGAAAAGCTACCAGTAAAATAATTGTTGTTAAAAAAAGGCAGTCAAACCGTCAGTACTATTAGTGCTTGTTCATGTCAACCTACACATTTTCTTGTATTTATAACGCAAAAAATAATTCCTATAGTCACATAAAATTTCTGTTTTTGGGTTCTCAAAAGTTCTTGATTCAGCATTTTCCTCACTTTTATGTAGTAAATTTTATAAAATTTCTCTAAATAAAAGCTCTTTTCTAAGCAAGTAATCAAGTAAAAAATTTGATTTTACAACAGCAATGCCTGCATTGATAAATCTGTTGCCAAAATCCTAGAAAGTCCAATTATTTTAGTTTTTATAAAATTTATTGAACCTGGTCTTAAATATCTCTCTGTCTGTCAGTCTGAAGAATTTATGAAGGCCACTATTTCTGCCCATCTATGATTTTATACATCCTTTGAATTGATTATTGCCATTCAATAGTTTCATGTGTCAAGTGCGCCTAAAATATACCGTTTGATCTGTAATTATATTAACCCTTTTCTTCCTTCAAAAACATCATCCATTGTTTTGATAGCATTCAGTCATTTGCCATGGCAAATTTATCTTGTTCTTTAAGGTATCGGACTTGCACGTGAATATTTTTATAGATAAATTACGGATGCGAGATGAGAGTGGCATCGAATGCAGTAAAAAATGCTTGAAAACATGAATAAGAGAGGTCGAATCACTAGTGACTGACTAACCGAGTGAGCTGCCGACTGAAGAGTTCATCGTCCTCAAGGTTCAGATACCCGAGGAATCCCCGCGCTATAGGCCTAACCCAACGACTGATACTCTCAGGCTTTGCTTTTATACTCTTTGTTGTCTTTTTTTGCATTTTCGTGAAAAAACTTTACTGTTTAAAAAGTTTTTTTGAGACGCAAGAAAATGGTGTCACTGGGTGTATTAGTGACTACACATGCAGAAGAGCCGTTAGATATATACAAATTGATCAATTTATGAAATATACAAGTTCTCTAGATCAGGACATGCATTGCAGTTTATAACGATATCCATTTCTTAAACTTTCGTAAGGTCAACACATGTGCTTAAACTATTATTTGACTTTCTTAATGTAAATCATGATTCAAAATCCGTTATTTTAAAGCTCGGATTAATCCGTCGTACGTTTTCATTTATGAGCTGGCAAATAATTACTATAATTAATTAATTAATTAAAGGGGTAAACTTTAAACTTTAATTAATTAATTAATTAATTCTAAACATACAGTACCCTATATTACGAAAATAAAGGAATATTTGTTTCCTTTAAACTCCTCTAGTTTTGATTTTTGTCTACGTCTTTTTTATTTTAATTTCTATCAATATAGTTCTGATTATAGAAGACGAATGTTAGTTTACTGCTAACAAACAATGATGAAGATTCAGCGCAACGACTCATTTACTCAGCTGAAAAGAATTTAATTGGAAACTTCCTCCTACGGTAAAAATTTTTAAGAAAGGCAACTTGATCTAAGAGTGGATTTTGTAGTCTACAAGTTTGTGTGTCAGTGCACTGTTTTTAAACTAAAATAAAAGGAATTCAAGTTCTGTTGAGCAATCTATAGGAAAAACAAGTTTTCCTAGGTAGAAATGGGAAAAAATTGGAAAACGGATAAATTTTTGGAAAAAGGATGCGTGTATGGGAAAAGACACGAAGGAGAACGAAACACGTGTACTATGGCATGACTAACCATTGAAACGGAAACGATAAAGGAAAGAAAGTAATTTTGACGTCATCTCCGTCAAAATCAATACTTTTATTTACTTTTATAGCAAAAGGAGGCATCTGCAGTAGTAGATATTTAAAGGAGTAACCAAGACAGAGGAAGAGGGATACAAAAGGAAAAGAAGAAGTGCGAAAATACTTTTTGACTAATATGAGCTAAGCAACCTGGCGAGTGCATACCTGTTGTTATAATAGTAGGTTGAGGCTGAGGGGTGTGGTTAGTGGTGGTCGGCGAGGACGCGGGAGCCGCCATATTCCCGCCATCATTCTGTATTTCCACGATGAGTTCACTCTCTCTACTGGCACCCCCGCCTTCCTCTTCTTCACGAATTTCATTTTTTATTATCGCCGCCAGAACTTCGTTAAACAGTTTTTCTTTTTTTAAATAATTTTATTAAAAAAACGAGATTAGTTGTATTCAAAATTATTAGTTAATAGTTTAATTAATCAGACGACGAATATTTCACGTAAACTCTGAAAAATAAATGAAAGCTGGAGTCCAAAAAATCCTCTTCTCACCCCCACTCTTACCCTCCCCTGTTCCCTATTTCCCCTCTAACTTGTCGATTCGTAGGAAATCCCTGGAACAAGAATGGAAAGGCCCTCTCTTTCACCGGAAAAACCTTTTCTTTTATCAAAACTTCTTAGCCTTGTAGTTTGTCCCATATCCTACTCATACTTTTTTTAACATATTTATATCAATCCCACTTGAGTTGATTGACTTAAAAGCCGGTACGACGAAGATATAGCAATATTTTTCTTTTTTTAACTCCCATAGTTAAGTGTTTTTTCAAATCGTGATTATAGGCCACAATTGTAACTCATTTCATTTTAAAATAATCTAAATGTGAAATCTCAATTCATTTTGGTCACCTTCATTCCTGCCGTGTAAATACTGCTTATTGATTAAATTAATTAGGTAAACCGGTTCTTTTACTAAAATAGATCACAGTTGTACCCACTTGGTAGCAAATTGTTTTAAGTATTAATAATCACCAAACGCACTTCATGTCAATTTTAAAAACAAAATTATACTGTTATTGCTTCTCTTAAACATTCCCAACCCGACAAATAGAAAATTTTCTCATAACAGTCTTTACAAAAAACGAGTTTAGTTAAGTCCTTAACACAATGGAAAACCGCAACCGGGTTAGGTTATGTGAACCCGATTTTTCAATGAAATAAATAAACCGTTAGAATTTTAAAGAAAAGCTACGGGTGTAAAAACCTTAGTTAATAAAGACAAATACGTTAAGAGAAAATACAAATGATTTTCTCAAAGAAAAAAGCTTTTCAAAAAAAGCCACTGACTGATTTCCACCAATCACGAGTCCGGATTGCAAAAAGCACGTGAATCGATATTTATTTCCTTGTCAAACGCTCTTATAAATAATTTTTGAAGAAAAAACCTGTGAAATAAATCAAAAAAAGTGTTTTTCTGCCGATTTTTAGGAACGTGTACTCCGATGGGAAAAGCCAAAAATGAAATCATTGTGTAAACATCGAGGAGGGGGTTAGGGGAAGCCAATGTTGAAAATCCCCGAACAAAAATATTTCCAACGGTATTATTTTAAACAGAAAAATTTGATTGTTCTTTGAAAACCTACTCACAGCACATTTTAGTACTACCGTGTCCGGGTAATGTCGAAAAATATGTAATATAAATATAAGAAAAGAAATTATAAAAATGACACACTACAATCACACAAAGAACAACGTATAAAAAATTTATTTTCTATTGTTTTGGTTTTTTTATTTGGTTTTTGATAAGATCACGGCACTGCGATGGAACGTACTAAAGGGCATCTGAGCATGCGCACAAAAGGAAAACCTCTGCTTCGATCCAATTTATCTGGATTACTACAATTTCTGAAAACATTTTTTTAACCCCTGACAGGCAAAACAGGCTGATGGCAAAAGTTTAAAGGTACGATGTTCACTCAGATCGTACTCCTTATATTCGCTTAGCACCTTCCTTCAGCAAATCCAGAGTCTCAAAATGAATACCCATTTTTATTATTTAAAAAAAAAAATTATTTATCGTTTTGTATGCACAATACCCTTGAACGATCTATTTCCCATCAACTAAAAGACCATTCGCAATTGAAAAGTCCATCCTAACTGAACTATTGCCTCTTTCCTCTGTGAGAACACTTTTCCGTGTATTCTAACGTAATTTTGGAGAACTTTACAACTTTTACAGATCATCCAAATGGGGGCAAGTAGGATTTTGGAAGGATTTTAGAAGATGCACCGATTATATGTACAGTGGGTTTTCACGGACTTCCACACTTTTTTTTTTAATGGAAACTTTTACAAATTTGTTTGACTGATTCAAATGAACTCGGCTAACCTTACACATCTTTTTTCAAAATTGAAAAAATCCATTCTCTCGAAATTAGATCATATACTTCTGCCACCTGCATTTCTAAATAATTTGTGTGTTTTAAGTAAAACGACAAAGCTCTCATTGTTTACAACGAGAAAAAGAAGGAGAGCTACAAGGGAAAATGTGCAAAGTTTCTCATTTTAAAAGACTGTAAAAAATGGGAAAACTCTTAAGAAAGAAGGTCAGAAAAATTTGTCATTGAATTTAGTTTTTCAAAAGAAGTTTAGTAACAGAAAGCATGAGTAGAAGGGTGCGGTCGGAAAGACTAAAACTTAATTTTGTACTTTTTTTGTTCTAATAGGTCATCATCCGACCACTATAATTTCTCTGATTTTCTGACTATGTTCTTGCCAGAAAGAATTAGCGTTAAAGGTCGCTCTTCGCGCGGCATGGCATTGGTTTTAGGATTGGTTACCTCCTTGGCTAGTTTTTTCTAACTTTTCCTTTATACTGTCTTTGAAATTTTATGATATTTTTTAATTTCTGTTTGGTCGTTTTTGCTACTGCCAAAATAAATTTTTAGTCGAATGTAGATTTCAGACTAAAAGTAGATGAGAAAACAGAGGATAGGCCATTAAAGAGGAGATGTCACAAACCGGGAATAAAGGGAATCACTTTATCGATCTTTTGTCTGGATGATCATCTTTAACTCTAGTCACCTCAATTTTCCTTTGTTTCGCACTTCCGGTTCCGCTTTTCCATTTCCATTATTGCATTTTTACGAAAAACATGGCTAGAACAAGGGTGAAGAGTTCTCTCAAGAAAACTTCTTTCTTTTCTTTCACTATGAAAATCAGAATTTTTTTTATTCCTGGGTTCTGCTTTTATATCACATTATAGCGTGATAAATTGTACTTGAAAAATTTATAACTATATATGCACATCAGACAATTATCAAAAATTTTCTCGCAAAAACAACAATTTTCAATGTTCAATTTGGTTGATGACATTCCAGGAATTAGGTCATTTTTATTTTTCGTAAGTATTTCAAGCAAAGGCTGTTTTCCAAACGCTTCATTTCTATTCTCTTTTATCGATCAAGCGAAACTTTCAGTTCGAATCGCGGTCGACATCTATTGGGAAAGTGGAAAAAAATCTCCATCATCTATGGATTCGGCGCAGATAAAGTCTCAGCACTTAATAAATCTCAAATATTAATTCCGGGAAACTAATGTTTGATTTTGACTTTATTTTTAGAAAATCTTGGAGAAGACTTCTCAAAATACCAAAAATAGAGTGGTGAACGGAAAACCGACGAACCATTGCAACGTTAGAAATTTGTAGCCAAAAGGAAATCTTTTAAATTCGCTCTGGAAATTGTAAAAGGAGTTGAAAAAGTAAAAAATGGTAGTGAATTCATAAATGTCAGGAACTTGTTTTCAGAGACCCGACAGCATACCAATGTTTAAAGAAGGCGTGACTCTCGTCCTTATGCTTTTAAAGGAAAAGTCGGCTTAACCTATGATTTTCTCACGACTAATTGCGATTGTGTTTTCCTAAAAGAGGTAAAATAAAAATGGGAGTTTGAATGGACACTAAATAAGGTTCCAAAATCACTGATGTTGCTTACGTTATTTCAAGCTAATTTTTCGTCAAGGTAAAGTAAATAGAACTTTATGTTATAGTATCGATCAGATTGAACGTTTCTTTCTGTGTGAGACTATTGTAACAAAGCAACGTGAGCAATCAAAATGATGGCGTACAATGTTTTCATACATTTCACTAAGTTCAAGCATTGTTATCTCGAATTTTCGACATACCTTCATTTATAACTTGGGAACTATAAAATAATTAATAAAACTTTTATTCATATATATGACGCTAAAATCAGTACTCGCAGAATGTATTGCTCATAAAAAAATTATTTTCCTGTCTTCTCTTCTACACAATTTGGGTAAAAAAATAAGTAAACGGTAAAGGGTTTTACTAGTGATTCCCAATGTGGTCTATATTGACCCCCAGGGTTCTGCGTCAGCGAAAAGAATTTAGGAGTCCATGAAATGGAAATGGGGAGTTACACTAGTGGATCTCAACATACATTGATTGTACCTATTTACTTACATTATACTATTTTAAAATACAAAGACATTCATTATTTATAAAAGTACCTATGAATCAAAAAATTTACTTCACTACAGTGAGAAATATACAAAAATCAATATCAGGTAAGTAGGGGGTCTACTCAAAATCGAAAAACATGGCAAGGGATCTACGACACAAAAAAGTTTGAGAACCTCTGGTTTACACAAAGAAAAAAAATTTTTTTCTGTTATGAAGTTTAAACTTGGCACAAGAGGAGGGCATCATCAAAGTCCTAAGAAGTATCTCCCAAAAAAGAAGTAAAAACACAAATCATATGTTTTAGTAGATTTGAGATTATATTTTAGTTCGTGAACCCGCCTAAAATCAAAAGAAATAAAAGAGGAATCACGTTTGAAATGAAAGGTACCTTAAAAAACCATTAGCAAGTTTCTTTCTCATTGAATCTGTGGGTCATCCCCGCTTTCTTTGGATTAAAGACTTGACGGCGTTACCTCTAAGCGAATGGCTACAGAAGAGTCAATGAACTTTGGAAGACACGTGAATAGTGAGCTGGAAATGAGTATCACCGTCACCTTGGTCTGGAGCTGGAGTCCCGTTCGTCGTTCACTAGGCTAAGTCTTAGATATTCATATTTAACTTTTGCGATCGTAGTAATGTACGAGAGTTGAATTGATTCCTTGATGTTTAGCATGTGAGAAACGACGACGTTAGAGTGTCTCGGATTCGACCAACGGTATTCGTGACGTAATAGAACTTGATGTGGACGGTACTTTCGTGATGTAATCAAGAGTACCTTTTTTATGATGATGGGGCTAACTTCTAGAAATCCTCAAATGCATTTGGTTTTTTGTGAGCGTCTTAACTTAAAAATTACAAGACGTGATTCTGATGTCCTTTCGACCCTTTACGTTTCCCCTGCCCGAGAAGATCACTGTGTCTAGTCTCATTATTATAATTGTATATTGTTTTATTATTATTTGTTATTATTAATACAAAGAGTTGTAGAATAAAAATTTGAGACACAACTTTAAGGCACACTTTTTTAAAGTCTTCTTGGTTCTCAAATGAAAAATCAGTTCATAGTAACGGGAACAAAAAATGTACTGTCACTGCAAAGTTTTTATTTCTTGTTTAAAATAAATTCGGGAGGATCGAAAACATTTTCAATTGCCAAGACTGCGAATTAAACAACCTCAAAAAGAGATCACAGTTAATTTTTTTTCTAATGTTTGTCAGAGAACATAATCCTGTATAAGAATTACTAATCATTTCTTTAGCCCCACTCTTTAGCTCCAAGAAGTAAATCTCCTTCTTATGTTAAAAAAAATTACAAAAATAACATAAAAGTGCCATAAATTGGTGTCTTTTGTGAATAGGGAGTTCTAACACATGGAGAAATAAAAATTTTTAGAAGAACGTTTATACTATTTTCGTATTTTTCAAAAGAAAGTGTAGGGAAACAAGTCTAAACATAAGAGTACCGTAATTTATTACAATACTATACCTTATTACAAGTCATAGCCAAATCAAGAATTTTCACGATGTATATGTTTTTCGGTTTTATTTTTTCTGTGTATAAACACACTGTGCTCAACCGATTACCTTATTCTTCGTTTACTAGTGTTTAACCAGTATTTTTAACTCGAATGAACATTCGCAGAACTTATCGGAACAAATTTTCATAGTTACAATGTGACGGATTACTTGTCGCAGCCGTTAGCCGAAAATCTCTCTAGGGATCTCCTATTCTTTAATTTTTCTGTATGTACAGCATTCTTTTCGCCTTCCACGTCAATAACAATGTTTTTTTTTTTAATGTATGTATAAAAATAATGTGTGACAAAGGTTCTTTCCCCCCTCCCCCTCAATGTCTCCTGCACAAAATAATGTATTTAACACAAAGACAATAGCAGATTCAGCTTTTTTTAACGTATTAGTCATTGTTTTGCCCAGATGCCGAACTTTGTTGAATTGATGTGAGTTAGTGACCCTAAGCTTTGCGTTGCAACTTAGAAGCACAAGAAAAAGTCAACAAATAATGAATCAGTTTTGTCCTGGGTTTTTTTGGTAAAATGAAAAATACATAAGACATTTTTGGACCTTTTAAATTTCGAAAGAAAAGCCTTTTTCTTGCAACCTATTTTTTTAAAACAATTCTATGGCCAATAAATTTTTTTTTAATCTGTTTTAAAAACAATGTATGAGTTTTTCCTTTTTTATTACCTTTAAATTAAGGTTTTATCAAATTTTGAGAACTTATTTACAACGAAAAATTAGGGTCTTTATTATAAAAAATATACAAGAATTTATGATATAATTAAAAATGTCAATAAGAGATTTTATTGTAAAAGGATTATGGCCAAATATAGACAGAACAAAAGAATTATGTCAGATTACCTGGACAATTTTTTCTAAAAAGAAGACATTTTAGTAGAGCAGAGTGGTGTGGGATGAATGTAAGGGTGGGTGCATAATCATAAAAGGTGCAAAAGATTCAATATATAAGAAATAAATTTTAGAATTTTTCAGATAAAAATTTTCGTGTTCATTTGAGAAGGTTCTTATTCCTGCGGAAACTATACCTTTACAGTAAATAGGATTTATAATCAGACAATTAAACTCACTGGGAATAACGGATTTGTACAATTAGTTCATTTAATGATAAAAAACTATTCACCCATTTCCTTCTATCGCCCTCGTAGTTCCTTGCTGTATGCTTTGTCTTTTCTTTTTTTCTGACTTTCTCTGATTTTGTTTAAATTTTGTTCACCGGTCAGAACGATCGCCTTACATTTGTGGTTAATAAACACTAATATCCATCCTTAACATTTGTTACATTTTCATAATAGAAGACTGTGCAAAAGGCAAGAAAAGTTTGGTCGAACTAAGAGATAAATTTTTTGAATTCTGTTGGAAAAATATAACAGGATCTTTTTGGTAAAATATTTTTTAAAAGATTTTTCTCTAAATTTAGGCTTTTGAAAAAGTTATTATCTAGTCGTCAAGGTGTCGGCCCGTTTGGTCCCTCCAGCGTGCAAAAACCATTTAATATTTGACACGTGTTTTACCCGAAGATTGAGCAATTTTTTTTCAATTTTTTATACACTAGTCTAAGAGATCAAAAAGGTTTTCGCACAATAATAATAGGTGCAACATATTTTCACAGTGGGAAATATTTAAACCAAGTGAAAATCCCATTACTCACAAACAAAGCTTAGAAGACAACCCCCTTATAAGCTTTCATCACATCGACTAGTAGAATTGGGAAAAGGAAATTCGATTAGGAAAATTTATGGAATGTACCCAAACTATAAATTTAAATACTGTTAGACTCAGATTAGCCGTTATTCATGGGTCTGTTTGGTGTGTTTTCAGAGTAACGTGTCATTGACTTTTTTGATGGTAACGTTGTTCAGATTTCAGATTTCAAATAAAAGCGTTTTTAAATAAATTTTTTCCTGCCATTTATCAATAATTAAAAAAAGGGAAAGAGGAATTTTCGGAGATTTTTTTTGTGGCTCTTAATCAAACCTGATAAAAACACACGAAGAGTGGCGACGTAAAGAAAATCATTGTGATGTTTGATGAATACGGTCAAAATATAAACGTAAAAGGCCTAATAAATGTCTGAGGTAAAAAGGTTAGCTCCGAAGCAAAGCATGCTCCGAAAAAGGTTAAACTTTTCGTATTTTTAGGTGTTTGAAAAAATGTACATTGAGAGTGATTCTCATGTTTTTTTTTTACCACGAGAAAATTTTCAACCCTAATGTTATCAAGCAATGGGTGGGAAAAGTCATGAAAAAGTAAGACTTACCTCTTATGGTGCTGGGCATGTCAGGCAGAAGGGGCCCTCAGCATCCCCTAAAGAGTTCGATTCTGGTTTATTGTCATGTATCCAAACACCACAAAAATATCCTTTCCTTATAAACACTCATGTGCCACGACAAGGTTGACGAAGACACTCAAACCCGCACCGCACTCACGAAATCTATGCCAAAACAAACAATTATAAACCAGAACCAGAATAATAATCATTACTGCAACTCATTACAAAATTATAATTAACCTCTTACAATACATAAAAAATTTTCCGCAATTTTCACAATATAAAATTTAATGAACAGAGTGATGTGAAAACATTTCTGAAGATCCAATGAAAATTCCCTCTAAGAAACAAATATTCATGGATATTCATGGGCGATGTAACCAATGACTACTAGCTGGAAGACTGAATTTTTAAGTTCGAAAAACAGCAAATCTCATCATAACCATTTTCGTTTTTTTTTAGAACTCTTTGAAAGGTTATTACCATTAAACCAAATTGTTTTTGCTGATCAAGCTGTAAATTCTTGCCTGACAAAGTTTCCACAAGTACAATCAAACAAAAAAATCCGCTTATGTTTCCGATTGTAAATAGAAAAAGGATTTTTAGTTAAAAAATATTTTTTCATCTTTTTTGTACTTTAAGTTTTCAGACTTGACGTCACCGTTTTAATTTCATTTGAATAAGAAAGATCGTGACAAAAGTTGATTTTTCTGATTCATGATTTTATGAACCCTGTGAGTCTGTAGAGAACCAGAGTCACTTGTTATGATCTTGCAGCATTTGTCGCCATGTCTATTATTCAAAGGTCTGAACTGGTAACGTCTCAGTAGAATTCAATCTTATTTATTTTTTAGCCAAAAATTGAGGGGAAGGAAAACAAAAATAATGAGGAACTTTTAGATTTTACGTTAGGGCATGCACTATTGTTTTAGTTATTAATAAGAACACTGGACATTTAACTTTTTTAAAAATTTCCAGTACACTTTAGTTAATTAGAACAGGAACTTCAAAGAAATGTTACCCTTCTTGTTCGTCGACAACCTCTAAAATTTAACTTTTTCAACGAAACTTTATAAACTCTAATCAGACAATAGGCAACGAGAATTTATGTTGTCTATATTTAAACCTGAAACTATTAAAGCAACGTTGTTTTATACTATGAGGTTTAAAACCGTTTTTGTTAAAATTCGAGGACTTATTAAAACAGAAAAATGTTTAAATTTTAAAAAGAGAAAGATTAGAAAAATTAATATAGACTTTTTCTTTACCCCAGAAATATTGTATTAGGTAGATGCGATGGAAAAAAAAATGTTTTCACAATTTTTTAAAATTTACAATATTCACCAAATCAAACAAGCAAATAATTTGAGTATTTTAGTAAAAAAACCGTTAATCATGGTTCTAATTTCAAACAATAAAAATTTCCTAAAAAAAGAAACTGAAAATTTGATTTGAAAACCAAAAAACAAGTATCGAAAACTAATATTTTCCACACACACAGAAATCAAAAAACTTTTAAAACGTGGAAAACTCAACGTAAACAAATCACCAAAAAAGAAAAAAAAATGAAGAAGAAAAAACAAATGAAGCCGTGAACTTGAAAAATCAAGGTACTAATCAAAAAAGAAAGAAAAAAAAAAGAACCGTTTGAAAGAGAGAAAGGTTTGCATGGAGGGAAAACCATGTTGAACCAATAGAATACAGGTTTTTTTCCAGGTTCTGAAATAAAGCGCTCCATGCGGGAATCTCTGAAACTGAACGTGAAGTGCGGACATAACTGTTCGGTCGATGAACTTCACCATCTAACGGGTTATGGCCTATTTCCGTGTTTATTACGGACGTCTTCAGGTAAATGTGTCGAGAAAGGATGCCACACGAAGGTTACACACCATCTCCGTCTTCTTCTTCGTCTTGGAATTTTTTAAGCGAGAAAGGTGCAACTTTTTAAATTCCCTTTCCTACTTTTTAATTTAAATTGAAAAATGACTCGCTCTTAGGTCATCCAAGGCGGCTACGCTGTATTTTTTGGTTTTATTTTCCTTTCAAGCATTTGAAGACTGCCTACCACCTTAAGAAGAGTAGAGAGAAAAGGAACGATATTAAAGATGAAAAGAGAAAACATGGAAGAAATGGGAGGCAGTTGACCGTTCTTTACTCTCTATTTCTCCAGATCACCTTCCTATAGAGCTTTGGATTTTTGTACCTGGAAAAATTTCCTTGATTAAAAAAAAATGACACAAGAAATAAATAACCTAACAACAATAATAATAATTTAATCTGTTGCCAGTGACCTTTGTTGTTGCCCCAGAAAATATACGGTTTCTAATTACGTAACTTAATTTTCTTTCTGAGGGTCAGTCCATTTCCGCTGTCGTCTAATAATTATGTAAATCAGGGCTTATGAATCAGTCTGGTGGTCGAAATAGTGTTTGGTGTGGTGAGTGTCAGTGTTATTACTGGGGAAAATTCACAAGATTTCAATTAATTCATCACTATTTCGTTAACTTACGCTCTTTCAAGGTTTTGCTTATGACTCTCTTTGCTTAGTCTCTCTGGTTTAAGAACCATCTTATTGTTAAACAATTCTTAGTTAGACAAGCTTTTTTTACAAAACTATTTTCTCTAGACTATCAAGTATTTGCCATTTATTGAAGCCTGCAAAGAACGATAAGTCTCTGACTAAGGAAACTGCTGAGCAATACAAACACGTGTCAGCTACACTTGAATTCATTATGCAGTACACCGCGAAGGTGATTTGCTAGGATCAAAAACCTTTGTCTATCCGGAAACAATTTTGTTTACGTTTGGACTTCCTTTACTATATAGAGGTTGTGTCGGCTTTAAAACCAACAGACACACCTCCAAGCAATTTTGATAATTTTACCGTTTGAACAGCAAAAATATATTTATTTTAAGACAAAAATTGCATTCTGTTCATTTTTCATTTAATAAATCAAGTGCCTGATGTTTCGCCTTTGATGCTTTCTCCTTTTCCTTCCTTCCTTCCTCCCATTTTCTTAATTTAATTTTTGTCTGATAAGAGTGTGTTATCGGTCACTGGAACTGGCACTGAAATTGGCATAATTTATAAAATCTTATGAATTAATTTATAGTTTAATAAAAATTATTTTGCGCAACTCGCTGGATGAAATTGTACGTCCTCTGAAAGAGTGTCAACGCACGCGCTCTCATTTTCCCGCGTTTCTTCGTTCTCTAGAAAAAAGTTTGACTAATTCTCTCAGACTCGACTAGAAGCCGTGTATCCATTTACATACGTGAATCTAAATTTTACAAGTTTCGATAAATATATATTTTACATTTGCAACTAAGTTTTATTACTGAATAAAGCAATTCAATTTTATCAGTGTGCAAAAGTATTTGTTTTGAAAGTTGTTTTGCTCGTTCAACCTGGTTTTCCGTGCTTTTGTTCGTCGAAAACCTGTATAAACCTAGGCATTGTTTTTGTTTGTTTTTCAACAGGAATTGTCAGGTAAATGCCCGTCCGATGGTCTTGTTCCGTTTTACTCTATTGCTGGAAGTAAGAAAAAATATCTTTGTGGGAAGAAATTTATTGAACCAAAAATATTTTGGAAAAGATGAAAAAGGTATTGTTTGGAGGTTGTCTAGTGTAAATTGAGAGAAAAATATTAATAGTCACGTCAAGTTCCTTGAATATCGAAAGAAAAAAGGCACCTCTGCTTCTCTCTCTGTAACTTAAAATGATTTAGAATATTCTAGTAGACCTGTACGAGAGGGATTAAATTGAAAATAATATGAAGGGAATCAGATCCGGTTGGGTCAAAGTTCATTGAGGAAGCTTAATAAAGACAAAATGAGAAATCCTAATATTCCTCTATATCTATTGTCAGAGTTGTAAAATACACATTGTTATTTCAGTAAAAACAGAAAGTTGATTTGTATTAATAACTACACATAAGAATGGATTTTCAGGAATACAGGAAAAGAGGTGAGTGCACACTAGATTTTACTAGTTTTTGGGTTCACTATATTCCAACTTGTCCTTTTTCATTTTCTCTTGTTCATGTTCACATGTTAAATTTCCATATTCTCTCCTTTCGTGTGAAGTATTATTTTTCATAAGAACCGGTTTCCTTCTCCTTGTCCACTCTCTTGTTTTTAGGACTGATTCGGACCAGTTATTTTCCACTTTTCTTTTTCTTAAAGTTATTTTCACTATGTGATCTATGATCACCCCTGGTACCATGGAAAAACCTCAACATAATATTTGATGGCTATTAAGTTTTCTTCAGAAACGTATGATATACTATATGTATCGTCTTATCATGTGCTTGCCTTTCTTCGTAATCCTCAAACCCATAGAGTCAAAACAATACAACATATCAAAAACTACAATATACTGTATATGACTTATAAATCTCAAAATGATAATACATAATTATTTTGCCATTTTGAAACAAAAAATTTGATTAATAGCAGGAATTAAATATAAACTTAAAACAATTTTTGCATTTCATTGCTGAATTTATCACCAGCTGTACAACCTTATTGCTCTTCCAGTAACTAAAATCAAACTAAGTTAGAAGTTCTGTCAAAATAATAATAACAAGGAATTAAAGCAACGCCCACAAAAGTCTGGTATTGACTCCTAGTTTTTCATTTAGTTGACTCATTTAGTTTTTCATCTCAGAGACGTGAGAAGTATCAATTTTAATTTGTTATTAACAAATTATTATAATTTAAAAATATTGGTGGGAGGAATAGTGTAGTGTAAAGTTCCTGACTTGGACATTATGGTTGTGAGTTCAAATCCTCCCCCTGTTATACCCAAAAAAAAGGTGAAAAACGGGATTTTAATTACCACCACCACTTATTATAATTTAAACATATTGAAGTTATAATTATAATCAATTTTGGATAGAAAACACGTTTGGCATCTCTGGTTTACATTGTACATATCAGTAATTATAACGAAAGCAACAACAGCGAATAGTACAAACGTTTTAATTAAAGTGTTCATTCAACTACAGCACGTCAGGCGTTCGAACTATTAAGGGTTTGTTTATTATTGTGTGAGTGTGAAAAAATTTCTATAGTCACAGTGTCCTAAGCATTAGTAGTTAGAAATTCGGTAAATAACTTCATGCAAACAAAAGTTTACAGCTCGTGAATAGCCATTAAGGAGTGACATTTATTTCTTAAACGTGTCGAATCTTTTACAAAATTAATTTCTTTCTTTTTCCTTTTCCGTCGATTTTCTCTGTTTAAATCCTCTTAAATTTTAATAAAACGATTTAAAGTTTCGTCTTATTTGTTACCAGACATTATTGTAACTTAAAACTCCGATTGTAATCTGCTTGAGCTCCCTTCCTCTACCATCTATCCCTCGTTCTTCCTTGGCTGATTCCTTTAGATTTCATTGACTGGTTTATTGTTTTGCAACCGAATATAAATTTCTAGTTTTATTACACCTTTTACCCCCTTGATTATTTTAACGTGCTTTTCCTCCGTTCAGGAAAAGAAATGGTTGACTACATAGCTGATTACTTGGAGAACATTCGAGAACGGAGAGTGTTTCCTAACGTGAAACCTGGTTTTCTTCGACATGTCATCCCTGAAAATCCACCTGTTGAAGGCGAAATGTGGGAGAATATCTGGGAAGACGTGGAAAGAGTCGTGATGCCTGGGGTAATGCTTCATTTGAATCGGTTGACGCTTTCTTTGATGCATACGCGAACAAAATGTTTTCGTATTTTCAGGTGACTCACTGGCAAAGTCCTCATATGCATGCTTATTTCCCAGCGCTTAACTCGTTTCCTTCGTTATTAGGAGACATGCTGGCGGATGCAATCAACTGTTTGGGATTTACTTGGGTGAGGAACTTTACTTTGGCTCTACATAAGTGAAGATTTCCAAAATTCCACAATAAATTGTTTAATCTTAACAAATTCTGATTTTAGGCTTCAAGTCCTGTCGTTACTGAACTGGAAACCATTGTGATGAATTGGCTTGGAAAGATGATCGGCCTTCCTGAAGAATTTCTTCACCTAAAACATGACAGCCCCGGTGGAGGAGTGATCCAGGTGGGACTAAAAATGAGTTCGTTATGGGTACTTGTTTTTTAAAACCCCTACCTGTAGGAGTCATGTAAAGAGTGCTAGAGAAATTTAGATGAACAATCAAAATGCGTCAAAACAAGATTATTAAGCGATATGTAGCTATCTCTTCAAGTTTACGGGTGCTGCAATAATAAGAAATTATTTTGCAGACAACAGCAAGTGAATCGACCCTTATCTGCCTTTTGGCAGGAAGAACGGAAGCTATTCAAAGGTGTCAAATTCATTGCCCCGAACTAGAAGATGCTGAGATCAACAGCAGGCTGGTTGCTTATTGCTCTGATCAGGTATTCAGATTGGGTCACAAAAAACAACTGGAGAGATCGTAAGCCCTCTAATTCCTTCTAAATTTAATTTTTCAGGCTCATTCTTCCGTGGTGAAGGCAGGACTGATCGGACTTGTTAAAATGCGTTGCATAGAAAGCGATGAAAAACTTTCCCTCAGAGGAGATAAATTGATGGAAACTATCAACCGAGACAGAGAGAAAGGCTTAATACCCTTTTTTGTGAGTTCACTTTGAACTATATATATATATATATATATATATATATAATCTGTAACAAACTGAGTTAAAAACAGTAAATTCGTAGCTTCATTGTTTTCTTTTCATTGCAAAAATGAGTTGTGATGAATTGTTCAACTTGGCCCAAAATATCACGAAAAAGCAAGAAGATTGAAACATCAAGGCTCGAAAATTTTTTTTGACATTGACTTAAAAACTCAATAATACATGTTATTGAAATTCTTGACAGAGCCTCTTAGCTGCTTTTAATTGAACCCTTAGAGACTAATTTAACTTTGACCCTCTTATTAAAGAACCAGAAAATCCTCTTATTGTATTTATTTTATCACCAATCATTCAAAATTTTTCTTCTGACAATTAATTTTTTCTTGTTATTTTCCCGAAACAATTTAGTTGTGTGCCACACTAGGAACGACCGGAGCATGCGCCTTCGACAACCTGCAAGAATTGGGTCCCATTTGCCAAGCTCAACAATTGTGGCTTCACGTGGATGCGGCTTATGCTGGAGCTGCTTTTATATGCCCTGAATATCGAAAGTGGCTGACTGGCATAGATTATGCTGACTCGATTGCATTCAACCCGTCTAAATGGATGATGGTGCACTTTGACTGCACAGCCATGTGGTGGGTAATTTGTTTTTCTCAGTCACTCAGTGGTACTCACAGAACTGAAGAAGTTTTGCTCCGAATGTTTGATATTTTTGATAATAATTCGTTTTTTTAAAAAATTCACACTTATATGAGCTCTGAGTTTGGTTCTACGAATATCAAATCACGAGCCACCAAATAACTTTTTTCTTAGAGAAAAAATTTAAGTTAGCAATGTTATTTTGCCGAGAACAAACTCACAACCACTGAAGATGTCTTCAGCTTTCGAGGTAGGCGAAACGTCGCAGAAGGTAAGAGTAAATTTTCATTTGACTTAAACGGCGAAAGAGTCAACAAAATGTCACTATTAACAATAATAGTTTTTTAATAATAACAATAATAATGCGATAAAGGTAAAAAAAAAGGTAAATTAAAACCTGGAAAAATCCTCGAAATTCGACTGGATGGGCTAAATTGTTGAACTTTGCAAGGTGGAGTCAGAGACAGCTGATCATCTTATATGCGAATGCTTCTTCCCTGCAAAAAAGTAGTAGCAGCAACATTAAGCAGCATGGTAGAATATCACATACCTAGTTTAGTTTGTCTGAGAACAATACAAAACCGGAATTACAGCAAAAATGGTAAGAGCACCAACCGAAGGAGGTAAAAAGGGCTGGGAATTTGACGATATTATATAATACTTCCATACATACTGACCGGACAGTAGTGAACAACAAGCCGGATATCGTCATAAAAACTTGAGCCAAAGAGCATGCCAGATAATAGATGTGGCTGTAGTCAATGATAATGTCCTAATAGCGAAAGAAGCGGAAAAGCGACTTAGATAAGAGCCTTGACATAGAGATGCAACGAATGTGGGGAATGAAAACGGATACAGATAACCTCATACGCAATATATACACTAGGGTGTCCCAAAAAAAAATAAAAAATTTTTATTTAAAAACGCATATCCTCTTAATTTTTTTACAATGATGTTAAAACAATCGCAGGTGAAATTTCAAGTACTTAGGACGACAGGAACTCCTGCCGACTTTCACCGAAACACATTACTACTTAAGGGCTTAAGCGAACATAAGCTTACATGTTGTTCTGGTTGTTATATTGTTAGTAGACGTTCTTCTTTTGATTTTCGAGTATCTATATTCGACAGTATTTTAACACCCCAGCGAACACCCACTACATTTGGTACTTGGGCTTGAAAATGAGCTTTTATGGCAACAGAGCGTTCTCTCTCGGTTTTCCCTACGAATTCTTTCAATTTAGGACTTGCTTATTAAAAATTCGTCAGTATTATGTTCAAGTGCATCAATAATTGCTTCGAGGATAAAAAGTGAATCCCTGTCTAGTGCTGCTACTAATTTTGGAATCATGAAATCCTTCCCAGTGAAGGTTTTAATAGTTCTGGGCAGTGTTCCTCAGTTACTATTGTATATGTAAACCCCCTTGTAGATGTACGGTTTCGTTTGAATCAGAAGACGAATCGCTTTGTAACGGTTTGGAGGACGGTGTCATAGGAGTTGATGCAAAAAACTATTTAGCTCTTTGTTTTTTCTTCCTCGATAGCTTTGACGCGCACTCTTTACCTCTTTATCAGTCAACTTTTTGTCCACTCCAGTTAAATGATCAGGTCAACCAGGCTCTCTCTGACGCTGCAAGATGATTTTATCTTCATATACTTTTAATAATTGAAGCGTATAGGTATGTGCAATACCAAACAAATTACAATATTTAAGTTGTTGACTAACTCTTGTCGACGCTGCTCAAATTCGTGTTGTGTTTTTTGAGCATCTTTTCATACGTTCCCCCTAACTTGGTACACATTTTTGACTTTTTCCCACACAACTAGGTAAAACTTGTTCGCTATGTGCACCTTTTCCCAATAGGTAATGCATTCGTGAATAGCAAAGTTTGGGCCTTCATTGACAGTTAAATTCACTTCATGAGTACTGTAAAGCAGAGTACTGCCAAAACTGCCATTTAGGGTAGTTTCTAGCTCATTATTTGATGTTTGGCGTCTCCGACTAAAAATATGCTACGTGTAGAACTGCGTAACTACACTGACATGCTGACTATTCAAAAACAATGCGTCTACTAACAATATAACAACCAGAACAACATGTAAGCTTACGTTCGCTTAAGCCCTTAAGTATTAGTATGTTTCGGTGAAAGTCGGCAGGGGTTCCTGTCGTCCCAAGTACTTGAAATTTCACCTGCGATTGTTTTAACGTCATTGTAAAAAATTAAGAGGGTATGCGTTTTTAAATGAAAATTTTTGATTTTTTTGGGAAACCCTAATATACACGTCTACATACAAATCCAATACCGCAGCTAATTATCATGAACCTTGAGACACTGTACTGTAGGAAGCAGAAACCTTTCAGGATACTCACCACAAAGTGGTAAATAGCCAGCATTTTTCCCTGCTCAGATTTATGAACAGATTGACATAAGTCTCAAATTTGTTGTCGGTTTAAGGACAGTATGGTAGAAGGTAACGTTAACCAATATAGATGAAGGCTGGGAGCATGACAGGCATGAAATGCTTGATGAATTCCTTCTCGCTGGTGTTGCAGCATTCAATGCCACCCGTACACGGTTCTGTGAGCCGACAGTTTGACATTTCCCGTACCGTCATCCTTAGTTGACTTATAATCTATGATATTAAAATGTGCTGGTATGAACATATATAGGGTTGGAGTTCTGACCTGTCTTATATAATATACCTGCTATATTAAAGAGCTGTGCGTAGAGTTACTTGTTCTTTCTTCATTGCTTCCGATACTTGTGGATATGTAGTTATTGAAGATAATTGTGATTGCATCTCGATCGAAGACAACGTCCCTCCATCCTAGGCCCGGCATAAAGGGGATCACTACCTCTCTGAGTGTAATACAGCAATTATTTTGCATTTGGTCCTGAGGTGGCCAGTAAACACTTTTGGCAGCTGACTTCCCTCATCTGCCATGGTCAGTATTCCACCATTTGAAAATTCGCTTTAATTCCTGGCTGTCAATTAGGGTCGAGCCCATTCCCTTCCGGATTATGTAATTCGGGGTTCTTATGAACAAGGTGAATACAGTCTTGTTATATCTGGTATTAATTATCTCTAACCGAAGAAAGTATTTACCGCATTAAACTTTGGCTCCATACTAAAAAGTATCACAGAAATCGAATTAAAAGATTCTCGTGTGAGCTCCAGTATTTTATTTTGTCTTTGTACATAATTTCCTTGAGGCTGTTGGAAGCTGTGTTTCTTTAGGCGGGTGTTTATTCATCTTGCCGAGTTGAGAGTAAATACAGCGTCACAACAGCCTTGGTTCTTTCTAAAGCCAAAGTGTTCTCTTCCCATTATTTCACACTCGTCTGACCATTTTTGCTTTCTTTTTATAAATAGAGTCATGAAGATTTTCAGAATGCTATTCAGAAGGGATATGTCATGGTAGTTTATGGGGTTTAGTTTGTCGTCTTCTTTGTTTAGGAGACGCATTCTTGACCTGGTTTGTTATATTTATGTATTTTTATAGATACGTTAGTTATTGTCAGCATTTTGTTATATATTTGGAATAATCTGTCGCGGTCAATGTCCGGAAGGTTTTTGAAGAACTCATAGGTAGGCCATTTGTTCTTAATTTTTTGTTCTTGGGTCCTTGAATAACTACGAATTGTTAGCGTAAAGTCCGTCAAAAGACATTAGTGTTCAAAAGATCGTTAGAATTCAGAATAATTGGAGGTAAATTTGAAGTGGAGTAAAGGTTTTTAAAAAAGTTCTCCAAGGTTTTAGTTCTATTTCGTTGACGAATGGTTTTGATCTACGCTTAAACATGTTGACATGGGACTTATATTAATGGTGATAGTCGTGAAAAAGAACGGTGGTAAACTTAAATGACATAACTCTTTCTACAATAAAGTATACTGTAAATTGAAAAATTTTGATTTTATAAAATGCTGAAATAATTTAAACCACCAAAGTAATTTGAAGTGTCGTTCAACTTGAGAGTAATTTTTGACTAATCAGCAGTTTTGATAATGAGCATGACACAAACACAGAAGCAAGGAAAAAATTATAATAACATAATATATATTGTATAATAATTTATATTTACAATAGGTTCACACTAAATGGGACCACCATTCTCTTTCTAGCTACAACCTTTTGATTTTCTCCTGGATGCCTCAGATAGAACGGAAGGTCCGGAGTAATGAAGTTCAAATACTTTTCCCAGATATTGGATTGCTCCATCCTCGGGTACCGACTCGCCTTTTCTATATCTTCGCATCTTCTCTGAATTTCCTCGTACATTTTCAGCCCCTCTTCTCTTCTTCTTTGCTGAAACTCTACGCTGAGACCAATCTTCTGTAAGAAAGCTCTTTTCGGCTTATCTTCTACATTCTTGTCGCTCAGTCGTAGGCACTCTTTCAGCAGCTCGTTATTCCCTGCCATTATTTTTGATTCGAACTTTGCTGCTCTTACAACACTCTTGGCTACTATTGGTGTTTTCTTCACTTCCTCCATTATCACGTACTTTGGAACATACCATGGAAGTTCCAAGGTTCATCTGAGGAACTTCCTCTGCAGCTGTTCGAATTGTGGGTATTCCGTCAATCCCCAGACCTCCACTGCATATAGTAACAAACTTTCCACCAGATACTGGTAAAGGATGTACCGCTCGGCAAAGTCTTGACCACCTTTTGCCCATGCCCCATACTTTTTTCATAATGGTTGATGCCCTGTGTGCAGTTCTTCTTGCGTGGAGATCGCTTCTTTTGTTTCTCTGGAAGGTGTAGCCCAGGTACTTGAATTCCTCACCCACTTCCAATTTTTCCCCTTTCCACCACCATATTTTTTCTTTCTCTTTGCTCTTCCTCCTTTCCCTCTTACACATCATGATCTTTGATTTTGAGGGGTTAACGGTCAGGGCTTTTCCGTCTGAGTACTTTTCCAGCCTCCAGAAGCAAGGGAAAAAATTATTTTACTAATAATTGAAGATCATTTATCATCTTAAACTCTAAACAATTAGCGCCTAGGTTATGGATTGGTTGGTCATATACAGCCATTAAAAAATCAGTATTTTTAAAAAGCATTTGATTTTATTTTCAGGGTAAAAAACAGTAAATCCCTTCATCGAACCTTCAACGTCGACCCTCTATATTTGCAGCACGAAAATTCAGGTGAGACACGTGAAGAAAAAGATGTTAAATCTTTACAATGCACGCTCAATGGAATTTTCAAGCCCTTTGAACTCTTACTGTTACGTCGAAACTTTTCAAATTTTTCTTTTACTCTCTTAAAGATTTTCAATAACCCATATCTCGCTTTACGGCCTTGATACGTTCCACTAAACTTGGCCACAAAGCGAAAAGCCATTTAAGGAACCAATTACTATAATACAAATTCATTCAAATTCAATGAGATCGGTTCCAAATTTGTTAAAAATTTAACATGGTTTTATTCAAAATGCATTTTATCTTTTTATCACATTTAAATAAAAAATACATACATTTGTACATAACAGACTCCAAAAAGAACAATTATCTGTAAACAAAAATGAAACAAATTCAAGTTACATAAAATATGTGTATCAGAGTCGTTCCTAGGCTTTTGGGGCCCCCGAAAAAGGCCCGGGGAGCCCCCCCGGAGCGGAGAGCAAAAGTGAACCGTGAGGTGCAAAGTGGACCTCAGACGAGAGATTTATATCCTATCCACTTCCAGTCACTGTTTCGTCTTTGCTCGAGCCTAGCCATTATTTTGATAATTCTGCCACCACAGAAAATTTGTAATTATAATTCTCAAATATATGGGCATATAATAAGTTGACGGCTACCTAAAAAGTCGGCGGGGGCCCCCTCGGCAGTCGGGGCTTTAGGCGGTTGCCTAGTTGCTTATGCCTAGGAACGGCTCTGTGTGTACATACACGTAATTTTTTTAAATGACTTTAATCTGAATTCGACAAATTTTTTTTTGTTAGCTCTTTCTGTTAATGGAAAGCCGATTCTTAATTGAATGAGTTCCTCATATGAAAAAGGTTTTCATACAGCTTCAACTAGATCAAGCACATCACGTTCGTTCAAACGTATAAAGCAGAGATTTTATGTTAGATCCAAAATGTTTTGCCTCATTTTAGGAAGGAAATTAACTTTTGCATAAGTACTTTTTACACATTCTGGCCGTTTAGCGAAACATTTTAGGCTGTAAATCGAAAACATACCCCAATTGTAGAGGGTCGTTATGGCGAAATGCCGTAAAAGGAGCGGTCATATAGAGTTATGGGTGTACTTATTTTTCATGTTTTAACTAAATAAGTAAAACCTAAGAAAAAATAAGAAATTTCACTTCGACGGAGACAGTTTCTCGAATGTGCCTAGACTACCGACGAGCAGTATGACAAGTGTATTACTCCTAAATACATATATTATTTTTTTCAGGTCTCGCTATCGACTATATGGTATGGTGAATAAAAAATTTAAAAGAACTTTAGAGATTTCATTTTCATTTTTTATATACGATTTAAAATTTTATTTATTCTGTTGACAGCACTGGCAAATCCCGTTGAGCAAACGATTTCGAGCTTTAAAGCTGTGGTTTGTGATCAGGTCGTTTGGTGTCAGAGGACTACAAGAACACATTAGAGAGGTAAAGTAAATTATTTTTGTTCAATTTCTGAATATCTTCTTTTAGCGAGATTTTAAAGGGCTTCGATCAGAAGTGGATTTTTTGAAATATAGAGCCTGTATACTGTGCACTAAAAAAAAGTAGAATGAACATCGACGCCTTTGCAAATAGTCTCGAAAGTTATTGGTATTTGAACTATTTTAGAGTGTTGCCTTAGCTCAAAGGTTTGAGGCTATGGTGTTGGCGGATCCTCTTTTCGAAATACCAGCACCTCGACACCTAGGCCTGGTGGTTTTTCGACTGCGTGGAGAAAACGAGTTGACAGAAAAATTGCTGAAACGATTAAACGCCAGGGGAAACATTCATTGTGTTCCTGCCGCTCTTAAGGTATAAATAACTCAACTCGAATTACTTTTTGAAAATGTTTAATAGAGGTATAAATATATACAAAGATTTTAAGTAAAACCGAAATGGCTCTTTTAAGGATAAATACGTCATAAGGTTTACAATAACGTCGCAGAGAACAACGGTTGCAGATCTAAATAAAGACTGGACAGAAATTAAAGCAACAGCCGCGGAAATTCTGCAAAACGAAAAGGAGCAAATAGGGCCAAGGCAACGGGTATCTCTAGCAGGTATGATGCCACAACAAAATGAAATAAATAATTGGAAAACTTCAAGCATTCCAGTTTAAATTTGAAATCAATTTTACAGAGACAAAAGAAAAATGCGAACACTTTGGATCCAGTCTCTTGTTGTCGAATTCGCCACTGTCACCGAAAATTGTTAATGGAAGCTTCGCCGCCATATTTGATGCCCATGAATTTACATCGGTTGCTTTTCCTCAACTTTTCTCACGAATTCGTCTGGTTCAAAAGGACAGTCCGGGTTAGTGTGACACCCAAGTACACAGGGCACCAACGTAGCTCATCTTTTTTTGTGCTTTCGCTCTGTTTCACCAAAAATAAACCTTTCACTGGATTCCCCCCTCCCCTTTCTATGAATAATTTAAAAAAATCCACGATTTCTGCTGTGCGCTGCAATAAAACGAAATATGAGTTTGCTAGTTAAGAAAATATTAAAGCACCATTACCTTCACTTTTATTTTCGACAGACTAATTATTAGTCACAAACTCATACGGGGAAAAAAAAAATGTTCCAGCAATGCGAAGAAGAGTGAAAGGAATTCTTACAACAGGAAAGCAATTTTCTTTGGACTCCCAGAATGGATTTGGTAAACACCGCCATGCAAGCATCCGCTAGTATTAGGCCGTTGTCAGAGTACGTCCAAGACGATTTAGACTTGATGCAGGAGGAAGCCCTTGACACGACGGAAGGTAAAGAAAACTCTTTACTCGATTATAATGAGACAATTTTACCATGCTCTTGTTTGTAATTATTTATTTTTTTTTTTGAATGTATAAAACTTTTTGAGGATTTTTTTAAAAGAAAATTGTTGCCCCTGACATATTTCTGACGAATCCTTCGAATTTCACAAAGATTTCGTTAACGTTTGTAGATGAAGAACTAACAAAAGACATCGAGTCAAAGAGAAATGTGAGAAAACATTCAAAATCTTCAACCATACCAGACAAAGAATCATCAAATGAAGATCTTATTTTATGTTGTAGATGCAAGCATCAAATGGACGAAAAGTAAACGGTTTCATTAATTTTTTCCTGGCCCGCTTTTTGTCTTAGATTTATCATTTAAAACTTACCCTTACAAGTAGTTATGAAAACTGAAACACATCATTTGACATGTGTGCTAAAACAATTTGTATATCAATACCAAAATTAATTTAATTATGATTCTTCACGTAAGGAACACTAAAATTAACGTTACTTAAAAACTTTACCGTAATTAACTCGCAAGTGAATTATTCAAACGCTTTATAAAAACTGTCAAATCGTTGATTTACAATGTATCCCATAGCAGGAGTGTCATATGTAGATTTTAATTTATTTAGTTTTTAATAAATGTGACGAGGTTAATGTTGGACTCACTATAATAGCTATGAATGTAGTTATATGTATTTGAAGTTATCACTATCTTATGGATTATATAAAAATTCAAACTATTTATAAATTATAAAACTATAGTGCAGGTAATAGGACATGCATAAAAGTCCTCAAGTAAAACTGTATCTTTATAATTCTGCTTTTGATTATTTTTATCTATTCCATTCAACTTTTTTAACGATGTAAATGTATACTTTTTAACGATGGCATTGTATAAGGTACATAAAACTACTTTTATTTTTTAAAAATAAAAAGTTTCTCCCACATAGCTGAAAGTGCAATAACATATGTGAAAATTAGAAGTAGTTTTGGATTAAAACCTATAATTTAATCAAAATAAAATATTGTACTTCAAACTGATTTAATATCATAGATAAAGCATTTATTTCTGTATAAATGTTGATTCCAGTTTCGGTTATTTTTTAAAAAGTTGATTTGTTTAATTTTTTACGGCGTCAAGCGTTTTGGATCGCGCGGAAACATTGAAGTCTTTCTAATGTTGTCGAGTCCAAGATACAGCATGACAACACGTTCTAATCCGATACCACCGCCAGCATGTGGCGGACAGCCGTACCGAAACGAATCGATGTACGATTTTATTTTCTCCAGATCTATTTACAAATTTAAAAAAAAAAAAAGGTCAGTGTTGTAGCACAACAGCATATATCAAGCTTTTAAAACAATTATAAAACATACATAAATTTTTTTTTTTTGGAATCCAAAAGATTTCTTTACCCAACGCAGTAAATTTGAGCAGATCAATTTTAAGTTATCCTGTGAGAGAAAAAGGAAACATTGCTAACTCACCTACACCATGGTGCAAGGCCCTTTTAGCTAAGAATTCAGGGTCGTGAATTCTCTGAGCTCCCGAAAGAATTTCCTCTCCTCGCATAAACATGTCGTAGGAATTTGATTTTTTGGGATTGTATGGATCGGGCATTGTGTAAAATGGACGAACAGCCAAAGGATATTTATCCAAAATATAGAAGTCAGTGTCGTACTACAAAAAAAAAAAGTAACAATTTTAGTTTTACTTGTACCTTTAAAATGGGGAAACAAAGCACTGACTACTAATTTTAGTACTGTTTAATAATATTGAGAACAAAATAATGACAATAAAAAAAAAATCCAAAAAAGCATCCACTAACTTTCGATTTCACGATACGTCCCAGAAGTTTTTCATCCGGTGTGCTTAGATCGTCTTCTTCTCCCAAAATGACCCCAGCTTCAGCTAACAGGTCAATAGCATCAGTGAATTCGAGCTTCAAAGGTGGATTCAAAAATCTAAAAGGTTCAACTGAATACTGCTGTCTGACAGCTTCTATCTCTTGACTAAACCTTAAAAATCCAGAAAAAAATTATAGTTTATCAATCAATAATGACATATCAAGACTGTAAATTCCCACCACCTTGCAAATTTTGTAACACAATTTAATAACAAACAAAAAAAATTACATGTCGCGAAGTCCAACGAAAATTTCTGTGAAAGTTTGTGCAATTGTATCCACTACTTCATGGTAATGAAACTTAAAGGCCATTTCTAAATCAAGTCCAACAAATTCAGTTAAGTGACGATGAGTGTTACTGTCTTCTGCCCTAAAAACTGCAATATTAATTCTATAAATATTTATTAATTCTATAAAAGAGAAAGTCATTCAGCCCCGTTTCTCGTGGGAAGCGTAGATAGGAATCATTCATGGAGCTAATTTACCAATGTCCACCTTAATCTACCTTCCCATACCTTCTTCAAATCATTGATACTCCCTAAGACGGGGATGGCGAACCTTTTTTTGATGTCCGTACCACAAAGTCATAAAAATTATTATTATTTTTTAAATAGGGGACGTGCCACAATAAAATTTCATTTGAAATGTTAGCGTGGTGAAAACTATACGCAAGTATAAAAAAAAAAGAAATAAAATTAATTCTTCTTTAAACAATCTTATCTAAGGCGCACCTTTTTATACTTCGAGAGAATCCATGTAATTTGATGGTTCTAGTTAAGGTACTAAGATAGGGAATTCAGTTCTACAAATTTATATCATAAATTATAAATTAAATGTAGATTAATAATTTTTAATTAATTTCTTTCAAAAAAGATAGCTTCCTAAAAAAAATTTGTTTTTTTTTTTGCATGCCATCAAAATTTTCAAACGTGCCACTTGTAGCACGGGTGCCATAGGTTCGCCATCCCTGCCCTAAGATAACAATTTTCATAGCCCCGTATTTTTTAATCCACATTAACCAAAGCATCCCTCTAAGGCTCACAACTTCGTCAATATTTCTGGTCAATGAACATATCACTGACAATACAACCATTTTTTTATTTTGAAAAAATAAAGGTAAAATCAAAAAAACTGCCCCAAAAATCACCCTTGAAACTCAACACCAATATGTTTGGTTGAAATGATATGGCTGTACAATGGCAAAATAGAATGAAATAAAAGAAATACTTACCAGCACCAATTGTGAATACTTTTTCAAAATCAGCAGCTATTGCCATTTGTTTGTATAACTGAGGACTTTGAGCCAAATAAGCAGAACCTTTGAAGTATGAAACAGTAAAGACATTTGCACCACCTTCACTAGCAGCTGATATGATTTTTGGTGTATGAATTTCTACAAAGCCCTAAAATAAAATAAGAAACTTAAAATAAAATTAATACAGAAATAACAACTAAATGAGGCAAACATCATTTGCTGAAAAAAATGAGGATACTAAACCTTCTCTATCAAGATATCTCTAAAGAGTTTGCAAACTCCAGCCTCTAATCTAAAAATGGCTTGATTAGCAGGAGTTCGAAGGTCTAAAACCCTATTATCCAACCTTGTGTCTTGATTGACTTTAATATTGAGAGAGTCACCTTCCTATAAAGAAAATTCAAATTTTTAAATTTTTGGGTTTTTTACAGCTTAAAAAATGTTTACTGGAAGCTTTTAAATGAATGCAAACCCCCTGAGTAAGACATCAAAATGATGTCTTTAAATGTCAAGAAATTTATTTAATTGAGTTTAACTTGTATAAAAATACAATTTCACATACATCTTCATTTCTAACTGGTCTTGAAGCATCCTCTATTAGCAAAGGCAACTGACTTTGGGCAGTGCTAATGACAAATATTTTGATAACATGAAGTTCTACATCTTTTTGTGTGCAACTCTCAATTTTCTGGTGAACAGTTTGCACTGTAGCATTAACATCAACAATTGATTCCTTTGAAATCCTGCAAATCAAATATGATAATTAAAAAAAAGTATCAACATGAATTTTTAAAAAATTATGAATAATTTGGAATTTGATTTTTCACTATTTAACTGACTCCTGGACTAAAATGTTGGTGTGTTCCTAGATAAAACCCCATAACAATAAAACCAACTACTAGACAACTTGAATTGGCAAGCAGGTGGTGGCCTATTAATGGATATACATATATAAATATAAAGAAAAAAATTTGCTTACATTGATGAAAATTTTACCATTTGTTTGCTAATTGTTTCATTAACACAGACTAAACATTGAATTGTGTATTGCTGTTGGCGCAAAACCAAAAAACACTGTTTTCCTTTAGCCCTACTAGTATGTAGTCTTCCTCTTACTTGGACAATTTGACCGGTCAATTTAGCATTAATGTTTTCAATTTCAGTGAAAACGCAGGTGATTGTAGAAGAACTCTGAATCATTTCCATTTGGCCATATTTTCCTTGAGAATAGTCATCAACTTCGTCTTGAATTTGGTTGGCCTAGAATTAAAAATTTATGAAATTTTAACTGTAATTTGGCAAGATGTAAAACGTAGATACTGTAGTTCTACAACTCCATTACTCACTTACGTTTACTGATTTTCGTGCATCTTTTCTTGCTGCTTTTTCCGCTTCCTTTGCTTGTTTCTTAAGAGACTTTTTAGACTTGGCTTCGTCTCCTACATTATCCATATTATCCATATTATCGTTTTTACCTTTAACCATGCCTTCGAGTTAATTGGCAAATCGCGTGGACGAATACAGTACTACCAACAAAGCAATTTGTATTTGTCAGTGTTGGCAATTCCGTTTTCTAAGTAATGGAAGTTAGAACGTCATTGTGCTGGCCCAAAAATCAGGTAAATTGGTGTTCGAAAGGTGTGTCGCAAACCATTAATTTTGTTTGACATGTAAATATTTTTGTGGAAGGTCTTACTACCTTTGGGTTCGGATAGCTCATCAAATTATTAAGAGTTGCAAAGATGTTAAAAGATTTTATTCCTTGTCTACATAATTTGATAAAATCACCGCTTATTTTTGTTCATAATAACCTGAGTGGAATTGATCATATGGATTTATTTAGGTGAGTGAAATCAAAGGTTGATTCTTCGAAGTCTTACTTCTATTTTCATATTTACGATAACGTGCTACAGTAAGTTCAAAGTGGGAATTTTGAAGGGTTTTCATAACTTGAAGACATTTTATTTATGACATTGATAAAAATTATTCAAAGTTAATGCTAAATTTACTCTGAATAAATTCCGTTCATTGCATAAAATCATGCAAATTTTTACGCATGTAGGTAACTCATAGAAGGATTTGGACAATATAGAGGAGAAAACAAAGTTACCAGTAACATAATAAATTGAAAATATTCAATTAATATTATACTTGAAGATTCTTAAGTGCTGAACTAAATAAGTTTAGTCAAGAGTAAAAAAAAAATTATTATTTTTTACTATAAACTTTTGTTTTTCAAACAAAAGTGTTTGTTCTCAAAGTACACAAAATATTCAAGATGAGAAAGCATAACATATAAATGAAAAGTTTGTTCAATTTTCTTATAGATGAAAAAAGACATGTTTATAAATAATGTCAACAAGGTTTTATGAAACACCAGGAGTTGATGATACCATCAGATTGTTAAGCAATCCTCTCAATAATGCAGGGTTGCAGATTGATGAATTTGAATCTTCAGAAGAAACTACAATTAATAATCCAATAACTCCTCTTTGCTCAGTATGCTGTTCTGAATCTATCCAGGAGATAAATTCATTATCTATTGGTTATGTGGATAATGATCATTCTGTAAGTAATTAAACATTTCTTTTAAAAAATTTAAAAAATGTTCTTTGGGCTTTTATTATCAGCCATTGATATAAGTTAAATATAAAATAGTTGAGCTTGTAGTTTGTTTAAGAGTCAGATGTCCATAGGTTTATTATTGACAATCTCTGTAATACTTGAGGAATAAAATTAGACAATAAAATTCATGGACTTAAATATAAGGTCATGTAGGCCAGTTCATATTTTTTCTTTGCTTAAAAAGGGGTGAGAGAGTTTTAGGCAAAGGTCAAATGGAGCAGGTGGCAGCTCTATATGGGAAATAATTTGAAAATTTTATTAATATTATTTTTTTAGGTGTCAACTAGTGTGAATGGTGACTGCCATCATTGCCATCAGTTTGCATCAACTCACTTAAACACTCATTCCAGATCCAAGTTAATTTTGGCATTGTGTCTGTGTGTAATGTTTATGATGGCTGAAATGATAGGAGGGTACATAGCTGGTAGTGTGGCTGTTGTTAGTGATGGTGCTCATTTATTAACTGATGTAGTGGGATTTCTTATTTCTCTAATTGCCATTTCAACTTCAAAGAAAAAATCCACCAAAAACTTCAATCTGGGGTTTTACAGAATAGGTAAGAAAAAATTGTTTGATAAAAAATGAAAAAACCCTTTCTAATCAAACAATATCTGTTCAAATGGGCTGCTGCATAAGAAAATCTCCTTCTTACAAAAAAACAACCATCTTGTTGTGTTTTTAACTCTTTTCAGCAATTGTTCAAAAAGTAGCAAGCAGTCTCTTTGCCATTACTATTATTTTCAATTTTAAAAATGTAAATTTTAATTTTTTATTAAGAGGTTCTGACAACTCTAAGTAGTATTTTGCTGATATGGATCATGACAGCAATTTTTATGTACATAGCAGTTATTCGTCTCATCAGCAACAATTATACTATAGAGGTCAATACAATGATAGTAATTAGTTCTTTAGGAGTTATAATTAACATTGTGTAAGTAAAAAATTTTTCATGAACAAAAATGGAGAAAAATATGAATTTCCTGCAGTTTTACTCTTTGTTCTACCTAAGGATGTTTTCAATACTACATGGGAGCTGCCATCACAATCACATCCACACTCATCATATGCCCCTGAGGGAAAACACAAAAAATAGTCAAAATATCAACGTGCGAGCCGCAATCATTCACGTAATAGGGGATCTTGTGCAAAGCATTGGTGTATTTGTTTCAGCTGTTGTTATGAAGTTTTATGTTTGTATTCTCAGTAATAATTTTGATGTTTCAAGTCAAAACTTCACTCAACTAAATATATTTATAAATTTCAGCCCGACGCAAAATTTATGGATCCAGTGTGTACTTTTCTGTTCTCCATTGTTGTAATATGTTCCACTTTAAAATTACTGAAAGATTCTGTCAACATTTTAATGGAGGGATTTCCCAGTAACGTTGAATACAACAATATTTTGATGAGCCTGCAAGGTTTAAACGGAGTTCGCCACGTTCACAGTTTATCTGTATGGTCTCTTACATTAGGAAAAAATATTTTAGTTGTACATTTGGCAGTTGGTAAGTTTCTAATTTGGATTTCTTTGATTAGAACTTGGGAGGTTTTGGGTTTGTTTTAATAGTAAGTTGAGTTAGCTATATTATTTTTTCGGATAGTTCTAGCAAACATTTATATAGTACGTTGTTTTTTAAGTAAGTACCGTTTTGAAATTAAATAAAGACGTGCTAAGATATGTCAATAATTTTATTTTAACATGAAAACCTGTACCTTAATCTACTTTTCAACATAGTTTTCGCCAATATTGAGGCACTTGTCATAACGTTGTACCAATTTTTTTAATGCCCTCCTCATAGAAGTCTGCTGCCTGACTTGTTAACCACTGCATCACAAAAGTTTTGACTTCTTCATCGTCTTGAAGACGGAAAATCATCCCGCATGGACGAAATCCTAAAGCGTCTGATTTCTCTCACCTTATTGTCCACTTCCTGCACGAAATTTCCGTGAACCATCCGTGAACTACTTGATCTCACGATGAATATCGATCGCTTTTAGGCCTTTAGCACTAAGAAATCTCATAAGAGGCCGTACTTCACAGTCGGCGGGACTCAAGATTATCGGGGCAATCTTAAACACAAACAAGGAAGAATCGGACTGTAATGGCGTCAGTGCGAAGGCAACAGATGTAGGTACCCAGTGGGCATGCAAAGAACACCAACCGCAGCTCTGAGAGCGCGCTGTAGCAAAACGGTACTTACTTAAAAAACATGCCTCGTATTTGTCATCCTTTTCCAATTATGATAATGTATAACTTCATTTTTCACTTAATTTTTTGAAAATATGTATAGTGTAAGATTTGAAGTTCGTTGACAATCTTTAAAGAAAAGCAAAAGCAATTTTTTGCTATTTTTGATATAGATACTGTTTATATTTAAACTCTGTTTTCAGATGATTCAGTCGATCGAGACGTGATTTTATTCCAGGCCCAAAGAATTATTTCAACCAAATTTGGAATAAACGATCACACCATACAAATTGAAAAGTATCATTCAAAGTGTATACATGCCTGTCAGAGTTGTAGACCTTTATGGGGTTGAGTTTTGGACAAATTTGAGAATCATCAATTACCGATTACATTATCTTTTATGCCGTTGGGCTTTGCAATAAAAACTGCGATTACTATAAAAGGGCGAAAAAAGTTTACATCACTGAGAAATAAATTATTTTTAAATTGTATGCATCACACCAGGTATGTCAAAATATTTCTTTTCGAACTGTGATTTCTGTGATTTTTGACCGATTTATAAATATTGGGGTGTCCAAATACTCAATGCAACAACAAATGCAGAACAGTTTTTGACTGATGTTATTTAAGGCATTTTTTAAAAATTTTTGTGAAAAAGATAAATTTCAATGAGTGATGAATCTCTTTTATTTAGTGATATTAATGTTTATTTTTATTATATATTTTTTTATATTTTGAGTTAAAACAGTAATTACCAGTTCCTTTGTGAAAAAAATATTTATGAATAAATAGAATTTTCTTAATTAGAAAATATTTTCCTAATGTATTTGTTGTTATTATTAAAAATTGTCTTCTTGTTATTTCTATATAAGTTCAAAAGTTCAAACACTACCTAAAAAGAATTTGCCAGCTAACAGAATGATAGCTGCACTGCTAATTAATTCAGTCGTTAGATTTTTAAAAGTACATCACCAAATTTTTACTCGTGGATATTTTCCAGTACTTTGTTTGGTGAACATTATGTGCTGTAATGATCCTCAATGTAAAAGTTGTATTCTCTCCAATAATCAGAAAAATTGTGAGGAGATATGGACGCTGCTGGTAAATGCAATTTAAAAAAATACTCAATGACTGATATACTGTATAAAGGTTAGGACGGTTGTAGTTCTGAGAACCTTTGTAAGATTTTAAAAACGAATTTTTTAAAAAATTACAAAATTTATATTTCTGCGTTTTAATTCACAATACTGACAATGTCCTATACATATGATAAATGTTAATGTGCATATATATATATATATATGACTTATATATGATTATTATATATATGACTTATATGATATATATATATGCGTGTGATCACGTTCCATTAATAATTATATACCACATATTCCCAGTGAAGTACCTACATTATTCAGTCATTCGAACTTCAAAAAACCAAAAGTCGTTTGAGTTCAGTGAATAGATTCCAGAGGTTATGAATATGTCACTTTCCAACAGAAGATGGTCGCGGCACTTTGGGAAACTTCTGGAAACACTCGCGGAAGATGTTTCCATTCGAATTTCCAGAATTTATTGTGTCACATAATCGCCTGGATACCTGTTAATAATAATAATAATAGATTTGGGTTTCGATTAACCACGGAATGTGGTTTTGTATTCTTTTTCCCAAATTTTTTTACATGCCTAAGTCCAAAGCAGAACAGCTTACGGTAAATCAATACAAACAATTACACTTTCAGTAGTTTTATGAACTTTACACTAATGAACAGAAATCAATGTTGAATTCACTTTTTTTTCAGGAGCCGCACTGAAATTTTTAAATATTGTTAAAAGTTATAACTTAGAAATTTAAATTATCAAAAATAGAACACTAGGGGTTATATAAATGGTCGTGAAAAAAAGAGAATTATGTGACAAAATTTTAAAAAATTTTATTATTTATAAGTATCAACATATTGTTCCACATCCTTAAGTGAGAAACCCAACATTTTAAAAGTCACGCTGATTTCCGCTATAAATCAAGTCTCTCAAAGGCAACATTTTTAATTATTAGTATCCTAATTACAACAATACATCATTAATAAATCGTAAAGATTTATCTGAAGCCAACATTTGTTTTATTTCTCGCTTGGTAATTATTACTCCTTTAACAGTTTTTTTTAGTTGAACCCAAAATATGAATACGTGATATTTAAGGTTAGAATTTAATAAACTTGTCTTCCGCAAAAAATAAAAACTTCAACAAAAAACAAACACCAAAAGGCCCAAAAATAATTTAGAATGCGCTAAATAACTTTGTTTAAATGTTTCCCTTTCGGTTAGTTAGTTTGTTTGTTTTTGCTTCAGTTTTTATTTTTAAAGAAAACACATCCTGTCTCCCGAAAACCTTGCAATCACTAGTGTATATTTCTCGAAAAACATTTTAATTTGTAAAAAGAAGCAAAATTTTGTAAATTACAAGTTAATCGAACAAAGTGAACTTTACTTGTAAATTGAAGACTATTAGAAAATAAATGAAATTTAAATTCAAAAAAGAAAAAAAAATTATAGCTGAAAAGATCAAAGCACTGACAATGTTTTCTTCTTAACTTTAATAATAAATCGATCCTGAAAAAAATCAGGTCACGTTACAACAAGAGATAAAAATATCTCATCATCAAAAAGGACTTGCTTTTTTAAGCTAATTTTTACAGTTTTCCTGTTTCGAGCGAAAAACAGACTTGATAAAATTCTTTCTGAGATTTAACCTGAGCTTTTGGCCTAATTAACAGATTTTACCGTTTCAACTGATTATTTCGAGCTTTTGAGCGTAAAATATCCTTCATTTGTATGGATAGACTATATCTCTCGAAAAATAATTCTGACAACTTAGAAAGTAGATTTAGAAAAAAAATATAAAAACAGAGCAAAGAAGCCCGAAAGAACCATGTGAACAAAATTTTTTACGTTTCTTTTAATTTGTCATAGAATTGTAGTGGAAATTTAAATATAACGAAGAGTGTGGATTTTAATATTTTATTATCTCAATTTTGAAGCTTTGGGATCTAATAAAAATAATTTTTAAAACATCGATAATAATATACTAATTTGTCATTTTTTAGCTTAACATAAAGAGTGTTGAGTAAATTAAAGAATTTCACTTCGAATTAAAGAATCTGGGCCGACCTATCTTTTCGGTAATTTCTATTAGACAGAAAAAATATTTGAATTGCAATCCATTATGGTGAATATGGTATGTGTATTAATGAAACAGGAAAAATTGCCTGTGAAGGAAGTTTTATGTTCAGTTGTTTGTTGTTTTTGTTTCAGTTTTGTGTTTTGTTCATTTATTTGAAAAATTTCCTCCGTTAGTTCAGTACCATAGTAAACATTGAATGCAATATAAGTTGGATTTCTGAGCTACCGAAGTGAAGCATTTGAAATTTAAAATTTTCGAAGTGTTTTGCGAATGAAATGTTCTATATTACAAAAAAACGCTTTAAAAATTTTTAAAGAAGGGATGCTCGAATTCTCAAATATCATTGTAGGACGGACCTGAAAATTTTCATGTCTCTATTCTGAAATTCTATCGCAAACACAGCCTGAAAAAAAGTTTCCGTTACATAAAAATAATTTAACGGCGGGTGTTCTTAAAACTGACGTTTTTTTTAACCTTTTTAAGTGGCATTATTTGTTAAAGGCCTTATAAATGAAAAAAATATTTGAAAATAAATTTAATTAACTGTAAATCGTGGTTGTTTTTGTCAGCCAATGCCTTTTTAAAATAATTTTTTTAATAGCACTTAATTGGAAAAATATCATAGCAGGCAATTTTTCGGCGTCTGTTAGAATAGATTTACGTGATTTAACAAAAAAACGAGTAATCGAAATTGGATAAAAAGTATCTACACAAATAAGGGCGATATAGCGGACAAGGGTGATATGCAACTACCTGGTTCTCATGATTGCTCACCTCAAAGTGAAGTCGCTGAGAACCCCCTCTTCCGTAATTGTTCCAAGGAAACAGAATCCTATTATGGAAAAGGTTGAGAGCAGCACCCGGTCCATAAGGCATTGTATGGCTTAATCGATGATTTCCAAACACCCCCATGCAATTGAGCCTTTGCCCCACGATCTGAGGCACATACCTAACGTAATTAAAAAATATTCTAGGTTCGAAAGCGACGAAATTAAGTGGGACGGGGGGCGGGTTTCGATACCTCAAATCTCAAAGTATAACGCAACATCTACAATAGCCGTGTCTAGCTGCGTTGTTCGCTGGAGGTGGAGTCACTGGTGCAAAGTATGCGTGGACCATTATTCCTGGCAAATGACTCTGCAAAGAAAATAATTATGTCTACATATAGCTAGGAAGCCCCAATTTAAGCTCCCATTTTCAGAGCTCAGACCTAATTAAAAAACAACTCGACAGAGACAAACCAAAGTAATTCAGAGGTTTCAAAAATTTAAAGCCAAAATTAAAAAACAAAACTCACCCTCAGTTTTCGAATTCCGGTCCTAGTTATCAACTGACAGTCGTATAATTCGATTCTTTGCAAATTGTGACAGGAGATAAGGTGTTCTAAACTAGCATCCGTTATAAGAGGACAGTTATCCAATTCTAAAACAGTTAAGTTTTCAGCAGCGCATGGTGACATTCCAAGATGTCTGATACCTTCGTCTGTTATTAATTCGCAATGTGATAAACTCTAAAAATTAAGGTAATACATGTTAACTAACCTCGTCAAAATTAAAAAAAAATTAAAAAGTTTACTAAGTTAAATCTTACAAGTTTTTCAAGCCTCGGACATCCCATGGCCAAGTGGATTAACGTAGTATCTGTAATAAGAGCGCATTCTTCTAGGTCCATTTTTTCCAAAAGTCTACAACTTCTTGCTAAAGCTTGAAAACCGGTGTCCGTAAAATGGGAGCAACCAGCTACTTCTAGTGTTGACAAATTCGGACATAGATGAGCCAACATGACTAAACTATTGTCGGTTAAGCGGCTGCATTGAGACAGACACAGATAATGGAGTTTTGGACAATTTTCAGCTAAATGTTGAACCGCCTGATCTTGAATATTCTGAGAAAAAAGTTTACTTCATTATTTTTTTTTCTCTTTCATTATTGATTTATTATTTTTAGAAAATTAATATTTAACTTTGGCATTAACATTTGCTTTATTACAAAAATGTTTAATTGACATGGTGGAATTATCTGTACTGTTGTACGCTAATCAAGTTAAATTAAGGCAAACACTTACCGAACAACCAAAAAGATTCACCACTTCAAGATCAGGACAATATTTAGCCAAACAGCTAACAGCTTTGTCATTCAGTAATACACAGCCTTTTGATATAAATGATTTCAGTTTCGGACATCCACGTGATAATGCTTCAACACCTAAAAACGAAAGTGGAGTTTTTATATATCTTAATTGAATCACCAATTGAAATTACTTTGAACTTAAAATAAGGAATTTGAGTTGGTAATTACCATTTTCTGTAATTTTGTCGCACCAACTGATATTAATGTGAGTTAACTGAGAACAACCATCTGACAAGTACTTGAGTGAATTATCTGTTATTGCAGGACAAGAGCCCAAATCTAGTTTTTGTAATTTTGGGCAATATTTACTAAGAGACTGACATGAACTGCAAGGCAAATTCAAACAAATCAATATTATTTTAACATATTGAGTAAAAATGAATATTTATTATTACACAAGGCAACATCCCATCTTAGTATGAAAACTTGACTATTGTTGCTGAATGTGTTCTACACATTAATGTGAGATTCCTAATCACAAACAAAAGGCTTTTAGGAAATGTTTATAGGACAATAAGTTCCATTAAACAGTGTGAGAGAGAGAGAGAATAATAATTAAAAAAGGATATATGAGTGCCAAAGACGTTGAAAATAAAATCCTTTGAGATGCATGAAAAAGGTCACTTTTTATCAATAAAAAATGATTGTCAAACTAATCAGTTACAAAATACACTGAACACTCTACATAAGCAACCTCTAAAATCTGTGAAAAAAATCTTAGATTTTTTAGTAATAAAAGCTCAGGAAAACTTTGGAAAACCTCCTTGTGTCCAGTGACCAGAACCCTAGAAATACTATTACCTGTCTGTAATATTTTTACATCCATTTAGATTTAAATCTTCAACATTATTACACAACTGAGCAAATGTTTTGATACTAGAATCTCCTATTGATTGACATCCTCGCAAACTTAACTGCTTCAAAAAGCCACAGCAGCGACGGGAAATGTTTTCTATAACTGGACCCTGATAAAAAAAATTAAATACACAGGACATTTTATAAATTATTAAACTTTACCATTTCTAGACAGTATGAGAATAAGAATGATTTACCTCAACATCTCTTTGAAAATCAAACAAGTCTATTCTTTGCCAATTACTTCCATCTAGAGCTAAAACATTCCAAGCTTTTGAAACTTGAGCACATCTGCAGAGTGATACAACATCTAAATATGAAAATATTCTAAGTAAGAGTTCCTTTGGTAATTTTTTGTTTATCTGGGCATCTTCATCTAAAAGTACTCGTGTAAGCTGGAAAAATACAAAGTAGTCTAATCAGTTTCCCATGTCAAAATAATGATAAATTTTTTACATTGCTTTTGGGTCAAACTAAAAAAAATTTTAATAAAATAAAGAGATTGCTAAACCAAATATTCTTTTGTATTTAATGTAATCTCAACTATGATTCATACTAAAATTGAATATGTACAAATTTGGTGTTCCAAGTAGTAACAGTAAGATTAACTCAAAACTTGAAAACAAAATTTCCAAATTGAGAAAACAGGAAATTGCCATAGGCAAGTAAATTTTTTAAAAAATCTTACTAAAATTTTTAATTATTTAAATTTATTTACAAAACATAAGTATAAAATTAGACAAAGTGGGTTTAACTGTAGTCATGACTGTTAGAAAACCAACATAGTTTAATGGACTCAAGAGCTGGACCAGCCAACTATCCTTTATAAAGGACCTAATAAGAATGCATTTATTTATATTCATAAAATTTGGGTTTTTGGACTACCTAATGCGCTTTTATTTTGTTTCTCTTTTCGTCTACTGATATAAAGCAATTTCAGTTTCGATATTTTAAACTTAGTCAACGACAAAAATAAATAAACAGAGTGACTAACAATAACAAAAATAAAACGTCAAAACCAAAAAGAAAAACAACTGACAAATCAAATTAAAAAATTCATTAATGACAAATATGGAATAAAATAGTTACCTCAAACTTATTTCGACTACTATTAATCATTTTTCCAAAATTTTTTGTCAATACATTGAAAACATTAAAAAGAGTTTATATAAGATTCATTGGAAAAATAATTAAAATAAGTTTTCTTTGTTATCATTTTACATATAAAAGCAGACGATAACTGTATTCTTGGATGATAATGGAAAAGGGATATATGTGAACGATTTTCAACATGTTTCTAATGCTGTTTTACAGATACTTGAAAAACCGTTACGTCATGAGCAATCGATTGCTTTCAATCGCCTCAAACCATGATTTAGCTGAAAAAGCTGTGGATCAAAGAGTCAAATGACTTTCTCGTTGGTATTACTGTAGTTCCTGAATTCATTACTTATTTATTTTTGTCATGCTTTGGTTTGATGGCTCAATCAGGGATGCTGTTGACAAAGTCAAGACCTCAAACCTCATCCTCTTGGTTCTTGTTAAAGGTAAGAATCTAAAAGTAAACATTTTACGTGTAAGTTCAGGCGTAGATGGTTTGCCAGGGTTTTGAATACAAAAGCACAAGGATAATAAAAGAAAGTAAAACTGAAAAAAGCAACCTGTTAAATTTCGATGTTCGAAAGCGATGAAGTCACTTAATAAAGACAGGATGGTGGTGTGGTAAGTTAGAATGAACTAAATGGCCAGATAATTGGGAGGATTTGGAACACTAAGAATAAGTAAATTCAACAGTTGAATCAGGGGATTCTGATTTAAAGACATATTAGGATAAGAACATTTGACTTTGACATGTCACCAAACCACCACACGCTGCATGAAACAGAATGTGGGATTTTGTATATCATTTTATCTTATGTCTTATAATTGTTAGTTAGAAAATTTTAATATCTTGAGACTTTCATCACATTATTTTTTTTATGAAGAAACTTGATTACATTAATTGGAAAATTTAAGGTTTTTTTAAAACTTTTAGGAGAAGATGATCTGTCAAAAAAGTATGAGTTATATCTGAATAAAGAAACAAAGTTCAATCCAGAGAACTATGTAGCATTAAAAATTTCACATAATTCATCTGTACTTCAGCAATTTAAAGAAATTTGTATCCTTTTATGAGGCTTCGTTAAAATGGTTTTTGTTTAATAAAATTGAAAATTCTCAGATTAGATATTTGTGTAAGTATGCTTTGGTACAGTGAAGTGGTAGAAGCACCTGACTGAAAGTTATGCTTATAAGTTCAAAGCCTCTTCCACAACCTCTTGTACTCAAGGGTGAAAGCAGGATTAAGGTTCAAACTCAATAATTTGATTTAATTCTGAATTTAGTAAATTTCTGTGATGTAGTTTATCTTTTTCAAAATATGTAGTTGGCCCACTAGTATTACCTGAGTTACATTCCAACAAGAGCGGTGTTTTTGAAAATAAATAATTGGGTCAAACATGCCAAAAATTTAAGATTCACATCATTTATTTGCCAAAATGCACAGTATTTTGTGTGGTTAGGGAAATAATAAAAAATAATAGTGAACTTTAAATTACTTTATCTAGTTGATTAAAAAATTAGATATTTTTTATTATTATTATAGAGTTCTGAATTTTTCCTTACTAGCCTTCTCACAGATGTTACTGTCCCAATTCCATCTGTATTTTTAATTAAAAACAATGGAAAGCCAATAAATGTTGTATCTTCTAATAAAATTTCTGACATTCATGGTGCAATTAAGAAAGCTATATCAGAGCACAGCATTATTAATCAGCTGAATGGAACTTCTGAAGAAGAGGAAAAAAGGGGGGAACAAATTGTACAAAGAAATGAGAAAAGTAAGCTATAAAAGTTTTTAATTTATACAGAGATTACAGAACTAGTCGAAATTTGAAATAGCCTTTTTTACTTATTGGTAAAGATGTTTTTTTTTGCTTTAATCTGGTTTTTATTCGATTTTTATTTATAGGAATTTTTTTTTAATAAAATTGATAAATTTCACCTTCACTAAACAAGTTTTTTTTCTGGTGTCACAGCTGCTGACATTTTAACTTCTGGCTGACTGACTTAAAATTTTAAAATTTCAAAAAGTGTCTAACTTAAGCAAGAAGGCCGTCCTCATACTTTTTTTGCTCGGTTCCTTACTTCTCCGTTTCTGAAATTGTTCATTTTATCTGATTAATGAGATACATTCTCATATAATCAAATACACGTATTCAAAAAATGACGACTAAGAACAATTTAATGACATTTAATTTTTTTCAGAATTAGACGAAGCTGTTACGAAAACTCTGCGACATGTTAAAGGTGTTGGTACGTAAAAAGATAAAAAACTAATAATACTTAAATGAATTTAAAAAATACGTCAACACTAACATTTAAAAGAAGTTCGGTAGAGTTCTATTCATTCTTAGAAAATTTTAGGTCATAACCCTTTTAACATAACTGAGGAAGAAGTTAAAAAAAGATTGAATGAAATTCGTGCTTTCCCAAAATTTTTTCTTATTGAAAACCCCTCATCTGCTCGTCATTCTTCCTTTTCTCACCAAGTTCCAAGAATACAGTCAGGCAAGTCTTGCTCGAAAATTTGAGCCAAAAGTGAATTACAAAATGGAATTAAAGATAATTTGATTTTTTTTTTGCTTCATAGCTCGTATTCAGTTTCGCCTACCTAATAATGACATGCCATCTTGGCAATTTCCGGAATTATCTACTCTTGAAGATGTAAGAGCCTACCTTGTTGAAAAAATGAACCTTTCTCCGAATTTCAAACTCTTAAGATTGTATCCTCGAACATCGTTTTCTCCTCAAGATGAGTGTAAGACTTTAGCGGAATTATCCCTGACTCCGAATGCCACTTTAGTTGTAGTTCCGGTTAGTGCAATTCAAAATACTTGTAATTTATTTTTCTCTGTCATGATACGGTTAATATAATTGAGAATTTTGTTTTTAGGTACAAGATAAATCAGTTCAAGCTAAAATAAGGAATCTTATTGTTCGACAAAGTTTCGTTTCAATTGTAGTAAACACTCTTCTGCAGCCGGTCTTAATCGTTGTAAAATTTTTTAAAAAACATGTTTTAAGAATAGAAAATGAAAATGAAAACCGAATCAAACGATTGGTTAGCGATTCCGCTTTTGAAAAAATGTAAGTTTTAGAAAGTACTATTGTGTACCCTGTCGTAGTCATACTGAATTATTCAAAACTCTTGACTCTGGTAGGCATTGTGTAAGGAAAACATATTTTTTAAGAAATTTTATTCAAGTTATAATTTTTAGATCCGTCTGTTTTCATTCGTCTAAAGCAGTGTTTCTCAACCCTTTTTGGACCAAAGGCCCCCTTTGTAAGACCCGCTTCTTAATTCGCCCCCATAAATTTTAACAGATAAAAATTGTACGATAATCCCTAATATAAGGTAAATTTGGCTTACATTAGACGTTAGTAAGATATATCCAAAGAATTTTGAAAGGAACAATAATAGAATAACATTTATTAGTTAGAAATTTAATTTAACTTACAAAAAAGTAAGGTACATAAAGTAATGTGTTTTAATTTTAACATAACAAAGAAATAATAAACTAAATGAAATTTTAATGAGAACCTTAAGATTGGTGATCTTGACGAAGTTTAATAATATTGGGTTCTAATTTTGACAGGTATAATCGTAAATCACCTTGTTGGCAAATGGTGAGGCGATTTCTTTGCTTAGTCAGCATTTGAGAAACCGCACTAAAACCCCTTTCCACTAAGTATAACGTTGGAATTGCCATGATTAATAGTCTTATTTCTATCCATAATCTCTGAAATGTGTTAGTACTGCTAATTTTTATCCAAAATTCTTCTGAAGTACTATGTTCAAATGAATGTTTCGCTTCTACATTTGCCTGCAAATCTATTAATATTTCTTGAATGTGCGAAGGAGCATTAGTAGGATCAGCACTAAATCGGGTGTTCAAAATGATTTCGCCCACGCAAAATGACTATCGCCCAGGCGTATAAAGTCAAAAAAAGCCAATAGTCAAATAATAGCCCACTGTAAGTTTTCGATCGCCCAGGTTGAGAATCACTGGTCTAATGTACATTTATTTTCAGTTTCAACAAGAAAACATCTACCAGCAATATTCATGGTTTCAAATTTGACGAGGATATAGATACGGATGGGGAAAATCCTGACAACGGGAATTCTACTCAACAACGGTATAATAAATAAAAATGCTTTTGAGAAAACTTTAATCTGTAAAAAAAATATATATATACATATATTTTTGCTTCATATTAAAGTTGTCAACATGCACTAAATATTTTTAATAATAGAAGTTATTTTTTTACATTCTGCGGTCACAAAAAAACACCTAATGAAATAGCAAGCATTCTTTAGTGGCAATTTTCCGTACGCGTACTTGGATGAGGTGTCTTATTTGTGGTTTTTGGAGAGCTTTGACTTAAAATTACAAAATAGTCTATTTATTTTATTTCAAAATCGGGATGTTTATTTAATAATAAAATAATAAACCCATGTGCAGAAAAGGTTACAATACAGAACCTTTAATTGACGAACGTATCCGGTCTAACACAAAACTTGGAATCACTTCCTCGCTAGACTAGATCTGCGTAATTGATCGGTTAAGTTTTATAACTGCAGTATAAAAGTTTTGAGTACCACAAATATACCCAACCTGTGGCCTTGAAATCAACTTAATGACTCACCTTGCCATACCATAATAACCATTTATAAACTTGATTTATCTAAAATAGCTAACATTTTGTCTCAATATCAAATATCACATTTGCTTTAAATATATTTAGATTTTGTTTTTATTACATGTTATTGCTATCTCTAATTTTATGCGGAAGACCCAAAAGTTCATTGGCAGAAACATCCGAGCCAATAAATAAATATTAATATTGCCTAAATTATGGGAGGAGTAGTGTAGTGGTTAAGTTCCTGACTTGGACGCAAATGGTGGTGAGTTCGAATCCTCCGCCCGCATCCTATTATACCCAAAAAGGGAGATAAACGGGATTAAAACCACCGCCACCATATTGCTTAAATTTTCATGGCCGGTATGTATCATTTTTATCATTTTTTAATGTTTACACTAAACTATTTTTGGGTTTTCCCACCCAGTGTACTCTGGACATCTTCACTCCACTCTTCCATTCAAACATCCTTAACCTCTTCAAACTTCGAAGAGGTTTCTTCTGTTTCTTTGCCCTGTCCTTAAGTTATTCTTTCAGCAAAACAAAGTATTGGCCATGTGCAGCCCACTAAGCCGTATTGTGACCACGTAGAAAAAAATTGCCTTGGATTCTGCGTCCTTCAAATTCACTCACTGGTCTCGTTACATGAATGACACCTTTGTCATTTGGACCATGGCTTGTAATAGAAAATAAATTCCTCACGTTAGTCCCCATAGTGACTCGGTTCGTTTGACCCCCTCCATTAAATTTCAAGAGTAAATACAAGGGACTTCCAAATCCATTTCCTGTAAATCTTCATAAATCCTTACAAACAAAACTACCACCCTACTCAAAAAATTAGTGTCCTAAAGATATTAATCCACAGAACCGAACCTTCCACCTCGCACAAGCCCATGGCATCTTGTCCTCAACATTTGAAGACTATAGGGTTAGGTACTGAAATACTCCCTTCAGAGCATGCATTGTTAGAAGCATATAGATTAGGGTTTCCCAAAAAAATCAAAAATTTTCATTTAAAAACGCATACCCTCTTAATTTTTTACAATGATGTTAAAACAATCGCAGGTGAAATTTCAAGTACTTAGGACGACAGGAACCCCTGCCGACTTTCACCGAAACATACTAATACTTAAGGGCTTAAGCGAACGTAAGCTTACATGTTGTTCTGGTTGTTATATTGTTAGTAGACGCATTGTTTTTGAATAGTCAGCATGTCAGTGTAGTTACGCAGTTCTACACGTAGCATATTTTTAGTCGGAGACTCCAAATATCAAATAATGAGCTAGAAACTACCCTCTAACTGGCAAGTTTTGGCAGTACTTTTGCTTTACTTTTACTTTTACTTTTTTGGCAGTACTTTTACTCATGTGGTGTATTTAACTGCCAATGAAGACCTAAACTTTGCTATTCATGAATGCATTATCTATTGGGAGAAGGCGCACATAGCGAACAAGTTTTACCTAGTTGTGTGGGAAAAAGTCAAAAATGTGTACCAAGTTAGGGGGAACGTATGAAAAGATGCTCAAAAAACACAACACGAATTTGAGCAGCGTCGACAAGAGTTAGTCAACAACTTAAATATTGTAATTTGTTTGGTATTGCACATACCTATACGCTTCAATTATTAAAAGTATATGAAGATAAAATCATCTTGCAGCGTCAGAGAGAGCCTGGTTGACCTGATCATTTAACTGGAGTGGACAAAAAGTTGACTGATAAAGAGGTAAAGAGTGCGCGTCAAAGCTATCGAGGAAGAAAAACAAAGAGCTAAATAGTTTTTTGCATCAACTCCTATGACACCGTCCTCCAAACCGTTACAAAGCGATTCGTCTTCTGATTCAAACGAAACCGTACATCTACAAGGGGGTTTACATATACAATAGTAACTGAGGAACACTGCCCAGAACTATTAAAACCTTCACTGGGAAGGATTTCATGATTCCAAAATTAGTAGCAGCACTAGACAGGGATTCACTTTTTATCCTCGAAGCAATTATTGATGCACTTGGACATAATACTGACGAATTTTTAATAAGCAAGTCCTAAATTGAAAGAATTCGTAGGGAAAACCGAGAGAACGCTCTGTTGCCATAAAAGCTCATTTTCAAGCCCAAGTACCAAATGTAGTGGGTGTTCGCTGGGGTGTTAAAATACTGTCGAATATAGATACTCGAAAATCAAAAGAAGAACGTCTACTAACAATATAACAACCAGAACAACATGTAAGCTTATGTTCGCTTAAGCCCTTAAGTAGTAATGTGTTTCGGTGAAAGTCGGCAGGAGTTCCTGTCGTCCTAAGTACTTGAAATTTCACCTGCGATTGTTTTAACATCATTGTAAAAAATTAAGAGGATATGCGTTTTTAAATAAAAATTTTTTATTTTTTTGGGACACCCTAATATAGATGTACCAAGTATGCTTTGCAAAGGAAAATAGTTGCAATTGTGCGTTGTTAAAAGTTTTTTGCATAAGAGAAGTATTTTATGCGATTTCATACAAGAGAGATTAAATTGATTGAGGGAAGGGGTGGTGGACGGACAGACAGAAAGAAGGGACGTCCTTGTTCTGAAATTTAAAAGCTACTGAAGTCTGTTTCATACATAATAGCCGATGCTTTAAATAAAAAGGAAAATCAAAGCCCAAAAACTAAAGAAATTATGGCATTTATTTACTCATAAGAATCATTATCAATAAAAACCGAACCAAAGTGCTGCATCTTTTGGAAGATTTCAATGGATTAAAACAAAAAACGCTTGAGTTGACCAAGATTGGTAAAATAATTATCTTAAACTTTACATTAAAATTCTCTACCAATGACAGAATGTACAAAATTATAAATTAATTAGATTAAAAACAAATTTTCGTCATTCGTGGAAGAACTAAGCATCTCATCAACACCTTAACCACAAATTACATCAGTTTACGTCTTTCTACAGTGCTACTGAAATTAAGCTTCCAGCCCTAAACAACATGTTTATTATTATTATTATTATTCTAAAAGTAGAAAAATATTTTTTACATGATACGCATTACGGATCTTATAAGTTCTAAGCCCTCTACAAAAAGATATATATTCTTCAAAGTTTACCAGCATTTTAATTTCCATTGACGTCGCCTAATTTTACCGCTGTCACTTTGTGACTCTTTTGGAGAGAGAATCGGTACTTCAATGTCCTCCTCCGGCAAAGGCGAATATCAGCTTGTTTTTAAAACAGTTTTCAGATCCTCTGGTAAAGTACATATCATTTCGTTCAGACGTGACCTAAAATATCATAAACTCTAATTATTAAAAATAATAATGGTGGCCTGTTTTGCTTTCTTTACTTGGCACCAATAAATTCTTAAATAGGTCCAACTTTTCTCTATAAAATTGGTTGCCATCAACTTGAACATGGGGGTTCTGTTCAACTAAAATAAACTGTTTGTCAGTCATTTCAAAACCAGAACGAGTTTCAACAGGAGTAGTATAAAGGGCTGCGTGCCATCAATTCATAACCAATCATAGAGAATTATTTCCTGCATACTTTATATTTATTACGTATGTTTTAATATTATTATATATTAATTATTGCGGGAGGCTTAGTGTAATGGTTAAAGTTCCTGACTAGGCCATTATGATCGTAAGTTCAAATCCCCCTCCTGAATCCTTTTATACCCCCAAAAAAAGGTATGAAATGGGATTAAAACCACTATTGTATATTAATTATTATAGTTGTACGATCACATTGCTACATGTCAAACAAAGGTCTGCTGTACTGTCATTCAAAAGAACTTAATATATTTATGTGGTCAGAACTAAAGGAAAGGATTCCAAGTAAATAAATTTTTATATGCGTTTAAAGTATTAGTAGAATAGTGACAATAAAAAATAAAAACCTCAACTGCTCCCTGGTAGCAAGACTAAGAGGAAGATCACTGTACTGAAGTTTACTTCTGATTTTTAAGATCATATCTACAATTTCCACTTCCTTCTTGTCCCGAACCCATTCAGTGAGATCCTAAAAATTGCAAAGAATTCATTAATCAATTGCCTACTCAATCTAATCATCGCTGGTATTAAATGAATTTTTAAAAATAAAGTTTTATTAAAACTTACTGCATCAGATAAGGCTTCCAACTGAAGTGCACGAAGTTTTTTACTTAAATCATGGTATCTTGCATTATACCACCCAGAAAAATTTGGAGATCTAAAAAATCTCCTATAAAGACCTGTCCAATCTCCTTTCACACCTGAGGTTAAATGAGGTCCTACTGTATCAAGAGTTGATAAAAAATCGTCTGGATTGAAAGGCCGGGGTACTGGAGCAGCCTAGATTTAAAACAAAAAATTAAACAGTGAAACACCATGGCTCTTGAATAGCTTACAAAAATAAGAATGTATAGTTACTTTGTATGGAGAAATATTTTTCTGCAATGGCATGCAAGAAGCCATATACCTTTCCAAAGGTATCATGAAACTTTGTGTCAATTCTAAGAGATGTCTTTTGAGCAAAGCAGTTTGCACTTCTCCTGGTCGCTTTGTTTGTACTCCTTTAAGTATTTTTGATAACATTGCTTTATCTTTTTTAAGGTATGGTCTATAATGAGTGTAAACACCAGGCTTTGAATCCAACATTTTCAAATTTGTTCCTTTCTTCAACTTATTCTGCCTTACATTATTTTGAAAAGATTCACACGTTTTAATTATGTGAGGCCAATGCTGTAGCGTTTTCGCAAAAAAAGGGTTTGTTACTCCTAATATAATGGGTGGAGGAAGATGTGTTTTTGTAGTGTATTCTTTAAATTCACTGTCATGAATAGTAAAATATGGCCGATAATCTGAACAGAAATTAAGAGGTGCAATAATGCTGAAAATAACAAAAATTGTCTACATTAACACTGATAAACTATGAGTTTAAAACTGTAGCATTTTATATTAATAAAATCTCAAATACAGATTAACAATATTTTAAATGCACTTTATTTACCTGACTAAAGCTTGAACCATGTCAGAACAGACCTGAGGTTGAGTTGCCATCACAACAAGAGGCTCAGCAATAAGCACCAATTCCCACAAAAGGTGAATATGAGGCAATAATGAAGAGAAACATCTAAATAAATCAATTTCACAAACAGAAGCTAATATCAAGTTTGAAAGAGGAGACAAGTTTGTACTGCTTACATTAGGTACAGGAGTGGTGCTTCCAGATGTTTTACCCTGCTGACTGGGAATGTGAACCTGGAATTTTTTTGAAGAACAAGTATAAGCAGAAAATGGACAAGCTGCAGAAATGAAAGAATACCTGAAATTTGTCTTTTTAAGGGTACAACTAAGCCTGATTGAAATTTTAATTACCTTAAAAATATGTCATCAAAAATATTCAGAAACTGGCTGAAACCACAATTATATAAAGAATTACACTGTCTGTTAGCTTTTTCTTAAGATCTTACCTGAATTGCTGTTCCTAAAAGAGGTAAAGTGACCATTTTTCCAGGTACAGGATGGGGCCACTGGTCAATGTCATGGCAGGCAGCTTCTAAACTGGGTTCTCCATGGTCAAAAAACTCAGGGGCTATGATGCCAACAACTTCACTGAATAATGTTATAAATGGAAGTCTTGAGATAATGACAACACTCTAAAAAGCCAATACAAATACTAGCAAAGTTGTACAATTTTAATAACAAGTATATATAAATAATGTAACAAACCTTTTGAAAATAACCTCTTGGCAAATCTTTATCTTTAACTTGTCTGAAGTAAACAAACCCATAAAAATATGCAGGATTTGTCTGTAGAGTGGGAATACAAGTTTCATTATAATGTTTATGAGCAGATAAAAGTCCTTGTTGCCCAGGTAAGCCACTTGCTCTAAACCGAAAATGGAATTTTGTATCACCCATGCAACCAGAATTAGAGTCTGGAAAAGCTAAGTAACAAATATTGCTTTTTTCCTGTTCTGACATATGGATTTGACTGGGGTATATCATCTGAAATAATCAAATTTAAACAAGTCAAATAAATTTAGGGTCCTTTGGTGCCGATTTCCTGATTAGTTTATAGTAGAAATAATGTAGAAACAACTATACACATATAAAAAATAAACTTCTAAGTACTAACTTCCATGGCTTGGCCTAATTCTAAATCAAATGTAACAACGCAAATACAGTGAATCCATGCTTTGAACCGATCCCACGGTAAAATGCATGTATTAAGGTTTTGACACTGCTCATCCATCTCTGTCGAAATTCATAAAAATTAAGTTCTTAGGCCCGAAAGAGTTGGCCTTTGTGAAAATTCTCAAAGGCATGTACATATGATTTAATGACCATTAAAGCGGTTTTTAGTGCTAGGATTTATGAAGAATAACGGTCAAACAAATATTTCGCTCCACTCCACCCATAATTTGGAAAATTATTTCGTTAGAGAAAAAAAAAACACTTCAATACAGGTTTTTATAAGGATTTAAAATCAAACACATCTTTGTAAGGTATTTTTGTATACTTCACAATTTGTCGTGCCACTAACCTTACCGATAACACGCAAAATGGCTGAATTCAAATGTGATTTTTTTTTAACATGGGTATCAGTAAGTGAATCTCAAAAACGTATGTCCGTGCGAACAAAACTTGTATATAGTTATTCACTTATTGCCTATCCTATGCAATGTTTCCGTCTTGTCTACATTGTAATAAGCCATTCATTTGATAATTCCTTCAAAAAATTTGAGGGCATTTTCACATGAGAAAAATTTAACAATGAAAAGATACATATATATTTTATCTTAATGAGGAGGAAGGCGATAATAGAAATGATTTCAATTTTCAAGTATTATGAGAAACAACAAAAAATTTTTACATGTGCACGTATACGTATGTATACAATTGTCATAATTGGTAGTTTACAATGCATTAGAAAATTTAATTTGAAAACCATTCAAGATTTCCAGGTTAACAGTACCTAAAATAGTTATTTGGTAATAACGACCAACAAAAAGCTTAAAACTGAGTATTATAAACAATGCAAAAAGAAATAAAGAAGCATATTTTTGTATGGCAATTCTCCTAGTGCTTAGTGGCGTCAGTTAAGTTGACGTGGTTTTAGATTAGGCGCCGTTCGAACTTTAAAAATAGTGGTACAGCGTGTTACAAATCAACCACCGTGACACTTCACAGTAGGGTTGTAGGATTAGGTTTTGTGAATCTTTCAAATAAAATTATATAAAGTTATTATCTAAACTTTTGGAACAAACTTAAATTGTACAATTAATATTATCGGTAATATTTGTTAGGCCGGTTTAGGTCAGCTCCACTTAATTTGCAAGTACATCCAAAATTCGAGGATGGAAACATCGAGAGCACATCACACTTTATTCACCGTAGCCAGCATTATAAATCCAGGACATTATATTCTTTTAAATCGGGATAGAAAACACCAGACTAAAATTTTGTGTATGGAGAAGGCATTGAGTGAAGAAATACAACTCGACGATGGACGAGAATTTTGTGATATAAATCCACAAATGGTAGATTGACACAGACGGAAAATTACATTTATTTCTCTTTAATATCTACCTTATTTACCTTTAATATCAAATTTTATGTACAGAGAGTAATTTACTGCATTGTTTCAGTATGTGGCCGTCGAAGACCCAAAAAACGAAAGAAATTTTAAAAGAGGCTTAATAAGGAGAAAAATTGATAAATGCATGTATGAGGTTTTTTTAATGGATGATGGTCAATTTGTTAATGTAGAAGCGTCGAAAATCAGAAAAATTGGTAAAGAAAACATTATCGAAATACAATCATTAGCTTTTGCTGTAATACTTTATGGAATAATCCCAACAAAATATTGCAGTGAGAAGCACAGAAAAGGGTGAGGTTTGTTGAGACAATTCTGAAGCAGTGTTAGGCAGTTTTGCACCATGAAGAGTTGTTAAATTTTTTATTATAGTTATGATTTATTCTTCAGTTTGTTATTAAGTAATTGTATTTCAAACTTGGAAAATTATCTGTTTTTATTGATCATTATCTCTAACTTAGATCATCACAACTTTATGGAAAGGTTCATTGGTGCTTAGGTCAAGTAAATTTTTAAATTAAGTTGTATTGTTCTTATGACTGTATTATTCCAATGGTTTTTTCTCTTTAGGGTGAGTCAACAGTGGTGTCAAGAAGCTGAGGTCTTTGTGAGGAAACTCTTCACCACAATTAGTGAGGTAAAAGTAAAAAAAATTCATGTTAAAGCAGGAATTATGTATGGTGATATACTTTTTAGACAGAGTATAAGTAGCAATTTTGTTTCATTGAGCAAGATATTGCAGAAACATGAATTTTGTTTGTTTTCTACTGCATATTTCAAAGATAAAGGTGAGCATTATATACAGATGTAGTAAACTGAAAATTACGCTTACGAAATTTACGCTCGAGATAATTTGAGCGGCGTTATATTTTATGCTGCTATAATTTTTCACACTTTAATATACTCGAGAATTGAAAATAACAATGTGAAAGCATAGAAAAAAATCATTTTATTGATATTTTATCATTTACATGGGATTGTAAGCTACAACACTTATTTAACCAAGAGTAAAGTAAAGCCTTTTGTTTAAAATAAAAGTGCAGTAAATCAAGATTTAAAAAAAATTAGTTTTTTGGCCCTTTTTTAAAAAAAACTATGCATTAAGGGGTTTAAAGCTTATTTTAGCACTCATGCATAGACATGTTGCCTTTAATTCGTGCAGCCCGAAAATTAAATTGATGAAATACCTACTTTCATTTTTTGCATAATCTCAATAACTGTTTGAATTTGTGTGAAGCCTAATTAAACCATTCTGACAGAAAAGATTCTTTTAGAAATAAAATACTAAAATTGGCACCATTAGGCTTATCAATGGATTGACAATATCTCGTATTAGGCAAGCAAGACTGGCTATTCACGTTTCATTCATATTCTATAGTTAAAAGAAATTGCGTGTGACCCCTTGTATTACAATTTTGATTATGGTGATTTTTGGGTTGTATATTGAATATTATGTTCCTGTCCTCACTTATGGTCATGAGGTGTGGGTGATGACCGAAAGGATCAGATCCCTGGTACAAGCGGCCGAAATGAGGTATCCCCGAGCGGTGGCAGGTGTGTCGAGGCTGGATAGGTGTCGTAACACATCCATTCGCGAGGGGCTTCAGGTCGAGCCGCTTTTTCTCCGGATCGAGATATCCATCCTCCGATGGTTTGGGCACGTTCAGAGGCTCCCCCCAGAACGTCTGGTTCGTCGGGTCCTGTCGGAGTGCCGGGAGAAAAGCGGCCCGTGGCCGTCCGCGCAGGGGGCTCAGGGGTGAAGGCCGAATCCCGCCTGATAACCCCGGGTTCTCTGACTTCAGTAGCGGAAGATCGTGCCAGTTGGAAGTCCTTGATTGCTTCCCTCACCTCGCGACCCTAACGGATAAGCGGGTCCATGAAAAGAAAAAGAAGAAAATATTGAATATTATTATAGTTGTTTCGTTCTGCAATATATTCGTGCATTTTGTTATCTCACATTTAGTATTTTTATTGGAAATACCACTGTTATACTAAATTCATGTAATTTATTTATCATTTTCCAAAATCTTCACAACGAACAGAATGACTTCCTTTACATTCTAGTCAGTGGAAAAAAATTACCATATTGAGAAGAATGTGGGAGATTAGTTGTTGAGTGACCAGAGTCTGTCGAACGAAATGATGGTATAGAGCTCGAACTCTCCCACATCCTGTCATATCTAAGGTTCAAAAACCAGATTAAAACTTAACTGAAATTCAATCCTACTCTATTTTTTTTAAATGTTTTAATATTATGTCCCCTTGACCTTGGTTCCTTGCAATTTTATCAATGTAGTGAAGTGTAATGATAAAAAAAATAGTTTTTTAAGAAAAATCAGTCCTGCAAAAAGGACAAAAATTTGTCTATGAATTCTGCCGCTGAAACATTTTAATAGATTTATCATAATCATGTCGTAAATAAATTTTTTTCAGTTCTCAATGCAACCTGTGAAGAGACCACTGCAGAAATCAAAATTTCAGAAATTTTAAATGTGCCTTTTCATTGCGTAGACAACAAAATGATAATGAGTTCAGTTACTGAATTATCAGATGAAGAGGAGGAGCGTGTAAGCGAAATTTCTTTTAAATATATAAATTATTTAAAATTTTTGTCATTGAAAGCTTCATTATAACTAATGAGTTTTTAAATTTGACTGATAGAAGAGGTACAATGTACCGTCAAACCTAAATTTACGAGTTTTGCCAGACGTGCAAAACTTTTTAATAAACTTTTACTAGATATGCGATTGGTATAATTTATGCTTTATAAATGAAAAACACGATAATAATATGTTTATATTATTATTGCACAGTAATAATACACTTTATTGACCCTAATGTTTAAAAGACAGGCTAAACTTAAATGCTATTAACAGTACATTTATTTTTCAAGTTAAGTGTAAGTTAAATGATTATTTAAAACAATTATAATTAAATTCAAAGTGCTTTATATTAATTCAAACGAAGGCAAAGTTTAATTTGTATTCAGTTTTGGACGTATTGATAGATATTAATGTCCTTTTTCCCCGAACCGATTGCTGAGCAGTTTAATGTTGCATTACATACTTGTGTTATTTTCATTAATTATTGCTACGTACGATGTGTGAGTATGTTTTAACGCTTGCAGGTTTGGAATAAAATAACTGACTTTGTATTTTTCTTCTGTGGAGAAGTATTTTAGATTCCCATCAAGTTGTGGGGACAAATTATGCTCGTAAATCAAAGTTTGGCTTTTACGAATTTTGGTTAGCCATTACTAATCGAATTTTTTTTATTTAGTCAGTCAAAGTGATATTCCATTTACAGTATATCTAATTATTGTGTTGTATGTTGCAAGTTTAAAACACCCGGGACGTATACTTTAGAAACAATTGTGCGCGACGGAGAAACGCCTGATTCTTGGTCATCTTCTTCAACTTCACCTTCAATTAATTTAAATAAGTCTGAAAAATGTGGCCTCTGTTAGTATAATTTTATTTTTTCACGATCTTATTTATATTCTCCTTTATTTATGCATTTACTAGATGATTTGTGAGGTTTCAGGTATAACAACCAAAGAATCTTTGGCGAGGGGACGGAAAATAATATCTATCGCGAAGAAAAATTTGAAGGTAAGCGTGTTTTCACCTAGAATTACATTTTCAACTTTTCTGCACTTGCGCACCAGCGTAATTATGATATTTAAGTTGAGTTTTAATCCCGTTTTTTACCCTTTTTTGGGTACAACAGGATAATGGAGGAGGAATTGTACTCGCGACTAACTTCTTATTCTAGCACTTCACCAATTCACTATAGACCTCCTGCGATCAGCGAAAATATAATAATAATAATAATAAGGCAGTATCCGGGACACCAGGTCAGGCTGGTCGTGCTGATCATCGGCTGCCTGGGTGGCATGAAAGCTGACTTCCTGGGGGAACTGAACACCATCCCCGCCTGCAGGTCGGGTGCCCAGGCCTTGGCCTGCAGGATGCAGAAGGCAGTGATCCTCGGGAGCCTTCGGATCCTGCGTGCCCATGGGGCAAGCTAATCCCCTGCTGTCACTAACTGTCCTTGTTGGAAGAGTGGCCGCAGGATGAGCTCTCGCCGTTCGGGTGCACAAATTGTGCTTATGACGCCGAACAGGCTGATGTGGGCCCGGCGGCAGGGCGAAGCCCACTCCCAAGGGAAGAGCGAAGGGGGTGGAGACGGCGAAGAGCAGCCGAGTAAAAGGAAAAAAAAATAATAATAATATATTTTCTTTATTTCGCCCTCAGGCATTAAAGAAGATGGCTAAACAAGTATATACATTTCATGTACATCACACTGCTTGGTTATTTTTTTATATATTTGCTTATTTATTTATTCATTTAATACGAAACTTCTTGTCCGTAGCGCCTGGATAGTGAATAGGGCCACTGCTCTGATTTTCTCTTCCTGCACCGGGTCTCCTATTAGGTTGATGATTCCTGTGTGGGTATCTTCTACATGTTCGATGTAACGGCCTATGTAGTACTGTCTGTGGGCTGCGTATACTGGGCATTCAAGTAGCAGGTGCGCAAGTGTTTCTGGGGATCGTAGGTTGCAGCATTCGCAGAGAGCTTTTTTGATCCCATCGATAGGTGATACTGGAGATGGTTAATTTCATTTTCTCGCAACCGTTAACTCTCAGTTGACTAAATGTTTTCAGTTGGTTTAAACTGATTTCCTTGTGTAGATAAGATGTGTTGTCCTCTAGGACCCTTAGGTATTGATACATAGGATTAAAGGTTGAAAGTGCAGCTCTATTACAGTCATTCAGGCGTACTACTTCCGCGTTTGGGTCGGAGGTCTCTATCCAATGCTCATCGAACTCCAGATTTTTGAGAATTGTTTTTGCGTTGGTAATCCAGTTGTACTTGGATGAGTTGTTACAGGATTTGTCTAGTTGCCGGAGACGCTTGTAGCAGACGTGTGGCAAGCTGTTTGCTTCCATTCTACTAAGTGTTGCCCACCACTTCAGGATTCGACTTAGTCCCTGGCACGCAATTGGGCGGCTGCCGGTTTCTAATCGTATTATATACCCGGGCGTGTTCACTGGCCAATTATAGATTCTTTTATAAATGAGTTTTAGCTTTTTCTAGTTTGTCTAGGAGATTTAGTGCCCAAGTTTCGGCTCCATATAACAGTGTTGCCGACGCTGTGGCGTTAAATAGCTTTTCTCTAGCAGCCCAGGTTTCCATTTTGGATTTAGTCATGAGCATCAAGATACTGTTTAGGGCACGGTGAGTTTTTGATAATGCGTTTTCCAGCGCTTTCCTAAAGGCGCAGCCCGATGAGAAGGTTACCCCCAGGTAGCAGAATTCGTTTACGATATCGATTGTTTCTTCTTCCATGACGAACTTAAGATTTCTTTTGGGCCTGCCACCGGCTCTGAATATCATTACTTTGGTTTTTTTATTGTTCACCTTCATGAGGTTTACCTTGCAGTAGTTATTCAGTGCGTTGAGGGCCTTTTGGGTCATGCCGGGGCTGTTAGTTAGTATGACCAGGTCGTCGGCGTATAGTAGGACCAAAACATTGGTGTGCCCGTCAATATCGATGCCTTGCACACCCTGGCTCCTTAAATGCTCAGTGAGGTCGTCGATGTACATGTTGAAGAGCAAGGGGAGAAGCTGATTCCCCTTGAAGGACCCCTTTTGGTGGGTTTAATCTTTTTGCTCTCCTCGCCATTGATTGCTATCGTAAAGGTGGTTTGTTCGTACAGGGACTTGATGACGTTTATTATCTTTGAACTAATGCCTTTGGCGGAGAGTTTATGCCAGAGACGGCCGTGTGGAACGGTGTCGAAAGCCTTTTCGAAATCCACGAAGGTGGCATATACTTTCCGTTTCGGCAGACGTATATTAATTCCTACAGCAGAGTTGAGGACAAATATAGCTTCCCTGCAACCCTTACCTTTTCGAAAGCCGAATTGTTCTTCTCCCATGGCATTATGTTCCTCTATCCAGGAGTGTAGTCTACCAGTTATTATTGTTGTTAAAATTTTTACTACATTGTTTAACAGAGTTATGCCCCTGAAATTATTAGGGTCGTTTCTGTCTCCCTTCTTGTGTAGGAGATGCAGTTTGGAGGCAGTCCAGGAGGATGGGAAAGTTTCCGTGTCCAGTATTTTATTGTAGATGTCGAGAAGCTTCTGGAGGCCAGTTTGTGGTAATATCTTGTATATCTCGTTGGGTAGTTCGTCAGGACCAGGAGCTTTTCCCTTTGCGGATCTCTTTATTGCAAGCGATAGTTCCTCCATGGAGATGTCAACGTCTAGCAGGGGATCCGCCGTAAGTGTGATATTCTGTGTAGGCGGTTGTTTGGTGCGGTGCTGGGCGGCGTAGAAGTTTACCCATTCTTCGAGGGGGATTCCGTTTGTGGATGGTGACCTTGCTTTGAACTTCCTTAATGTGGCCCAGAATTCTTTTGCATCTTTCACCTCTTTGAGTTTGTTCTTTGTTTTTGCTGTGTAGTTGTTTTTCTTCCATTTTATAAGTCTTTTGTGAGCGTCCTTGAGTGTTTTGTATACGACGAAATCTCTGATGTTGTATGCGTTTTTTCTGAGTTTTCTGTAAGCACTTCTAGTCTGCTGTTTGGATGTTATACATTCAGTGTCATACCAAATGTTTCTTTTGAATGTTGGGTTTGCTCTTTTGCACATTCCAGCATCTAGCGCCACCTTTCTTAGGAGGCGTATGAAGGCTTCACCTGCATCTTGTGTAGGGGGGTGCGAGAAATCAGAGGCTTCTAGCTTATTCATTTCTTCCGCAAGGTTTTGGGTGCGATCTGCGTTCCATATTACTCTTTGTTTTGGGTTCTTGGGTAGAGTTTTACGTTTTTGTTCGTCGTGATGTGGCAGGATTAGGGTGAGTATAATGGGGAAGTGGTCAGAGGCATGGAGAGAATCCGAAACTGTGAGGCTGTGGACAAGGGGGAACGTAGCGGCGTTTGCCCAGACGAGGTCGATAACACTGCGTTGATTGCAGTGACCCAGGTAGGTGTATTGCCCGGGGATGTCTCCTGAGGTTCTTCCGTTGAGGACACAGAGGCCGAATTCTTCCAGGCAATTGGTGAGCAGTGATCCCCTTCTGTTTACTATTTGATCCGAAGATTCGCGTGAGGAGGATATGTTACAGCCTTCGAGGGTCTCGGGGTTATGTTTGCCTGTGATGTTGTTAAGATTGCCGATTCTACTGTTGAAGTCTCCTGCTAAGATTATTGGTTTTTTAGGATTTCTGATTTGGAGGTTGGAGAGGAGGTCGTATAAATCAGTCAGGTAGATTCGGATTTCGTGGGAGGGGTTGAAATAAGTGTAGATTAGGTTCATTGAATACTTAGGCATGGAGACTTCTAGTGCGATCCATCCGTTGCATTCCTCCAGGAGCCTGCAGTCCAGTTGATTTTTGTAGAAGATCATGATGCCGCCAGAGCTTCTGCCTCGGGATTTCTCCTTAAGAGCTGGTTGTGAGAAATAGGAGTAGTCTTGGAGGGAATCTGGGAGAAACTTGTTCTTTTTCTCTCCACAGCCAAGTTTCTGATAGGCAGAGCACGTCGTATCCTTGCAGTTCTTTTTGTTCTTGTTCGTCTAAGTTCCAGATGTTGCTGAAGCCGTGACAGTTCCACATGAAGATCTTGAATGCTCTGTTGGGATGTTGGTGGCTGTGTTCGGAGGGGGTTGGTGCTGGAGGCTCTGGAGTTCTTTGGTTGCTATTCTTGAGCGACGTCCAAGGTTTTCCAGTCAACCCAGCTGTCGTTGATTTTAATTTTTTGGTACCCCAATGTGACTTTAGCCCCTTTTTCTCTTTCTCTTAGGGCAATTTTATGTAGTCTGTTCTGGATTTCAGTTTCTCGTTTGGTCAGGTCGTTATTTATGTAGATCTGTTTGCCTTTTAAGTTTTTTTTTTTGTTTTTCATTACATTAATTTTGTCTGAAAGGGATGGACATTTCAGCTTATAGATCTCGAAGCCAGCTGTATTTTTCGTAATATATTTCGGCGCAGTTAGAGGTATTCTGTTACCGGTTATCATTTTACATATCTCCTCTCCCCTCTTTATCATCTCCTCTTCGTTGAATGTCGATTTACCATTTGTTTTTTCGGAAATTACGATGTTGAGTTTTCTCTCCGATCTTTCTCTCCTCTCGTCTTTGTCTACAAGTGCTTTTATTTCGTTTTTTAAGAGTTTGTAATCTTCTTCCAGTTTTACTATGGCTTTTTTCAGTCTTGCATTTTCTTCCCTGTAGAGTGCGTTTTCCTTGCGGAGCTCAAGGATTTCAGTCTTTAACTCTTCTTTGTTTTGTTTTGCTTCTTCTTTCATTTCTTGCAGTAAGCGTGTGAGGTTTTGTAATGAAAATTCTTGAGCATGTGTGTTTTGATTTTTTGAGGGTTCTTGGGATTTAATCGGTGATCTTGTGGTGATGCTACTCCTTTTGAAGGCCAACTGTTCTTCGTTCTCCTCGGTTTCGAGTTTGCGTTTCAGGAATTTCTCGATCGTGCTCATGCTGTCGGATCTTACCCTCGATTTTTGGCTCATTTTGGGTATCAGAAGCTCGACTGGTCGTTCCTTAACTGCCGTGAAGTTCGAGGACAATGATTTCTGCTGGATGAAGTTCCGGCCTCTACCCTTCGGTGTTGCGCACGCGCGGGGCTCGAAGAGGCGAGAATTGCGTTTGCGCGATGATCGTCGACGTTGTGAGAATTGTCACTACGTGACGTCAAGCGTTGATCTGAGTGCACTAAGGGCCTAAGTGGATGAGTAGGCTCTAGGTTATATTTCGCTTTAGTTTTTTTGCCTGATTCAAATTTTAACTGACAAGTTTCGTACAATCAGATTTTTAAATTGTGATATTTTTCCACTTTTACTTGCCCGATGAGCGAAATATTAAGCTCCCGTGTGAGTCCGGTGATCCCAAAGCTGCTGGTATTGTTCTCGCAGAGAATTTATGAGCAGAAAATATAAAATAAATTTATTTTTCACAGAGCCATAGTTTGAGTAGCAGAGCGCACTAGGGCCAGGATAGCCCGATCAGCGAAAATATGTGTATTATAAAAACCAATAATAGCTGGGACAGTTATGAAACCTAAATAATTATTAATTAAGTATAGAATTTTAAAACTTAAACCAAACAACTTTCGACTGTTTTTCTTTTAATTGAAGATTTCCTCATTCTCTCCATTCTAAATCGTTAATTAAATGATTATAATGATGCCAACCTGCGGGTTATTTTTTGTTTATTTTTGATATATTTGAATTTATTTCTAATCCTCTCAGCCTTTTTGATCTTAAATGTGTTCAATTAGCGTCAGTGTTTTGGTTTTTCCTATTTAATCTAAATTTATTAGTTTGCTTTTTTTTATTTTTAATTTTGGAGAACAAAACTTCGTTTTAGACGATTTTTCGTTTGTAACGTGAAGATCGTGCAGTATCCAATCAAGTGTTGGCCATATGAAATGAGCAAGACGATTTTCCGCTACACTGTAATAAATTTTTTGTGTTTAAAATTAAGAAGAGCAGACTAATAATTTTAAGACCATTAATATTTGTCGCGAGAATTTCACGAAAAGACCGTTCAGACTTGCTTGATAGATTTATTAAACTTTACTTCACTTTTCACGGACCCGCTTATCCGTTAGGGTCGCGAGGTGAGGGAAGCAATCAAGGACTTCCAACTGGCACGATCTTCCGCTACTGAAGTCAGAGAACCCGGGGTTATCAGGCGGGATTCGGCCAAGGCCTTCACCCCCCTGAGCCACCCCTGCCGCGGACGGCCACGGGGCCGCTTTTCTCCCGGGCACTCCGACAGGACCCGACGAACCAGACGTTCTGGGGGGAGCCTCTGAACGTGCCCAAACCATCGGAGGATGGATATCTCGATCCGGAGAAAAAGCGGCTCGACCTGAAGCCCCTCGCGAATGGATGTGTTACGACACCTATCCAGCCTCGACACACCTGCCACCGCTCGGGGATACCTCATTTCGGCCGCTTGTACCAGGGATCTGATCCTTTCGGTCATCACCCACACCTCATGACCATAAGTGACAGGAACATAAACGGAGCGGAAGATGCTGAGTTTTGCCTGGGTGCTCAGCCCAGCCCTCCTCACTACGGACCACCCCAACTGTTGCATTACTGCCCCAGCCTGAGCGATCCGCGACGCGATCTCTGCGTCTGTCCTGCCATCACTCGTGAACCAGACCCCAAGGTACTTGAACTTCTCCACCTGCCCCAGCGCGACCCCGCGAAGGCGGATGTCACACTTAATGGGATTCCTCGAGATCACCATCACCTCCGACTTGATCACGCTGATCCTCATCACGGTCTCGGCACATGTGGCGTCGAAACTATCCAGTGCCCGCTGGAGTTCAGACTGGGTGGATCCCAGACTGCCGAGGTCATCCGCATAAGCAAGATGCCCCACCTTCAGGTCCGTATATCTGAAACTCTCACATCCTCGGCTGCACTGTAGCATCCAATATATAAATTATGAAAAGGAGAGGCAACAGCATGCACCCTTGGCGGAGTCCAACGAACACGTCAAAAGGTTCCGACGTGACGCCATTTATCCTAACGCTCCTGCATGCCTCGTACAATGACCCGATGGCCCTCAAGAGGGAACCACCGATGCCATATGTCTGGAGGACCTTTTAGAATCTCCCGCGAGGGACCCGGTCGTAGGCCTTTTCCAAGTCGATGAAACACGCAAAGACTGGTCGGGCGTACTCCCAGGACCCCTCGAGAACGATCTTCAGGGTCAGGAGCTGGTCAGTCGTGCTTCTTCCGGGACGGAATCCACATTGACTCTAACCCAGCCTGTCCTCGACCTGACACGGATCTGGAACAGGCCTCCAACACCTTCGCAAAGACTTTCCTGGGGGGACTTAGCAGGGTGATGCTCCTATAATTGGAACAATCACTCCTGCTCCCTTTCTTAAAGATTGGGACAATCACCCCGGTCCGCCAATCCTCCTGCGCTGTTCCTCCCTGCCAGGCCACCTTAATGACGCGAGTGAGCCAAAAGACTCCCCCTTCCCCTAACGCCTTCAACATCTCGGGCCGAATTTCATCCACACCAGCAGCTTTGCCGCTCTTGAGCGATTTAAACGCCCTAGCGACTTCGGCCTCGGTGCGACTATTCTCCGCCCCTACTGCCTGTGGTGCCGGTTCTGCCTCTCCTCGAAGAGGTGAGAGCCGTCTTTGGATTTTACCCTCCAACGGCACCCGGTTTCCGCCCTCTGAGGCGGCGGATGGTCTGCCAAAACTTTTTCCTGGCAGATTCGTAGTCGGATTCAAGCTGCTCGCCGAACTCCCTCCAAGCCCGCCCCTTGACTGCTTTCACAGCCAACTTGGAAGTCCTTCGCGCCTCAACGTACCGGCCTCGAGAGTTCGTCCTTCCGGTAACCACACCTTGAGGCTTCCTTCTTCCTTAATGGCCCGCCCGACTGGTTCTCCCCACCAGAGGAGTCCGCCTGCAGCCACTGGCCACCCCGCCAAGCGGTTTACCCCACACGCTGCCTCCGCGGATTCGGTGACGGCTGTTTTAAACAGACGTCATTCCTCCTCCACTTCAGCCAAGAGCGGTGAAAGTTGCTCGAATCTATCCTTTATATGGTGCGCAAAAGATTCTGAACCTCTTCGTTCTGGAGCTTTTCCCATATCATACGAGTCGGTACTCCGACCGCGCGCTTCTGTGGCTTCGGCCCCGTCCCGTCCAGGTTGAGCTCGCACACCACCACATGGTGGTCGGTTGACGGCTCAGCCCCTCTCATAACCCTCACGTCGCACACGATCCGCCTCGCACACATTGGCACCATGTCAAAGTCTATAATAGACTTCTGCCCAAGTGTATCACGGCACCAAGTGTACTTGTGGACGTCCCTGTGCTGGAAGAAGGTGTTAATGATCGCCAGGCCATGGGCACAGCCGAAATCCAACAACCTCTCCCCGTTCGGGTTACAGTCGGGGTCGCCGTTCCTCCCCACCACGCCCCTCCACGTCTCAGAGTCGTTCCCCACATGGGCGTCGAAGTCCCCCATCAGGATAAAATTGTCCGCTTTAGCCGCTATTTTCATAGCGGCTTCCACGTCCAACTGGAAGGCGGTATACTCTGACTGGTCGTTAGGTGCGTACACCTGCAGAACAGCCACAGTTGACGTCTTCAACTGAAGCGTCAGCACCGCCATCCTTCCCCCTCAACGAGGTCCATTCAATCACCCGGTCCGACAGCAAGTATCCCCGAGGCTCCGTTCACGACACAACTCCCTTGTGTCACGCACCCCATCAGCACGGGTCGCCTAACACCTTATGGTTGGGAGGCTGATTGCAGTGTGAAACCACTGGGTGGTGGGGTCGCCACATCCCTACGCCATGCTCTTATAAATCGCTTAAAATTTATTTTAATTATTTAATAATACCTTTTATAATTTGGATTCTAACATAGGTTATTTCTATTGTTTTTAGGAAAGCACTCCTGGAGGAATTATCCGATTATCATCCCGTTTTACGAGAACAGTCGATAACAAAAATGAAACAAAAAGAAATAATGGCGCATTTGAAGATGTCATCAACAAGCAAAGAAAAGTTTTCCGACAAAATAAATTACAGTATGTCTGGCCTGAGGTTTATGGAAGCCCTCTAGTATTATACACGGATTCCGTCGTGAAACCTGTCGACAGTTTTATAGAAATGCCTATATTACCTAGTATTGTCTGTGTAAGTCATAGAAATTTAGATTGTTAAAAAAATTTACTTGACCGAAATTTTAAATTTATTGATGTTCTTTTTTTCTTAGAATTTACAAAGAAAATGTGAATTTAGTAGTGTGAAGCCACTGCAACGCTGGACCATCCCTTCGATTTGTAAGAAGCACAATGTAGTAATGATCGGGAACTCCAAGGCGGGAAAAACATTGTCTTATATAATTGCCATTGCAGATTTTGTTCAGGATGACAATTATTTTGCAGGAGTAAGTGCCCTATATGCTTATGAAATGAATAAAACTATTTTAATTATTAAATGAATAAAAGTATTTCGTAGGATAATTTTAAAATCTATAATTTATTTTTTATTAAAAATGTAGAATCTTGTACAATTTACCTTTAGTTTAAAATTTTTGGTCAATATTTTTTATAGCTTCCAAATGGAAATGGCCCGCTTGTAGTAATACTTTGTTCTAGTGCTCAAACTGGGAGATTTGTGTATGATAAGTTCCATTCTTTGCTTGAAAATAACGGGAAAAGTGATATACTACATTCTAAAATTAAAATGGTCTTGGTGCATGGAGATGATACCAAAGAACAAATCCAGGTAGGGTTTATAATTTTAGATTTATTTCTGCTTATTTTAACGTCAAATTGAGAAGGTTGAGCACTTATATGTGAATAACCTTGTGAATCTTCTTAAATACTGACACATACTTTTAAAAAATTTTATTAGGTAAAACTAGCGAACGGATGTCATGTATTAATATCAACGCCACATTGTTTGGAGCGTCTTTTTCTGATGCCTGTGTTGATAAATTTTGAGCGTCTAAAATGTTTGATTTTGGATGAAATTGATGTACTTGCTAAAGAACCTTTTAAAAGTCCGGTAAGTTTGATAAGGTATTTGTAGTTTTTGTGAACACTTCCATAAGATGGAGGTACTTTGTTCGAACTTTCGAAGGAAGAAAACCCTGACGATTCAGAGTTAATTCTCTCTGTAGCGGACGCTGATGATGAATGAGGAAGCTTGTCAATGGACCATTCCTCTCATGCCTTAGAATCAACCCTGTGGTGATGAAGTGTGGCAAGGATAATAAACGAAACCACTGATTCCTGAATTTGGAATCGTTTATTATATGAATCCAGACAGTATTTATTTTCCCCCAAAAGGGGTTGACAAAACCGTTATTCATTGAATGACCCATCCCGGCGACCCATTAATACAATGAAACATTTTCTTAGCGTACCTGAGCCTTTATCCAGATGGGTCATTTTACAATTCGTAACTAATTACAGGTATCTGAAATGATTCATTCAGGCTGCCTTTTTGAAACATAATTTATATTGACTAATATGTACATAATAGTTACTATAGTGGAAAATACAGATGCCCATTATGTGAAATGTAAATAGGCAAGGCTGCCTTTTGTTACACTTTCCTTTTCTTTTTGAGCCTCTTGGCCTTGAGCGAATGAATCACTTTACAATGAATTGAATTAAGCAATTTATAACATCAAAGTAACTTTTCCAAAAAAGGTTTTTTATATATAGCCTTCGCTATAAAAAGACCAATTACTGGATTTTCTTGCTCTTGTTATCATTTAGTTTAGTTGAAAGAAAAATTAACAAAGTCCAAAATTATATAAAGAATATTGATTTAAATTTGAGCGTTCAAAGATTGATATAGGAATCTTATTCTACATTTTTTTAATTATATAAAGAAAGCAACACATGAAAATTAAATTATTATATCCATGAAAATCGCATGTCGGCGATGTTAAACAAATGATATTAAATATGCCACAAAATAATGCAATATATGTAGGAAGACATACTTAATCCATCATTGTTTCAATTCTAAAAAATAAAGTTCTTTATTGTAATATTTTTATTTAAATAGATATGCAGCGTGTTGAAGAAAGCTAATTTAAGCAAGAGAAATCGTCCTTGTCAAAAAATTTTTTGTGGTAAGAAGTGGACGCCTCAAGTAAAAAGTTTAGTCGATTCACATCTTAAATCGTATGTCACAATATTTGCTTCCTACTTGGAGGTAGCTATATATGCAAAATTGAAGCCGAGCATTTATGTGATAGATAAGAAGACTAAATTGGATGTAGTTTTAGGTAATTAATTGTTTTAATTACCCGGTTAACTACTACCTGTTAGTAAATTAAGGCAATATGTATGGTTTTATTTGGCAATAGAGTGAGGTCGTAATCTCTGGAATTAGTAGGTGGAACCACCAAGGCCTCGTGGGGTCGATCCACTGACTTATAAAAGTCAAAACTAGCGCACAACTTCTTTACTTCAGGGCGACTTTTTGATATATATTCTTAATTTTTTGAATTCCTTAATGAATTTGTAATGACTAAATAAATTTTTATAGAGAAAATTGCAAACCAGATCGGAAAATTTAAAATATTAGTTGCCTGTGAAAGAGAAACCGAAGCAAAGCTCATTTATGATTGTTTTACGTGTAAAGGTATACATTCATTACTTGCTCACGAAAACTTAAGCCATTATGAATTAGCAGGTGAGTTGAAGCCTCAATTCGCTACAACAGTACAGCCTGACAAAGGCTACAACCTTTTCCTTAATTAGCGTAACCATTTACATTTCTGACGGTTTCAATTAAATTTTTAGAGGTTCGTTCAAAGTGGAGTTATCATCTGTTACATCCTGTATTGATAGCCACAGACGGCGCTTTGGTTGAGTTGAACATATATGACGTTCAAATTCTGATTCATTTCACTATTCCGTGTGAATCAAAAACAAATTTCTTCGCTCGATATTCAACGTTTCTCAAAACTATCTCTGAGGACCATGACTTTCAGGTTCTCTTTTTTACTATTCATCATTATTATATACAATATTAATAGTAAAACTTGGCTTTATTAAATTTTTATTATTATTTTTTTTTGTGTCAGGGTTTGAAAGAAACTGTCGGTTATACTGATATTGTGCTACTGGAATATGACGATGTGCGGCAGTTTCCACACATTGTTGAATACGTATTACGTTTAGAAGGAACTGTTGCATCTAAAGCACTAGAAATGTATGACGTAAGTATTTCCTAAACATAGTAATATAAATAAAACAGTATATCCTAAACAAAGGTATTGAAGAAAAAAAAATAGTTTTAAGTTAAGTTAGCACTTTTTCTAAAATCTAGAGGGAAAACTCAAAATAAAGGAGTTTTTCCCTGATTTTAGAAAAAGTGCTAACTAGAATTTAACTTAAAGTATTTTATTGTTTTTTTAAAAACTATCTTTTTTAGGCTCTCCCTCCCCCCTTCCGAGCCTGTATTTTTTGGTTCATATTAAATTACCTTTTGGTTAGGACATGCTGCACATTAAATTTGAATAAAAAATAAACTAATTGAAAAAGTCTTAGAAAAGTGGTTACAATATAACTCGTAAAAGATCTTTGGTGGCACGATTAAAATTAATTTTCTTTTTTTTTTAGTTAATCCGTCGACATACTGAATTAGACAAGGTCAATAATCCTATATGTAAAGCACTTTTATCTTTTGGAAGCTGCGAAAAATGGGAAAACGGGGAAAATTGTTCGTATCGCCACGCTTTTGAAACAGCCAGAGATTCACTCAAGAATGTTTTTACTGATGGCTGGGTAACTTTTGTTGTTGTGAAAGTGACCGATGTTTCTTCATTTTCCGCACGACTTTTAAATTACATTGACCCCCATGGGAAAAAAGTCAAAATCAATGAACAAAGTTTACAGATTCAAGAGCAATTGGAAAAATATTATGGAGTTGAACATAATAGGTAAAACAGTTATATTGTGACAACATACTATTTACTTTGCCTTGAAGTGCATTATTTAGCTCTAAGTTCCTAATTTATGATATTATTATCGTAGTATTAAAAATCTGCTAACATGGAGTCTGGTGTGAGAGGTTAGAGTGGATAACCGTCAATCTATCGTAGTTGGTATTACAATTGGTCCAGTCTCATTTTCCTTTTTATTTCAATGGTAGTTTTTCTCATCCAAATTAACATTTTCAAGACTTGACTTGCCTGTCTTAGAAAAACTTGATGTTGGAGGAGGGGGGAGACAATGTAGAGTATATATTAATAAAGGACTCTATTAACTGATAACCCTACTAAATGAAATCGCGAAATCATTTAAAAGAAATCGTATATTAGTTTGTTTGAGTTTTAATCATATTTTCATTCTTGGGTATAGCAGGATGGAGGAGAGGAGTCAACTCATAAGCATAACTTCTCTAGCCACTGACCCCCCCTCCTCCATAAAAAAATCATATATTTATTTTTGTTACAGAAAACCTCACGGGCTTCCAAAAATTGGAGATATCTGTTCTATAAAACATAAAGTTGAAAAAACGGAATTATTTTTTAGGGCCGAAATTATAGAATTCACTACAGTCGATAAATATAATAACCCAGTAGCGGTAAACGTACGTCTTTTAGACCAGGGTGATATAATTGAAACTAAGGTAGCCTCACCTAAATCTGTCTTATTTCGGTTTGGAAAAAATTTGAATTTAGACTGTAACCAACTACCATTGGAAGGCTTTTAGTGCCGTGTTTGTGAAGCCACCGAAGAGTAAAGAATTTAAGGATCAGAGCACATTGACGAAAATTTGAACTTTTTTTAAGTTAGCCCCAGTTGGTTACTTGTCTAAAAGGCCACAACTTTTCGTTTTCATTCTGAGTTTTTTTAAGCTCTCTTGATAACCTGATGACTGAGAATTCGAATGAGAGTATTTCTTGAACCATTAAAATCGAAATTTATAAATAAATATAAAATTTGGAAAAATGAATAGGAAAAGAAAAGTCAATAGTAATTGGTGGTAGTATAAATAAAAGTTTTTTTTTCAATTTTAGATTATTGGTTTATATTATTTATCGGATGACCTGGCGACGTTTCCACCTCTTACAGTAGTGATAAAGGTGGTAGGCCTTAGGCCTTGGGATTATGAAAAAGTTTGGGGCAACGTCGCCGTCAAATTTGCCAAAGATATTCTTACCAAAAAACTGGAACAAAATCAATATTGGTCTGGAAGGATCGCGCTAGCCTTAAATAATACCTTATTTTTGGACTCCATCGCACTTAAGCAATTTTTACCAAATATCAAATGTGAGATCGTCGAAATTGTCTACCAAGATAAACTTTTGAAGAGTAAAATGGCAATTAAAAATACTGAGCATTTGCCTAAACTTCTTGAACTGTGTACAAAGGGAACTGTTGAACAACCTAAAAAAGAAGGTGCATTAACATCACGTCCAATTGGATTAGAGTTACTATCGAGTATTTAATTATGTTTTTTTAAGTATTGTTTCAATGACATCTTACAGGAAAAACTGAGAATAAATTGACGTCAAATATTGTAAAACCCAAATGGGCTTTTTTTGAAAAGGATTTCGCTCGGGTAAAGTTTTCATCAGCTGAAAACACAAGCACCATTTTTTTGCAACTGAAAAAATTTGGGAATTTGTAAGTAAATTAAATTTGTAGTTTGCTCAGAGCAAGTCTTACCTGAGCTTCATTTGTATTTTCAAGTTAATGAGTACTGGCGAAGAGGCGAAGATATTTCAGAAATTTTGAACTATTAATGTATAACGTTTACTATAATGTGAACTTGTTTAACTGTGAACTATTAATGTATAACTTTATAAACGTTTTAACTAAATTGTATATTGAGTATCAGTGTTTCTCAAGCTTTTTGAGAATTCTTTGTTTTTAATCGAGGGTTTTTTTTGCGGCTCCCTATCGTTTGTATGAACATATTGGTCAGGCCCTTTTAGTCTTAAGCTGTTATAATTAAAACTCATACATATCACATAGTGGACACATTTCGACATTCCATGACTAAATGTTGTAGGCTGATCGATGTAGAACTTGCTTGTGAAGAAGAAGCTGCAGCTCAAATGAGAAAAGCTGAGATGGGTTTGATGGAAGGTATAAATTATTCAGAGCTCTGCCCCGGAATGTACTGTTTGGCACGTATTGAAAATAGGTGAGTTTTTTAAGTTTGGTAGTAGTTGTAATGGACGTTCGGAATATTTTGGACGAAACAAGTTTCATATACTCTATCTGTGCACAAAAAAATTTTGGTTAACACACCACGTTACAGGTTTTAAGACGGTAGTAAGTATTTATGATGTTAGAAAGGGCGCGACTTATAACTCGATTTGTGAATTACTTTTGTAATATAGGAAATTAAAAAAATGTACTTTTTTTGGGCCAATATGATTGGAAAGAGTGAGAGAAAATATTCAAATCTGAATCTGAAATATTCAAATCTTATAACTAATTTTCCTTTTTTAAATATTTATTTGAACAGATGGAATAGGGGAAGAGTAGAATCGGTAGAGGATGAAGATTACTTAATTTTTTTTGTTGATCATGGTGATTTTGCATCGATACGAAAGTCATATGTAATTCCTATTTCTGAGAATCTGCTACAGCAACTTCCCTTTCAAGTAATTGTTTTCGTTTTTATGTGTTTTTTTGTCATAAAAAGTTGGCAGATATTATTTTCTTTTGTTTTAATTTTTTAAAAATTTAGGCTATTGAATGTAGTTTAGTTGGTATCAAGGAAAAAAAAGGATTTTTAAAAGAGATTCTGGACGAAATTTACAATTTTTCGGATGACGGACAAAATGATCTTTATGCTTACATCATAAATAATAATTCTGAGTCTGACGTGTCGGGAGGACAAAAGTACATCATAAATCTACTAAATTTGAGTGGGGTTTCTCTCAACAAATTTTTAGTTGAGAAGCAAATAGTTGAGGTGTTGGATTCTGAGAAACAATATCTTGAAGACATCGAAATCGACGTGTCAGAACAAGAAGAGGTGAAATATTTAGAAAAAGAGATTTCAGAGGTGAATGTAAAAAAATCGTCGGAAAAAAGTTTTGACGTAACAAATTTGGAAAGATATTTAGAAGAAATGTCTGATGATGACGGCGCACATTCATTTTTTGAAGAGGTAGGCTTGTTTTAGCAGGGTGGTTATTTGTTCACTTCCTTAACTGAACTGTAGTGGGAAATGAAGTATTTAAGTCACTTTCTTTTAACTTTCCTATATTTTTTTTTGTGAAAGCTATCGAAGAAAAATATAAATAGGGTCAAGTATGGTATTCTTCTGTAAAATAATATTAAAAGGAAGAAATGAAATTTATCAAATGATATCTACGACTTTGTGTTTAGTTTGCTTCTAGGTACTTGGACATGCCAGGAGTTTTTTCAGTAGGGCTGAAAATAAAGAACGCTAGTGTACATAAGGCGTCAAAAAATTCGGCGGACCCTCAGCAGTCTCAATCAAAAGAGAAAAATACGTTTTTTAAGGATGAGCGCAAAACAGAAAAGCCGCACTCGGAGCACAGTATTAAAGAGGCAGAAAAAAAAGGAACTAATTGTGACGATTCAATACAACTTTTTATGTCACCGAAAAGGTGCGCAGAAACTGAAGACAAATTGAAGATATTTAACCGAAAAAATATTTTGACGCCGAAAATTTTGTGGTTTCAAACAGATGGAGATATCAAATTAAAAATAATGCTCGATAATGTTGAAAACTACTCACTTGATTGCACGATGACCAATATTTTATTCAGGTAAGAAATAGCTTGCACTGTACTTTAGGTTATAATGAATACTTGCAGTTTTATGGGTATAACCCAAATCGAAGAACATTTATGAATTTCGTCACTGAAAACCCAGTAATAAAGTCTAGAGAGTGAACAAAACGTTTCGTCAACGTATAGCTGTTAACATATTCAGTGAATGAATGTTTTTTTTTACAGAGGATAACGACCGAAAAATTTTAAAAAAAAACGATATGTTCTCTATTTGAACGTTATGGAATAATTGACATATACTATTAGACTAACAGAATGTACGATATTGCATTGCAGTTTTCAAATTTTTAAACTTTTCTCGACGTTTTGCCACATTACTTGAATAAATGTTCTTAATTACTTACCACGCTTAGTTTAGGCTTTGGCAGTTGACAGCTTTTGTTAAAGTGGAAAATTTTTGATGTATCAGGTAAATTTTCATTTATTTTTTAAGATGCCTCCTCCCACAAAAAATTTATGTGATCGATTTAAAACTCTACGGAGTGGTTAATCCGTCAATGACGACAGTCACCCTTCAAACATTTCAAGTGGTCATAAAACTTCAGAAGTTAACTTTTCCTCGATGGCCTAAACTCCACAAAGATGAGATTAAATATGGATGGATAAATGCAGATGTAGAATATTTACAAGATCCCGACGAAGCGAAACCTCCGGTTATAGTCAGATCAGGTAATTTAAGTAAAAAGAACTCATTTTTATTTCAAGCTTTTGCAGTTAAGTGTCATTTTTATTTTTGAGTAAAGTAACGCGAGTACACGGTTTAAAAACAAGACACTTTCACTGTCGAAAAACTACACTAAATATACATTTCCTTCATTAAACATCGCTAACGACATCTTCAGGAATCTGTTGAGCTAGCAGTAGTGCTTTTCTAGCTTATAAATTTCCATCCTACTTATCATCATACTTGTTAAACTTCTGGTACCTCTAGCATTGCTTCTTTTCTTTTCGATGTGTATTCTTGTTTATAGTTTTCAACTTGCATTTTTATACACGAGAAAACACTGTAAATTGTGCGTACAAAAGCTGAAATACTAAGAACTATAATAAATTGAAGAATTTTTATCCTCATAAAGGATTCTGACTAAAAACAGTTTCAAATTTTCTTGGCAAAAACGTGTTTTTGCAGGTAACGGAGGCGATAAAGCTAGGAGGAATCAGAGAGGACTCAGCAGAAATTTATTACACTCATTTACTGATTCGGAAAATTCAGAGTCAGAGAACACAGACATTTTTAATGAAAATGAAAGTGACTTTGAAAGTGATACTGAGAACAATTAATTATTTGAAATAAATTTCTTTTTCAAATTTTCCCCCAAGATAAATTTTACTATTTCAAAAATTTTGGAACATATAAATGTTAAGATAGATTTTAAATTTTCGCGCGGGGGGGTTAATAAGAGAAAAAACTTTAAAAACAGTTTTTTGGTTTTTAACAACTACTTCTGCCCTTTTAAAATGCTATCACCCCCAAAACATCGTATATGAAAACCTTATTACCGGGATTGAGTATTCCCTCTGACATCTTTCGACTTCTAGTTGTAGAAAAAGTTAGAATAGAAGTAACCATTCCACTGAAAAAAAGCCTAATACCCAAACCTAATCTTTCCTCTCATGAGCTTGAAGCTCTAAAATTGTTACGCCAAAATCCGGAGCTTCGTGTTCTATCAGCAGACAAAGGCAATGTCACAATCATGAATATTGAAGATTATCGGAATAAGAGTTCCCATTTTTATCGGCCTCTAGCTATCAAAAAATCTATAAAAAGAAACCACACTTGTATTCAAAACACTCCACAACTCTACTCTTCTCTCAAAAACCATTAAAAAGTTGTCCGTTTACATCACCATGTCTCCACATTGATAATTCTATTAACTCTCCTACTTACCCCCTGGCGAATCACCTTACCAAACTTCTTTCCACGTTCGTTGGCAATTTGAACCATCATATCTAGAACTGTCAACATTTAATCCAAAAAACATCTCATCTCATCATCCTAATCTTATGCGGGTTATAATAACCAAAAAAACATGTTTACGGCAATGTTCTTGCAAAGTAACACTTCCATATTTACGATCCTGAAATATTTTCTCACACGAGACAAACCGAACACCAATATAAAAAATGTCTATTGTTTTCCCTGTCTGTTGTGTCACTCATCACGCTATTCTTTTCTATGTCCTTTGTTACTGAGTTTCAAAAATTTTTTGATTGAAAAAGAACGAAAAGAAAGAAGTAAAATTTTTATTTAGCTGTTTTCAATGACTATTTTGGGTTAAAATACAAAAACCCAGAAAGCTCATTAGTTCCAGTTACTATTGACTATAGCAGAGTTTTCTAATTCTCTGAGGCTCACAAATCCCGGATATTTTGTCTCAGTTTTGGTCAAGGTTTCGTTATTTTTCGTTTCTTTTTCCGTCTCCATATTCCGTTGTAATACTTCTTCCACAGCTTGCATTACTTCTTTTGAATTGGCCACACTTTCACTCGTCTCTGAAGTTCTATTTGGTATGTTTCTCTTGTTTGATAGGAATTCGTCAGTGGCGTTCTTTTGTGCGATCGAGGACAAAAACTCGATTTCATTTTTCAAATCTTGTTTATCATCTTGGTTCGAAGAGAAACCGAAGGAAATCTCTCCAGGATCTTTAACTTCTTTGTTAGACTTTAAATTCTTTGGTTTTCGTGGAATTTCCTCCAGTTGCAATTGCTCTCCTGGATCTCCCGTTATAGGCGCGTTTTTCAAATCTAATTTTTGAATTATGGCTCTCGGAAAAGGGGTTTTGTGGCCGCATGGTTTGAACTTAATTTTAGGGCTTCCATCAACAAATTCGTGATATTGATCCGGGGTGTGTTTGTCGTTGTATATGAACTGATGATGATCATTATGATGTCCTGGATCCCAAATGACGGTCTCATTCGGTGGAGGTTCTGCGAAAAGGTAGGATATTGGCCAGTAGCTGGGCGGACCGAATTCTTCTTGTCTGCAAATTAGAAATTTCCTCGTCAAATGATATGATATTGCTGTAGGCCGTGCCTTTGAAATTGTTAGTGCAGAGAAATTTAATCAAATGTTTCTCGACATCGGGAAACATCAATTGAAAGCCACCAGCTACCAGCTCTGTGCTGTGGCCTTTAATTCAAATTATAGGCACGCAAGTTCTTTTTTGAATTCTGATTAGGATTGATTAGGCATACTGTAAATGATTCTAATTTAAGCATAAGCTCGGACACGTTAGTCTAATTGCATGAAGGAATTGTATTTGATCAGTAATTTGGAGTCAAGTTTGAAGTCTACATTACCCAAAATTCCAAGGTCTTGTGTCTCTGGAAGGACCGTAGGAATCAACAGGATGTGTGTTATGACCCTGGACCGGTTTGTATGGATACCGGTTACCGAACTCCGGGTAATAAAACTCACTGCAGGGTCTCCACTGATCTGGCCCGGCCTCCCCTACGTAACACCTTTACATAAGGATATTAATAAGTGAAATTATTTTTGTTAGTTTCTCTTTACAAAAACGTTTCTTTGACTTACCAAGGATACTGATAGCCTCTAGAGAAGCCACATGAATGGTTTGGTCTGCAACAGTAATCCCATTGTCTGAAACAAAGGAAAATGGCAAATTTAGAGGAGACTCGGAACTTTTGACAACGTGTACTTTTGGCTTACATGAACTGAACTGAGCAAAACAAATACGAAGAGGTTTAAAATCAGGGTAAAAGGCTGAGTTTTTGTATAATGTTTAACAAGAACTTTGTACAATAAGATGGGTCGGTTTGCCGGGTTACGTTGAAAATTGAAAAACTGATTTCTGAGTGCTACAGTTTTGGTGTTTTCGGAATTGGTACTCACTCTCTGTCTCCACCTTCGACTTGACAAGCCCAAAATCCTGCTTCAGGATTTAATTGACACTCAGTACCGACTCTGCATGGCCAACCACTTACTGTGAAATGCTTCCATGTTTCGTCTGCACCCCACGAATCTGAATTAAAAATTTTGAAATTGGCGGTGTCAATTAAAGATGGCTTTCGATCAAAAAAAGTTCATAATTCTTTGAAACCTTGAATATTAGACCACTACCTTTGGTAAAAGTTATCCCTGGAAGGTTCGAGTAACCAGTAAATGGGGGTCTTGGACCTATGTGAGGAGACCCAACGTCCAATTCGCATCCGTGCCCGTAACTTCCTCTTTCGTAGACCTCGTGGTTCGTCATTGGCACAAAATCTAAGTGGTTCAAAGCCGAAATTGGCCAGTCAGAAAGAAAACAGTTTTCAATTGACTCACCGATAACACCAGGTCCGTTCCTGTATAGGGAAAAAATTTTATCGTCAGAATATTTAGCGTTGACTTCTAACACGTGGCATGTAATAGTGCCATAATACTGTTAAGTGATTGGAGTGTTAAATGGCAAAGTTACCTGAAAGTAAAAGATCTGCAGGTGAAAAATTTTGAGTTCAAACAGGCCAACTCGCAGTCAGACATTCCAGACACAGAAATTCTCCTGGCGATCTTGTCAGCATCGATTTTTCTACTGCTTGCTACCTTTAGGAAGCATTCTGGAACGGTTGAACAAAGGTAAATCTTTTATTCTTGGAATAATTTTCCTACTCATTACTTACCCCCACTATTTATATTTTTTTCATGCTCCAGATAAGTGATACCTGCTTCCAAATATCTGGACCACCTACTTGACCGTTCATAATGTTAATATAACCGTATTATAATATGTAAGATTTGGAACGCTTTCAAGACGCTACGTTGAGCCCGCGTTTAAAGACTTACCCGTGCCCTCAGATCTGTCCACGTCTACACAAGATCCCATTTTGAAGTAGACATCGCAACTTTTGTCGGGAAGTAAATGAGTTTCCGGATTTAAAGAGGCAAAGTCAGTCAGAAGACAGTTAGGCAGTGAACTGCTCAAGGACGAATATCTGAAGCTGTATCCTGTACATTTGAAAGGTGATTGTGTGCACATGGATTCGCATTCCATGACCGTGGGTGCGTCATACATTCCCCTGATGGAAGATGGATTGAGTTTGAATCCTGGATGGGCTCTTTGGAAGCAAACTAAAAATTTGACAAATATTTTTTTCTTTGAAAGATAAACATTACTCTAATTTTTCATTTAAAAAAGTAATCAGTGCCATCACCATTGGGCTAGGAGAACGAATCTGACCACTGGAAGAGGAAGTGAATTCATATCACATATGCACTCTCAATTTACCTCTCAAGTTTTCGTAATTACCTTCATGTCCAATATCATTGAACGAAGTTCTGTGAAAATTATCGGGAGATCCACTAGGAAAATAACGCGGAGGTTCGTAAAATTCTGGAGGTGTGGGGGGAAGTTGAGATGGTGGTAGCAGAGGTGGAGTCAGTGGTCTAGGTGGCGAGGGTGGTGGAGGCAGCGGCGGCGACGGTGCCTTTGGAGGCAGGTACCCAAAATCAGGCCTATAAGGCTGCACCCCTCGTTGATGATCGTCGTAATTAGGCCTCCTGGCATCCGCATCGATTATGATGTAAGTGGGAATTTTTTTGGGTCTGTCGTATCTTCTCTCACCGAAGGGAAATTTCTGATGAGGCGGATTTGGGTCCCAGCGTGGAATCTGTGGTCCATTTAAATGATAACTGGGTATTTTCGGCGAAAGTTGAAAATCTGAAAATAAAATATTTCAATAGTATTGTTTAATTTGATTTATTTCGGCTTATACCCAAAAGATACAAAAAATAATATAGAGCTGACCTGGAAAGGGCTTTCTTCCTGCGTAACCGTAAGGATCTTGAGGATGGAAAGGAGTGTGTGAACGAAATGGTGGAGTGGGACCCCTTGAGGGGTTATTCGATTCGTAAAACCCACTTCCATATCCGTGGGAACCCCATGGCCCGTGGTCCACAGTTCCGTACCCGGTGCTCCATGGCCCATAAGAATCACCTCCATAATATGGTCCTCCGTTTGTGGGGGGCACATACCTCCCTGCATTTTCTCCTGTTAAAAAAAAATCATCGATTAATATTTAAAGTTTTCTAGTTTGAAAATGGCGAGTCTAGGACATGCAACGCACAAGTGACCCAACACTCACATTTTCAGTTGCCCTCTTATTCTTTAGATACTTTAATTTTATTAAGTATAAAAACTTTTAAACGTGTTATGGTTTTTAAATGTGAAATGTCAAAAATCGTAATCCTTAAGACGATAAATGTTTTTTGCGTTGTAATATACAGTATTAATTATACTCGTTTGGTATTTGTCTACCTATAGAGGTGATGGCATTTTATAATTTTTCGACCAGCTTCTCAGTGTTCAACTGCTTTGCCTTTTTTAAAAAACAAATGGGCTTTGGTACAATACATTGATTTCATTTCGTAATCTTAACATCTTCCATCAACTCAGGCATTAGTAAGTGAAATGTAACATTGAGTTTCTCACCTTAGTATGAGTAATAAATTTTAAGCTCACGTTTTTCTCCTAAGGTTGGTTATTCCCACTCATGTTTTCTTTTTCTTTATTTTATTTATTTATCTTCATAGCTACTCTCATCACATTTTTGCAATGAAAAATTGTCTTTGCAGTTTAATTCAAAAGTGTCATACCTGAATTGGGTTGAGCTATCACGTTTGGAGCTTGGTTGAGATGGCCGCAATTCGGAGACTTATTTCCACTGTCTCTTTCATAGTAAACGAATTCAGGGTCATAAACGAAATCTTTAGATGGATCCAAATAAGCAATAGCTATTGAAGACAATTCGCAAATTCCAATTCCGACTCTAGCGGGATCTAACCTGAAACGTCATAGCAATAATTAAATAGTATTTGTCTATTTATATGAACCACAAGGGAAACTGAATTCTTGATCATACTATCAGTATTTGTGTGCTGGAGTTTAAAAAGGCATTGGTTAGTATAAGAGACAATATTATTCAATTGACAATCACCAAAACGGTTACGACTTCGGTTACTCGAATGATAGGTAATGAAAACTTAAAGATGAAACAAGAGAACCGCGGCAATTAATCGAATTACCTGATGTTAAATCCCTGACAGTCGAAGTGTTTTTCGATTGAACACTGATGTTGGCAGGCTTCTAGGCTGTTGCAGGGAAGAGAATGACGAATGAACCTTTCGTGCAACCTTCTTCCGGACAAAATTCGACGATAACAAGCTAAAACCGATTTTTTAAATCATTCCATTGAGAATTAAAAACAGTTGATAGTTAAAATTTAAATGGAAGCAAATCTTTTAAAATGGTGGTGGTATTAATCCCGGTTTTTACCCTTATTTTGTGGGTATAACAGGATGCGGGAGGAGAATTCTAACTCAAGATCATTGCATCCAAGTCAGGAACTTAACCACTACACTACTCCTCCAAAAATCTTTTAAAATAAATTATGTTTACGTGAATTTTTACGATCTAAATCAGCAAAAAAATAGTAACAGAATTTTCCATTTTTGTACAAATAGTTTTTAAAATTTTAATTTCCGGTACAAATGTGAAGTATTGTTGAAACTATTAATTTGTTGTTCATTACCACAAAGTATTGAATGCAACTTTTGACATGCATTTTTGGTTTTTAAATTTATTACGATTTTTATTGTGTTCACTTAAAACTAGACAGTATAGTTAAAATTCACGAATTGTATAAATGCACTGTTAGAAATTGAAGAGAAAACTAAGGGGATCTTTTACTTGTTATCATTTGTTCAATTTTCCGCTTTTTAAATTAGAAAATTAAAAAATTTTCTTGTCACTTCCACTCCTTTTTTTAAAAAGCCTTAATTGTAATTTTGACTGAAACATACAAATTTCAACTTTTTATATTTATTATTATCGTAATAATAATACTAATGATATATTTGTTTTCCCCTTCTAAGATTGATTCCAAACGCTTTCGCCATTGAAAATGGTTGGCCTCATTACTAATTTTCCCGGTCGTCTGTTCTCGGGGCCATCATAACCATAACTCATAATGGCTACAATCAGTGATCACTTCATCAGAGTGATGCATTAACCACGAGTATTGCATTCAACAATAAACTCCTATTAGATTTCTTATTTGCAAAGGAAGATACAACCCACCAGGACCGTAACTGTGAAGTTCAGCCTTCCAAAAGAAGAAAGCTGAAAGCTTGAAGTTTGAGTGAAAATGTATGAGCAATAGTCAATATTGTCGGTGAAACAGTTAACTAGTGGTGTGAACTCAAGTACGTACAAAGGGTTCACTAAAAGAAAGAAGTTCAAACTTGCATCTAACCGCAATATCTTCGGTTGAGCGAGTACTTTTCCACCTAAAGGTGTGATATGTATATTTATAATTTCAGAACCATAGGCTTTCATGAGTATTAGTAAAGTTATAAACATTGAATTCTGATCGCTTTGAAAAATAATAATTGGGTTTATTTTTTAACTATTTGCTATTGTAACAATCTGTTAGAACAGTGGTAGGCAAACTCGTCATCCAAAAGAGCCAAATATGATCTGAAAAAAATTGAAATGAATTTCAAGTCATTTTTAACGAAATAATTAGGATTAAGTGTACAATCTCGAGCTTTCCTTTTGCTCAACACTGAATGTCTTTGCTTAACTAAGAGTAGATTAAATAAAACTTGGTATCATACTTATATAAAGATAATATTTAGTTAATACATAATACTCTGGGCCTGCACTAAACATTTTGTGGAGGAGCCACAGTCAAAGAGTACTAGAGGCGGATGCGGCTCCAGAGCCGCATTTTTCCCATAATCTGAGTTAAAATGTTCAACATTATTATCATGACAACACGACTGCCTTCTAAAAGAGTAGAGACAGACACAGAAAGCAGCCATATTCTTGGAAATTTTCACACAGCGCCAAAAAATAGTTTGGAATTGTGCACTTATTTATTAAAAATAACGTCCCAGTAATCTTTTCGTAAAAGAAAGCCTTTCTTGAACCATCCAAAGAGTTTCTTACTTCTTTCGACGATTAAAATCGGATTCCCTTCAGCGAATATCACGACCACGGCAAATAATGTTCGAAAAAGCATTTTGAGTCCTAAAAAAACAAAACCGAAATTTTCGCATCACTCCATACTGTTACTTTTGTTGTTAGAACCCGCAACTGATATAAGACAAATATTCTTCACAAAAACACGTTAACATTTTCTTTTTACTACAAAATGAAAAAGTTTCGCGTCAATAAATATTTCCTAAAACAAGTGAGATTTTGGCTTTTGTTTATCGACGGGCGTTAAGCAACTGAAAAGTATTGTTTTTCTGTTTTTCTTTTTAATGAAATCCTCCTCTCCGCCGCATCCCGCTGTCTCTTCCCCTCTTCTTCCTCTGGAACGCATAACTGCATTGAATAAGATCTGTTACCTTGGGTAAGATACAGTATGCGATCACTGTGATGATGTCTTCCGTTAACTATAATACGGATTAAAAACTTGAATCGGCATTCCTCATGTTGATAAGCTAAGCGTAGTAATTCTCACACCTTCATTAAAACATTAATTGATGTTAAAAAATGGGAAGTTGCGAATTGTTATTATGAATAGGGTTTTTTTTTCACTGTGTGCTTTATTTTAATAGCCTACCTTTACTATTAACATTAATAGGCCTACTACAACCACTTAAAGTGTATTTGCCCTTTTTTGTGAATTAGCATTTGGAAAATATAATTCACCACCATTTGTGCATTTATTAACTTTGCCAAACTTTGTTTCCTGGTTTAAGAAAAACTAAGGATTTTTAATATAGATGCAGAATCTTCTTTTGGTTTATCACAAATGGCGAAATAAAGGAGTTGGACTGTTTTGCCAATGTCTATCTATAGAGAGTCTTAAAATAATGTTATTTAAATTTTCGTGGCCGTAACGTGCCACTTTTATATCTACATCAAACAATTTTTTGGTTTCATCACAAACCAGCAAATTTTGAGGAAATTTGAAACATTTGAGTCAAAATGAGTCCAATTTCTTTGCATCCTGAAATCAATCTTCCCTCGACCTTGATGATGGGAACAACCCTAAGTAGGCGAAATTCTCCTCAGCTTGAACCTGTTGGATCTGTTCTCCAGCAAACCCCATACCCTTATATCTCACCAACAACTCTTTTGGTCTCTTTCACGGAAACACGTAGCCGTTTTATTCAAACTATGGTGCTTTGTATTATGATATATTATATTTTATTATATAGTAAAATTGTGTTCCTTGCGCTTGTAAGCGTTGTGAGTGCAAAACGTCGGTAAAACGTTTGGACCAAACGCCCAAAATGCCAGAAATTTGGCAGCTGTGAAAAATGGTCCATATTATTCCTGTTTATAATTTATTAGGTAATAGTTCTTTACATGTGATATCTGTTTCTTTTAATCGCGTAATATGACAAAATAAAAACGAAAGTAAGAGTAAAACACAAAGGAGCGGTCACGCAAAACTTTAAGTAAAATAATTGGAACGAGACCGAGTCGAATGTTCTTCCATCACATCCAAATCTAGTGGAAATTGTTGTACGATGAAGACGTATTTCAATTCCTACTCCATATACTTTCAACCTTTTTAAAAAAATTATTATTTTCCATATGAAGATTTGAAGAATGTAATGACATGAGTTGAGAGAACCAGAAATGACCACTTTCTTCATTGTCCATTATATAGATTATATTGACGCCGAATCTTAAGAAAAGTGACGCCAAATAAGCTTGTCGCTTTAGTTTGCCAATTGTTTTTCTTTGGACTTATTCGTTTGATAAAATTAAATTATAAAACGTTAAGAGTATAAGAAAGATGAGATGCTGCTGACCTGTACTAGGGAAAACTTAGTACAGGTAAAAGAAAAATGTAGTACATGTCAGGAGCACCTCATCTCTCTTATACTCTTAACGTTTTATAATTTTCTCTTTCCCAGAAATGTTTAGACAAAGAACTCGAACGTAAAAATTTAAATCATATCAAAAAAGAAAACGCACCTTCTTCGTAACCGGTTGGTTTTCCTTCCACGCATTCGTCAGTTATTTGATATAAATCAAAATTTGAATCCTGTCTTCTAGAGATTTCCCTGTCGGTCGGTGGTCAGTTCGCAAGTGCCGTTGTCTTCGGGAGTGAACCTGAAATATGCCAGAATGCGTACAACAAAAAACGCTCCTCTCCCCCCCTTCACGTGTAAAGAACTAATTCTAGGACAATAAACACATGTAAAAGGATTAGGTTTTGGAGGTAAACCTCTTTATGACGTGAGGGTTTCCCTCCTCCTTTCCGCCCAAAAGCCACAACAAGTAATTTATACTGCAGAGCGTTCGTTTTAATCTTCCCGTGGGGTCGCTTTTCCAAAATTAAATTGGGTCGTAATTCAGTTGTTTCATTTACACGTTCGGTGTCTGGCCTTTAGCGGGGGAATTAAAGATGCAAACTGTTTTATTTAGATTTATGGGAAAGCCCTTGATGACAAAGGAAAAGGTCAGGATGAAAACCTAGCACTCAAGATTTTCCGACTGGATTTAACCATGCCTTGAGAATGTTATGTCGTGACGCGATTGTCCTCATCTTCCTGAAAGTTATATATATATAACGCATTTGTATAATGCGTTCCTAAAGTTTAAAATATTGTATTTTGAACAGAACTTTTGAGCACTCAGGACGGTTCAGGGAATAGCAAATCTGTACGGATGTTTTGCCAACTAAATTTTAAAAAGGACGTTTAAAATTTTTCTCATTGTACCATCGGAAATCCAAGCCTTTATCCCGTTTCCTTATTTCTGTTGTCTGAGTTCTTCGTTCTGTTTTGCTTTAGAATAAGTTCCCATAGAATATTTTTCCGTGTAATTTTACTGACGGCCTTAACATGTCTTCCTAGATGTGGTTGTGCGATGAACACACGTCTTCAAGATTTTTAACTGAGCAACGACCACTCGGTCAGATTTGTCCCCATTGTAAAGTACAATGATAATACACCTTGTTTCAACCCCAATTTCCTTGTTTCCTTCGCGATATTTAGTGAGTATTAATAGTATTCTCGAGAAATGCAACAAGAAAACACGCCCTGAACTTGGGAAAAAATAATATAATTTAATAAGAAATTACTTGTTATTTGACAAAAATGGTATGAAATTGAATACCTGGGAAATATACAAAATAAGAAATGACTCCATCTGGGTCGCTCATTGCTGAATTTGCTGATGATGGGCAACACTATTTTTTTTTGATAATTAAACAAATTAATTTTCTTTCTCAGATATTCTGCGAAACTATAGAAAACGAGCGCTTGTATTTTACAATTTGTTTAAAAATATGTTTTGATTGTTTAGAGATAATGCGAGATTATTTGAGATGGCCTCAAATCTGGGCGGCAGTGTATTCCTGACGTACACCGTACACATAAAATTTTATCAATTACTGTTGGGGTTATTTGCACAGGTTAGCACCTACCCAAAGCTGAAGTGAGTGCACTTGTATATGTAGCATTCTTGCTCGCATCCGGTTACGTTATTCCTCTCTATGATACGTGTGACGTCGTAAGCGATAAGCCGTTCGCCTAAGGATATTCTTTTAAAGCAACCTGAAAAAGATAAATGAATTGATAATCCAATAATGATGGGGGTGGTGATGGTTATGGAGGAAACTGAAGAAAAATATCCACTGGATACGTACGTGATGAATGTGACGAGTCCAATTTGTTACTCGCATTAATCGACGACGTCACACTTAAAGCGATGGAAACATAAATGAAGAATAGCATTTCACGCTGGGCATGAATTTTAGTATTATTTGTTTTTAATTAGTTAATTAATTAATTCACATTATGCAAACGGATTCTCGAAGCGTTCGTCCTTAACGCGGGGGTGCGTTTAACATAATCGTCGAAAAGCGACGCGTCGATTTAAGTGATTACAAACAATTGTTTTTTAATTAATGACACTTTTTTCTTATTTACATAATGAGTTTGCATTTCGCGGTTTTAACGTTCACACGAGAACGGCGGCGGTACGCACCTGAAATCACTAAATCTTTAAATCGGCACATTTTAATCGTGGAAAAATTTTTCTAAACTGACTTAAAAAAAGAAAATCAAACAAACAAACGCGAAAATGGGTTCTTAGAATGCCGTTACGGCCGAAATGTTTTCAAGTACATTTTACCAGTGGAAACGTCTTAATGGCGGATAATTTTCAGGAGATAATTGTTGCCGAAGAGCGGTTGAGGTCCGGTTTTCGTCCATGTTTAATCTGCGTGCGGTTTTCCACCCATCTCATTCAACTTTGATTTTTCCTCCACTTTATTTTATTTAATTATTTATTTATTATTCTGAATTTTTCGTAAGATAGGATTCATTTTGATACCTTGTTAACTGTCACCTGTTTTTAAGCGAGCCAAAAAGTAGTTGGTCTGGCTTCTTTGGAACCAGAAAACTAAGAAGTGCCTTAACCCCTGGAGCACTTACAGCGATTCTTAGGTTTTTTGATTGGAAATGTGTTTGAAACAATTAAAATGGAAAATTAAGATAATTAAAACAATATAAAATGCTCATTCAGCTCAGTTTCTTTCTTTTCGACATTTGCTTCTCTTTTGTTTCTAAAGGTTTTGTCTTCAAAATAGTCATCCTTGTAACTGTAAACTTTGTGCCCGTTTTTAAAAAATAAGTACATTACTAAATTATAAACAATTGACTTAGACGATAGTTATTATTATAATTTTATAAAATTTAAATCTAAGAAAGTGAATCATCCCTCCCCAGGAAGAAGTGGAAAAGTGGGGAAGGCATGTAATGCAAAAATCTATAACAGTAAGGAAAATAGGACTGAATCAGTGGTTTCTCAAAGTTAACATATGAAAACAATGCTGACAATGTTGTTAGCTGAGGGAAAGTGGTGTTCATTAATAAAAATCAAATGAATAATTTTATTTCAAGGCGGATGCTATATCCTGGAGTCTAGAATAGACCGTGGCAAGTGTGCAGAATGTTTATCATGATCACTGACGTGGCCAAGGTCTCTTTTGAAGTTTTTTTCCTTCCTCAATTTACCTCAGTTTACGAGCACCCAGATTAAAGGGTTACGTGGCCAAATAACCTTGACGGGTTACGACCTGTAATTTGAAAACCGGGTTTTAGCGTGATGGAAGCGGAAGTATTGAATGCATTTGTTTAGGATTCGACTTAATGAATGTGAAAAGCGGGGAAAATGGGAAGGAAGGATTAGGGATTATGTGAAAAGAGTACTGAGAGAGCATTCATGGAAGAAGTTGTTCCGTTTATTTCAGTCATAGAAGTTTAAGATTCTCTGCACCCGAAATCAATAAGCTTTTGTTGAGGAATACGCTCATTTCCAACCAGTCTTAATTTTTTCAATAGTAATGGAAATCAAAATAAAGATGTCTTGGTATTTGATATTTCTGTTCACGATGACACTTAAGAAGCTCTCTTTCGGCTTCCTAAGTTTCGTCGTGAACAGAAATATCAAATACCAAGACATCTTTATTTTGATTTCCATTACTATTGAAAAAATTAAGACTGGTTGGAAATGAGCGTATTCCTCAACAAAAGCTTATTAATTTCGAAAATTTCGGCAACTTTTGCCTTCAAAGTGGACAATAACAGACAGTTTAAATGACTGTCATTGCCTCGAGTGCTTCTCAATCATGAATTATTGTGACAGAAGCTCAATTTGGAAAAAGTTTTCTGGATATCGAATTTCGCTTGGACGATTTCGCCATTTTCTGTACTTGACTGAGTAAAGCGATCGAATTTTTGCTTCAAGATTATCTTCATGACCTTAGCTGAAATGTTTTCTTCTATTCTTTCTTCTTTCTTGTTGAAAGAGGAAAGTGAGGGAGAGGAGAACGGGGAAAATGAGGGGCAGCAAAAGATAAACAAACATGATAAATGAGTTTCTCTTATTTTATGTGAAGTCCTTCGTGGTAAAATTTTAAAACCTGAAAATGAATTTCTCATTTGTTAACCGATGTAGAAACGCTTGGATGAGAAGTAGAATGATAATTTATGAGGAAGTACGTCCATTCTGAATTTCACTAAAAGATGTTTTGCATACGGCCTAAGTGCTATCATTTTCGAGATTGTATTTGAAATGTTTCCTTGTTTAGTGGTGTGTAGTCGAAAGGAGGAAGAATAAAAATGGGAGTACGATCGCTTATGGGGGCTTTTATCCTACAATAAAAGAGCTTGTTATTTGTAATTATGTGCTGCAAGCATTTCAAAAGTACACTTTGACTGGACGTTTAGCTATCTTTCTTTGGACATACTTAGATCAAATGTAACAAGCCAAGAGAAGAGAAACCTTCTATTATGATCACTCGAACAAAGCTGTTGAAATGTTACGAGGAGAAAGTAGTGAAATAGTTGCCAGTAAATTGAACTGAAATGCACACACAGAAAACTATAGAGAAAAAATTTTTTTTTTAATTAGCAAAAATATTTGGGAACTATCTTTCTATTCCGATCGCAAAGGCCTTTTTCAAGTTTTGGACTTGCTTTATGCTCACCCCTAAAACAAAACTTCAAATTTTGCAGGGAAAACTATTCAAATAATAAGTAATTTGTCTTTAAAGATGTTTTTCCTCCTCCTCCTCCTCCTCCCAAGGACTTCTAATTTAATGTCTTGAACGAAAAGTGACCTTAAAACTATCGTAATTCGAAATTAATTATGTTTTCCTTTGTTTTGGCATTGTGATGTCACCTCCTCTAGTGCCTCTTTGGGCTCTAAATATTTATGACTAGTTCTTCCGGTGTTTTCCATCAAATTTGACCTTTTCATTCATAGAAAAGGAACAGGAAGACGTTGAAGAAGAAAAAATTATCTTCGCCCATTTCAACTAAATATTGAGGATTTTTATGGATTTAGTGTATTGGCCAATCTTGAACAGGGGCAGAGCCGTGAATGGGCCAATGAATTGGTCACGTTTGGAGGGACAAGAACAGCCTCGCATCAAGAACAAGATATCTGGTTAACACCAGAAAAAAACTTTTAGATAGTAGAACCAGTCTCAACAATAGAAGAAGCAGAAGTGGAATCAAACCCGATGGTAGAAAACTATTGAGAACAAGGCGAGAGTCCTCGACTGTTACACCACCCTTGATTGACTGTATTGGCTAAGCACACAAATGTATTCTATCTTGTCTTATCTCTCTTTTTTAAAGGTTTTCTCTCTTTCCGAAATTTTTTCATTAGGGTCTTATCGAAATAAGTTAAACATTTCAACGAAATGATGGACTGCTGTTTCCCTTCGTCTCATCTAACAGTTTCTTTTGGAAAAAAGAAAACAATGAGAGAGACTTGCGCAATAAATGTTTACAGAATCATTTGAACGAGTTGGTTGGCACGCCGGAAGCCGACTCCAATTTTAAACAACAATGACACACTGAATTATTTTCATTTTTTTTAACAAAAACATAAATTTTAATTTAAATTCTAATTATAAATAGAAAAGGAGACAAAAAATACTTACGATGTAATGTTTGATTGCCCTTCTCGGGCGTTACAATATTAACATAAGAAAAAGACGTAATTTATGGTTTAATATTCTGCCGACGTACAGATTTAATGGTCTTGCGAAATTTGAAAAAAACTGCCCGTAGTGACTTTCATGGTCGCTGATCAAAATGTTGTCATTGATTTTAATGGATTTTAAATTAACTCATTACTTGGAAAAAAGGTTCGAGTGGTGTTCACTGTATTTATGTTGTATAGTTACATATTCGGTTCGAAAAAATGACGGCAAATATAAGTGTTATTAAATTTAAAAGTATATTTAGTATTTAGTGTAATCAAATTAATATAAAGCCATTAAAGTGAATTTGAGTGTTGAGTTCTATGTTATTGCAAATTAATACCGATTACAAAACTACCCAGAAACAATTGTTGTGAGCATAAGTTAAAGGACTGTGACTGTCAAATTGTTCTCTCTCTCAGACAACAGAATATTTTCCCCTTTTCTCACAAGATCTTCATTTCAGTAATACACAATGTAATCTGTTTTTATTAAATTGTCATACATTGCACCTTACACTTGCGGGTCAATGAACATTGCTAAGTTAATATTTCTCAGATAATTCTAAAAATTCTATCGATGAATATTCCTTAAAATATTAGGTTTGAAAGCATAGCGATCTAAAAAATGGAAGTATACAAACACTTTGTTGTAAGAAAATGAAAGTATTTTTCACGACTTGATAAAATGCACACAAAAAATTACCCAATTAAACACGAATTAAGTAATAACAGGATTTCTGAAAAGTAAAAAAAAAAAATATCTTAATCAATACTAAACACTGATTGATCTGATTTGTTTCGTAGTATATTATTATTGAATGAAAGGATTGTAGTCAACTGAACCCTATCAGAAGACATGTAATAATATTCTGGGTGCTTTGCATGCGTGCTTCTTCAGTGACTAGCACTACCATCGATTTAAAGAAGAGAAGTTCAAACTTTTACCTTTTTCCCCCTTTCTCTGCTTTTCTGATATTTTCCTTTTGCGTTTGTTCATTACAATGTTTAAAATATGTTTGTTTGTTTTTAAAAGATCTTCTCTAGAAAGATTATCAGGTATGTTTTCAATAGTCAATTAAATAATAATTTAATTTTGAGGTTAAAAAAGTGAGACACCGAGGTAAACAGACTGAATGAACCATTTCAAGGATTCCCTTACTTCAAACAAAATTTGTAAAATAACCTATGAGGTACAGGGGTAGGAATGTTTTTGTGGCTTTCTTTCCGAGGCAGTTCACGTAATAAAAGTTGAATGCGTTGAACTAAAAGACAGACTTTACAATCGTATTAAAATTCCAATGGTTACAAATACAGTGAGTATTGTAATTGCCGTGAGATTATTGTAATTCGTTTAGAAAAATCCCACCTTTCAATTTATTATTTCTAGAAAATTTTCAATTGTATGTTCCTTCTGAATATGTGTTTATAACTGATTAAGACATTTATTCTTTTATCAGTCTACCACAAGAAAACAATTGGACATTACATTTGTATTTTTAGTCTTTCGTCAATATAAATTATTATAGTTCTTACGATATACCACTCGTACGTCGCTGAAGTAAAGTTTGCCTCTGTAATTCGAAACATTAAGTATTTCGATTAGCCTTTTACCTGAGTACTTTTCAACTCAATAGTCAACTTCGGAATTATATATAGCATTTCCCTTCGCATTAATGTTTGGAAATTCTGGGTTCACAATACCCTCAAGGACGTTCATTTACAAAACACTGGATCCTTCAAAACTGAAAAAATTTTTTGTCTGAAATTGCGATTTGGACTCTATCAGATTTTGGGAATTTTTTCAAATCCCTTCTGTCTGTTTTTATCCCTGTCTCATTATCCTACCGGTATTCTCAATGAATTGAGCTCATTTTTGTCTTCCCAATACAAATACAGATTTTATTTTCCTATTCTAAAAGTTCTCGTAACATGATGCAACGTAATTGACTAGCTACTGTCATTCCATTGTCAATTTCAAAAATAATTCTTTTCAAGACACTTTAATTAAAAAATTGGTTTACTGAACTAAGATATTGTAGTGAATAAGTATCAGTTGATAAGAGTCTCAAGCAGAAATCACAGTTGAAGTGGAAATATTTGGAAAGGCTGACCTTAGAGCAAGTAGCAGCAGTAAAGGGGAGGAACAGTCCATTGTTACGTAATAAGTTTTACCTCGGTCATTATATGCATAATAAAATCAGTTTTTCTTGGTCTGCATGAAACACGAAAGAGTTTCTAAGGGAAGGGGAGATTTTGGAGAAGGATTATAGTAGAATTTCAGCAGTAGGAATCGAGCACGCAAACAAGTGATTTCTTGGTAAAATCTTTACCAACAGATTTCTCCTTTCGCTTTTATACTTAAGCTGAATTTTTTTTTCAACGGTTTGTTTAATTTTTGTGCGGAAGAAAGTTTCTATGTGTAAATAAAGGAACACAAAAGGAAACAATGGACTTGTGCTATAGTTATCTTTTTAATAGTTTCTCTTTTGATCAACTGAAATTTTTCAGATGCATGTTGTTGCAGTTAATGTCTTCATTTCTTTCTGTTGAGTAGGCAACAATCCGACTCAGCCATGTTTCATCTCAAGTATATGATTCCTTACTACACTTTTATGATCAGCATATTCTTAATTGAGCATGACAACGTTAAAGGTGCTAGGAATTCAAGGGAACCCCCGACGGTCACCATTCCTGGACAAGGTGTCATCTCTGGAAAGGAAATAATGATTTCAAGAGCAAAGTCTTTTCAATTTTTGGGAATTCCCTTCGCCCAGCCTCCTGTGGGAGATTTAAGGTATGCATACTTTCAACCTCTTGTAAATTTCGAGTTCGTATATATTCGAGGTTCGTATATATTGTTGAATGATTCATTCAGATATTCTGCATGGAGCCATTTGCCTCCAGTTCATAATCAAAATACAGATTTGAGATGCTTACATTTTACCATTTTTCCTTAGAAAATGGCTGGGCCAAAGACATGGGTCGGCTGGATCCACTTATTAAGTTGATAATAGAGCTCATTTAGATAGTGTCATCCAGAAGCACTGACGCACGATTAAAAAATGGAGCAAAACTTAACGGAATTGGCCTAAAAAAGGGAAGACGTCTGACGTCTGCCATTTTAAATGAAGTTCTTAATTACATTTACATTTTCAGGTTCGCACCACCTAAACTCGACCTACCGTCATGGACGGGGGTGAGAAATGCAAGCGAATTTGCACCCGCTTGTCAACAAAGCAAGAGTCAGTTATTAGAACAGGATCGTTTATTTGCTAACATGCTTCCCGATATTCAGTTTAGCGAAGATTGTCTCTATCTCAATGTTTTTCTTCCAGACGGTAAGTCTTTCAGTTATCTGACGCACATTTGTTCTCATCTTCATCTTTTAACATTGTCTGGGTTGTTGATCTTACATCAAGTCACCAAAAAAATAAGCTTTAACAAAAAGAGGCTCATGGCCGGAAACTTGGACCACCCTTTTCTGTTCCCTTGAATTTTTTCCTAATAATGACAGTTATGATACATGATGTATTGTCTAACAGTTGTCTGTGAAGGAAGGAATTTCTTTTTGTGCGTTTTAATCGGATTATCAGGATCATTCAGTTGATTTTATACAGAGGTTTTTTGAGGAAAAATTGAAATCCATTCATTGGTCGAAACCAGTCTCTGCGAACCAAAGGAAAAATTTCTTCGTTTTTTTTTTCATTGAAGGAAAATATCAAAAACTATGTTTAAAATTTCGAAGTTTTGGTCATTAACAATCCGTTTCGTGCTCAAAATATTGATTTTTGGTTGGAGAATATTAGTCTTAGAAGTGCGTCTTGCCTAGAGAACAAGAGTGAAATTTCACCAACGATTTTTTTTAATATCTCCTCACACGTATTTTTTTGGTATTTGGTCAGAATCGAAAGATGGAATTTTTAAGGGAAGTGAGGAGAAGTTCTCTTCCTAAAGAAAGAGAAAAAGGAGTGGGGCATTTGGAGTTTAGAAAGTGCGTACGGGACGCCTCATTCGGAGACTATCTTTAGCATAAACTCTGTAACTCTTTCTTCCATTGTCCCTTAGTGTGTTTTCCGTCCTAACCTCACAAACTTTATTTTAAAAAAGTTGTGGGGTTTCCAATTCTCTAAATTTATTTACTTCTCTCCAAATATTAGGAAAACTAGTAAAACTGAATATTAATATTTGTAAGACTGGGTCTTGAATTAAAAACAAAAACTCTCAACCTGTTCGTGTTTTTAAGGGGTACCTGAAAATAACAACACTTCAGAACCAATTTCGTTTTGCTCCAAAATAAAAGAAAATATTTAGATTTAGGTCCAAAGTCCATGAGTAGTTGAACATATATTAGCTCAGTCCAACACGTATTAAAACTTGGGGTTTTTTCTACCGTGTGCGTACTCTGTTGATGAACACAATGATAAAAGAGTTTTAAAGCCCCAGTTTAAGGAGTTACTGCGAAGTAATCATATGATTATAAATCACACGTGCATTAGCTTTTACTATTTTAACCTTGATAATAGTGTTTAAACTTTCGCAGTCGTTATCCATAATTTATATGCACATGTCCAATTTTTGGGTTTTTGGGTTTGGGACAGTGACGCGGTTTGTGATAAACCCAAAAATTTTAAATGTGTATATAAATTATTGTAACCTTTTCAATGAGGTCTCGTTCCGAGATTTTTTCCCTTACGAACTAATTAAAAAATTTCATTTCGTGCCACAGAAGCTTTGAATCGATCCAGCCCTACTCCATTTACCTGGAAGGATAGGGAGCGGGAAGGACAGAAGGAAAGTTTTTACATTGTTTTACAATGCGTCATGGGGTCCTATATTCTTAATAAGCATATATTCGAAGAATTTATAAGATCCTTTGGCATGCAATTGCGAGTGAAACTTTTCAAAAATTATTATTCAAGGTCTATTGGCCTAGAGTCCCTGACCTGTAACCAAAGGCCTGTAGCTTTTGATTTTCTGTGGCATTTTTTGTTGTATATAAAGATCCGAGCTTTTACGTTATGAATGAAACATGAAAAAAAGACTCTTTTCTTTTTTGTGCTGTTTTATAAACCTACCAAAGATTATATTTTTTAATTGTCAAAGATTTTAGAAAATGAATTTTAGGCAATGAATTTTTTGAACGTTTAGAACGGCCTACGTTGCCATCAAACAGGAAAAGCTCTGGTTAACCTTGAACCTGAACTTTGAACAAGAGGATTTGGTAGAACCATGTTTCTATAGGAAAATAAAGAATGTGGCACATCTGGGATTTAGTAATATCAAATGTTGAAATGAAAAGGAATACGGATCACTTGGGAGATGGCTCTGAAATGATTAACAGGAAAACAAGAAGGGTGGCCAGGCTTTGCCCGCAAAATAAAGAGAAGAAGAAGAAGTATGGTAGAAGAAGTGATGAAAATGGACGATGAATTCTTTTAATTTACATTCAACTTAAAAATAAAAAGCTATGTGGAGGATTTTTGTATAACGAGAAAAAGAAATGCACAAAATCTTAAATATTAAACATAAAGATTTATGAATGATATTGATAAATTATAAATTGCTAAATAATGTACAATAAGTTATGAGAGACCGTTTGGGTAATATATTGAAATTATTATTTGCTTTGCAAAGGTTAATGGAAAGCAACACGCTAACAGTTCACTTCATAAAATACTTCTACTCGAATGTTTTAGCCTCCATCCCTTTTAAAATTTTCATTTTTTCATAGAAAATTTACAATTTTCATCCATTGTAGTGAAATATTTTTAAGCTTTTTCATATAATAAGCATAGATTCACCTCTTCAAGCTCTTTTAGGAATAAATTAAGCCCAAATGCCCGTTCTTGTTACTGACTCAGGACATTTTAGCTATCCTATATGAATTCAAATAATCGCTCCTGCTTTTAAATAGCGATGAAAATAATGAGCCTACACCTGCAACACTGGAATGTTCTATGGGTAGCCTAATTTAGATTATTACCCCGTGCTCGATGAATTGATGGTTAGTAAAAATCAATTTTCTGTTGCTTTTTTTTTTTAACTATATTAAGTATTTAAAAATTGTTTAAGTTCTCACTATGGTTTTCACTTATGATGGGGATGTATATACTTATAAACCCTCATAGATTCATCACCACTCGCATCAAAAGTCTGAAGAAAAAAAAAGTTGATGGAAATTTACCACAATCACCATAAGACATACATTGGCAGCGAGTAAAACCGAGAAGACACCATTCCCTACATTTTAACTGTAATATGTCTCAATAAATTTGCCAAAAAAAGTCAAGAACTTGGAAAGTGAGAGATTCTAATTTGAAGTCAAAAAGACCCACTAATATTTAAGGGTTTTTAGAGTTACAAAGGAAATGATATTAGAATATAAAGAAAAGCTTTTTTCACGATCAACAATAAACCCAAAGTGTATTAGTCGACTCACTTGTCGCGGCGTAATACCTAACAATAAAGAACTGCATTTACGTTAGTAATAAGAACTCGAAAACAAGGGGAAGAACGCTTTTGTTAATTTCTATTAATTTCAGGAGCTAAACCAAGCGAGGGTTGGCCCGTCATGTTGTGGTTCCATCCGGGAAATTTGAGTAGCGGAGCAGCTGCCCTTTGGGATGGCTCTGTGTTTGCTATGAGACAAAAGGTAAGTTGTATCCGAATGATTCGACGAATCAGCCACTATTTTAGCGGTAACCTCAACTCAGTCAGAACTAGACTGTTTCTCCATTTTTGCGTCGGCATTGTTTGGTATGGGAGAATGTGCGACACTTCCTAGTTAAATAGGCAAAACATTCTTATGAATTTCAAAGAAATTTTTGTATTTGTTCTTTACCTTGATAATGAACCAAACAAGTCACGGCTTTATTTGGTGGTGCTTATTAAAAATTTGATCAAAATCATATTTTCCTTGAATATAAGTTTTTAATTTATAAATGTAGCTGAAGGGCAGAAAACCTTTCTATTACTTCACTAAGCGAGATCCAATTAGGCGGTTTTTCGATTAATACATTGTTCGGTTATCAAGTCAAACAAAATTAGTTTGATTAATTCAATTGGAGATAGCCGAATATCAAAGAATTGCTGATTAAAAACTCGTCGATTTCAAAACGTACGGTTTTTTTAAAAATTGAAGACCTCAAGAGATGGAACCCTTGGCTGGGCAACGTGAACTGAGAACATCAAGAGAAGCATATAGGATTTTTCTGATTGTTGACTTTCTAGAAGTTCATGACCATAACATGATGCAAGTAATACTCCCACTATCCCAGGTGGTGGCATGATGCATGGGAGGTCTTGTGAATATGAATAAAAGGTAGACTCGAACTGGTAAAAGGGGCGTTACGTCCCACAATCTGTCAACTTCGTTCTCAGTAGTTTTATTAAGGCCTTGAATGAAAACGGGAGTCTGATTCTCTTTGATACTTTGAAGTAAACAAAAGGATGCTGTCCCAAAATTTTTGAAACATTTAAAACAAATTTTAAATGCTTTTGATAAAATATAAAATATTAATAAAAATAATTATAAAAATAATATAAAATATAAAATAAAAATAATTGAAAACTGTTACACAAGCTTATTTTAAAAATTTGTCAATAACCAAATAAGTATACACACGCATACAAATAATCATAATACATATTTGTAACAAATATTCTTAAATATTTCACTTAAAGAAAGCTATTAACTGGATTAACTTACCTTGAATTTTTCTATAAGTCCTCTACAACAGATATATCTCAGTCATAAGAGCTCCAAGGTAGTACCTCTGCTTAAGAGTATGAGATACCTTAGTGAGATTACCTTAGTGGGGTAGTGCTTATGTTTGAAAGCCAGAACCCTCATTACAAAAGTTCAAAACCTATTCAAGCTATGACTGTCCCTCTGGCGAACGTCCACAAAGGTTCAGTCAATCTTATACTGAACTCTGAGGTCCTGCCATACTACACATCCAAACAGCATATGATCTTTTTAATAATAATCTTCTTAATGCTGTTGTTGAGGTTCTGGAAGACCTGCCGGTGAAGGCAATACTTTCCAGAGATCCTCGACTTGGTGTCTTTTTGACTCTTCAGTGGTTCGGTCTTTATTGGGTTTGTAAAACAGCATATGATCAACATCATCTCTACAGTGTAGGTTGCAATCAAGGCACATGTCGTTATCCGTCTCAAGAAACATTCGCAGATTCTCAATTCGTAACTCGCAAAGTTCTCAAGCCCACGAATGACATGTGTGGTAAAAAGTCCTGTAGTTGGATGGTCAAATCTCTGGATTAACGAGTTAAGAGAGGGTGAGAGATTCATTCTCCACCCCACATTTTTTAACTCTCAAGTCTAACAAAAAAAGACACCAACACTCAACTATAGCTACATTAACTTCTGTAAGACTAAGTCTTCATTCAGTAGTTTTTCTACTAACAATCATTGAGTTGTTTTTTGAAATTACCTAATTCACCTTATTTTTTCTCTGTGGTTATCGTTTGTTTAATCTTGCAAGCGATAAGCTTTCATTTCAGATGCCAAATTTGAATTTTGTGATTAGTATTTTTGTTGATAATTTGATTTTATAAAAAATTTATTGATTTGGTACAGAATTTAATTTGAATTCTTCCCTTTGATTTGAAAACTTGTGATCGACTTTCCTGTGATTTGTTTTCAGGTAATTGTAGTGACAGCAGCATACCGCTTAAACATTTTTGGTTTTTTTACGACAAACGACCGTGTCGCTCCTGGAAATTATGGACTCTTGGATCAAGTAGCAGCTTTGGATTGGGTCATCTCTAAAATCTCTGCCTTTGGTGGATCCAACGGAAATATAGCAATATGTGGACACAGTGCGGGCGGTATGAGCGTTGGACTTCATTTGGTCTCGCCATTATCGCATGGGAAATTTACTCGAGCCATCGCCATGAGTCCCAAAGGAATCATAAAAGGATCCGTTAAAACTCACGAAAAAATGGACCAATACAAATATGAACTAGCTGAAATTTTTGCCTGCGAAACCAAAAGCTCTCTGTTGGTAGCATGTTTAAGGAGGTTGCCGGGAGAATACATTCTGGAGCACGCCTCCCATTTGCTGGACGCTTTTGGACCCATCATCGACGCTGGTTATGCCAATAACTCAAAGCCTTTTCTTCCGAATGATCCAGAAGAACTCGTGAGGGACGAGGAATTCGCCAAAGTTCCTTTGCTTATTGGCTACACAAACATGGAGGATGCTCTTGATTTGTTGGAGGCTAACGAAAACTTAGAAGTCGGCATGTCCTGGGACGATATGAACATGTTCATATCGGAAGCAGTCGAAAATGACATTTTGGATCAAAACGTGAATGATTCTTGCATCGAGGAACTGGCTTCGTTACATTTGAAAGACACCATCTTGTTTTATTACACACCTCGACCTCTCACTAACGACCTGACGGCTCTCAGAGACAGGTTTGTAGATCTCACAACGGAGAAGTACTATGGAGCAGGAACTTATCTGTTAGCGTCTGCTATGAGCCAGAGCAAAGTGAACGCTTACGTGTATAGATTTGATTACAAAATCAAAACGGATAATTTCATAAGATTTCCAAAAAGCACTCCGCGACTTCCAAACTGGATCACGGCACCTCATCAGTTTGACCTCCCCTTTGTTTGGGGCATGCCCTACTGGACGCAAATGAAGCGCAACATCACCTGGAACAGTGCTGACAAAAAAATGGCCGATATCATGTTAACTCTATGGGGGAATTTTGTCAAATATGGGAATCCGACTCATTCGAACATCAATTTGAAATGGGAAGTTTTTAGAGAGAACATTTCTGGAATCATGATTCTCGATCGAAATTCGAACGTGAGCGACGTTTTAAATTTCGATTACAAAGCTTTCGAATTTTGGAATAATTATTACCCAAAAGTGTGGAATATTTTATTACAGGGATGTAATATGACAAGCGGAGGAAGTTTCCCCGGGACTCTTCCTTCACCTTCTCACGGTTATTCCATCTTTCTTTTTCTTATTTTATGTTTCGCAAATTTAACTTGAGATTTGAAAATCGAATAATTAGTTTCATTAGAAAAGATGTTTGAGCCTTGACTAGATGTGAGCGGAAACATAAATTCTTCGCTTCTGTTATATAATATATTCCTTGCAAAATGTTCTAGAAACGTCTTAGCCATGAGTAAAAAGTCATTTAAGCAATGAATGATTCACATCCTTGAAAGTCAGTGAGCTATTTCCTGAATACGATTTCCATGTATTCTCCCATTTCAGGCACTCTCCTCTTTATTTTCAAATCTTTTACTTAAAAATGGAACAATGAAAACATGTGATACGTATCATTTGTGCTATATATATCAATGTATTATATAAAGTTTGTATGTTTCCGTGATTTGGGTTTTTTTCTGCCGCCATGGTGGCGGCATGTGCAGTTCATAGTAATTAGAAAACATGGAACGACAAAAATATTGAGATATTTAAACAGTTTATATTCGTTGGCAGACCCTGGGTTGCCGACTCCTGCATTAAATCATATCTTTTTATTCAGAGGTAAAATCTAATTATACCTGTAATTGTTTTGTCCTGTGTGTAAGAATGCAAAAAAGAGGAAAGTGTTTTTCAAACCAAGAGAAAACGTTTCAGTTCTTCTGAATGAGAATGAAATAAACAGTATTTTAAAAAGGTACGAGAAGGTATGACCGATTTGAAAATTTAAAATATTACACTTTGCTCTAAAAAGTCATTTAGCAATAGGCGCGTGTTTAAACATGGCTTGTTCCTCATTAATTCGAGGTTGAATGAAGAAATTGAACGGGAGAAATTCCTAACGACTAGTAATTACATTCACTGAAATTTCTTTAGAATTGATTATGTGACGTGCTGTATCCAAAGATTTGATGTCATTGGAAAAGCCTCATGTTTGACAGTTTTCAAAATAGAAATATAAAAAATTAAATATTCAAATAAACCTGTTTTCTTAATCAACCTGTCCTCAAGTGATGAATGATTAGGAGTAAAATATAGGTGAAAGAAATAGTGATAAATTATAACACAAAATTGTGTTTGAACCTTTTTAAAGCACATATTACGCACGCGCGATGAAACTGGAGAAAGTTCTCCGTTAGATGTCTCCCGACTCTTCTGAGCGCCCTCAGTTCTGCTCGCGTCGTTCTGTCGTGCTGTTGTGACTTCCCTCATGTCACTTTATATTTCGGGTTTCGAAATTCGAGGTTTAATCATTCATTTCATTCCAATTATTATTCTAATACAATTGCATTTCGTTTTGTGAAATATTCATAATTGAAGTAGTCGAGGCTAGATAGAAAATTCGGGAAATTATTTCGAAAAAATGTAAATTTAGTGTTATAGTTTGAATCGTTCAAATAATTAAAATAATGTTCGGAATTAGTATTTATTAATTTAATGTCAGTTTGGTGGTTTGTGCTGAGTGAAATATTGTGAGAAGTGAATGTTATAAAAACCGTATCTTATAAATAAATGTAAAGTGATGTGAGTGTTTAGTAAATTTAAAAATAAAATCGAATGGAAACATGCTTTGGTTTAGGGTGTTCCTGTTTTTTTTAACCGTTACGAAGGCTTTTCTAAGGGCAGCTACGTGTACCCAGTTACCCAACATCCATTGGAATTCGACTAACCCAATGTAAGTCAAGACGAGGACTACGGTCCTCTTCCATTTTTAAACGTTTTTTTTCCCTACAAGGAACTTTGTGCTTTTCCTGCACCTGTTTACAAATTCATAATTTATTAGGTAAGCAGATAAAAAAAAACCTAAAACTTGTATTGCTGTAATAAATAATAAGTTAGGTAATTAAATAAATTTTAAACTCAAAGATGAAGGTTTTCTAATGGTCTTTTTTAATATAAAAACTAATAATACTATTAAAACCACTTCCTTTTTATTTATTAATTTTCTGTGGGGTTAATAATAATGCGAGAGAAAATGGCGCGCAAAGGCCCTCACGGTTATTTATTGCTCTTTTATTTAGAATTTAAATTTCAGAAATTTATTCTGAGCTTAGGTAATTAACCAACGTGCACAACATTTTTTAATGTTCTTTTTGCTTTCTTTATTCTTAGGAATGGAACAAAAAATTAAAACAAAAATTTTTCACTTTCTTTTCCTCTTGCCTGAAAGATATAAAGAGGAAAAATTACCCTGATTCTAATTTGAGAGAAAAAAAATGATTTATTTTATTTTAATTTATTTAGAGACCCAATTACAATAGATTTAGGCCTACACGGAATGAGTCTGATCGTAAAATTTACGACGAAATTCTGGTGGTAAGGTTAGGTTACCTAAAAAGAGGCAATCGGCATGAATTTACCTAATGTTTAAGATATTTAAGTGTTGTAGTAGTATTTTGAGTCTCTTGAGACCATGAGTATAAGCGTGTAACTGAGGGTGTCGATCATTGGTGATTCTAAATACCGCGTGTTAAAAGTAACGTTGTGAAAAGCTCTATTTTTTTCAAATATATTATACTATACTACGTGTTATTACTACTGTCTATGTATTTTGATTATATTTTATATGGTTCACCTAATATTATCAACCACTTCTGAAAAGAAGTTGTAGAGACAGTAATTTAGCATTAAGTTTTCCAGTAACATTATATCCTTACTGTCACCAAATCTCTTTCTTTGGCTTTCGATTTTTAAAATCCTGTTTTATTTCATATTAAATGTGAACGACCTATTTTCTGTTATTTATAAGTAAAAAGACCTTTATTCCAAAAGCTCATCTTTTCTCTTTCTACTTAGTGTTCACCTAATTTAACATTTTCTTTAATTCTTGGGGAGGGAAAAAAATTTCATCTCGCCCACGGTAATTAATGTTGAGATGAAATACCATCGGAAGTATCCCTGGGTTTCATATATTGCAATAGATAATGCAAGTGCAATGACGAGTTAAGTTATCAGTCATCAACGTTTGACATGAAAAGACGAGTTAACTCGTGACTGGTTACCAATGTTTAATAACAATTTCCCTATTTTTTACAACAGCAATACTTGTTGTCTTCTCATTTATTTTTTTCCTGCTTCCTACATTCCATTATTCTCTCTCTCTCTCTCTCTCCCCGGCTCCTGATACCTTATTTTTATTTTATTAATAAAGTATTAAAATTTTTTTTTCCCAGATTACAAACTCAGTAAGTAATGCTAACTTAAAAGTCTTTTATGTTAGTTTTGGAGAATGGAAACCATTCATTGGAATATTTTCTTTAAACTTAAAAAACAACAGAGTTATTTTTGGAAAATTCGTGTTAAGATTATTAAGGAACGTACCTCAAAATTGGGCATACGTGAATGCACTGTTGCAAAGCATTGAAGGGATTTGAGGCTTGACTGGCGCTGCGGAGGGGGTGAGGGGCGGGAGGTATTCAAGTTGTAAAATTAGTCATCGACATCCTTAATTCACGAGTTCTCAGTTAAAGTTTACAACCTCAGACTCAATTTTAAATACTTAAAGTACTTAAAAAGACGAAATTAAGCAGACGATAGAACATTGTAGCTGGAAAAAGAAGAAAGTTAGAAACTTTGTCCCGCAGTTTAATGTAATGCAAACTTAATTAACACATCTTGATGATTTAAAATCAATATCTTACTTCATTGCGTTTTATTTTATTATGTCGGCAACTCAAAGGCATGGCGCGGGAAGAAAGGGAAGAGGAACCTGCTAAAAGTCCATTTTCTCTTCTTTATCTTTTTCTTCTCTTTTGGAAATCTGAACATGATCCTCTTACCAGTTTTTGTGATGTTAACCTAATTCGGTTTTCCCTTTACTTTTGGTGCGTTCGCACAAAGGGTGTGACAAGTCCCATTTTTTCTTTCTCAGATCGATTCAAAGAAAATTTGTTAAAATTTCATTAATCCAGTACCAGTAAAATTGACCTAATCTATCTTTATTTGAATTTTAGAAAAGTAATCAACAGTGTGAAATAAGGTTTTCGAATCAATCTCATATGCTTTATATTATTTCCTTCGTGTAGGTCAAACGAATGGTGGCTTCCAGCACCTCTCTCGATCACGAAATTCTTAAAAGAACTTCGCTTCGCTATTTGAATGACTCCATTTTGTTAGGGCGTGTCTTACAGTAAGTTTTCATATCCTGGCCGGCAGGAGTTTCAAGGACAATGAGCAGCCACGCGAGATTCGAAGACTCCTTGGGATTAGGCTTGTACGACTTATACAACCCCACACGAGTCTTGTCCTGTGTCATATCGGTAGCTGTCATAGCGCTTCGTCATGTCATAATGAGGATGTACTTTTATCGTTGTAGTCTGGGTGTTGTGTCTTCTATTAATAATTAATGAGGACGTCCTGGTACTTGGTCTATTTTTTCTGTCTTCCATGTGATATTTTCCTTGGAAGAAACGGAGAACCGAAAGGCAAACGCATTCTTGTTATTGCTGTTCGTAGAAAGGCCTCAACCGACCCTGAATTTGTTCCCCATTAACTCATTAGGGTCAGGGGAGAAAAAGATAAAAACGTAATTAAACCTTTATAAAATGTGGAAGAGACGAAATAAAAAAGAAATAAATTGTCTTGGCTCCACCTATTTCCAAATAAATGCTTCCGGGTCATGGCTTCCCAATAAAAGGCTTATTAAAGCTGAGCTAAAACCTAGTTTAGGATTTTTAAAAAGTGTATTTTACTTAAATTATTACCTTAATGTAACTAGATAATGAGTTTTTGAATCGAGGAAATGAAAATTCCAAGTCTTTATATCTCCATTTCATTTTGAAAGACCTGAATTTTTTCCAATTAATTTTAATATTAACATGAATCGAATTTCTTATCGATTCAGAGCTTTCACTCCCTTTTTTGTTAAAATGCTGTGTAATAATTACAGTGTTAAGGGATTTAATGTGATCAAGTGACAAATGGACACTCATCTGTACGGTTTGCTAATAATTTAAGACATCAACCGTTTGACTGCTCAGCGATTCTGGCGAGAACGTTCGAAAACCGCGAGACACATTTTGAGTTGATGTCAAATAAAACACTCTCATTTAGACAAATATCAATCAGTTTTAATAATTCTTTCGTATTATAAAGAAACAATATTAATTGCGAATGTGAATAAGAGAAATAAAAATTAAATTGTTTTTTCTTTGAAAATTAAAATCTATAAAAAGATAACGTGAGATGAAGACACACTGAAACTCGCAGCGCAAAAGGGCTTTTGCGCCGCGTCACAGTCAAACGGTTAATGTTGTCATAATAAAGAGAAAGTGTAAAATCGCTCGGTGAACTCGGATGTAAATCTTTTATAAGAAAAATAATAAAAACGAAGAAAAGGCAGAGTTGAGGTTAGGGAGGAAAAGATTAAAAGGAAAACTTATCGCCTTGTTAGTTTGTGAAGAATCGTGGAAGGCGGAAAATGCTGGCGGCGTTCTCTGAATTTGTCAACGCGAACGTCCCGCCGCCCTTTGGCGCCTATCTTCAAAACCGAATCCCATGGTCTCCAGGCATTCGCTCCTTGAAAACCGGTCGAAAAATGGTTCATTCACCATTTGTCTTTCATTCCTCATTCCTCGTCTCTCTTTTTGAATATACTTATTTATTTCTGAAATTTTCATCGATCAAGTTTTCTATAGAAAATAAGGATTAAGCTACAAACTTCCTTTTATTTGTTATTTATTTATTTATCCGCATGCCATGAATTTTTAATCCCAGTTTCATTTTGTTTATACAGTTATTAATATTCATTATATTGAAGGTTGATGTGGGGTGTGACGGGTTTTGTTTTCTCTTCTCTTTCTCTTTTTTCATCCCCTTTCACGCTCCTTTTCATTGTTGTAAAATATTGAAGTTTTGAAGGTGAAAAAAAATAAAAAAATAAAAGAAAAAAATCATTTTGTGATGAAGCATGTAGTATTATTAAATGATGCACTCATTTTTTTGTTATTGTGTTCGGTTTGTATCACGAACTAACTCGTGCGTGTTGACCATGAGTGCCTTCGTGTGGTTGATTTTCTGCTCTAATGTGGTGTTAAACGAGTTAGATAAGAGGATAAGTTTGAGAAATTAAAAAATTTTAGTTTTTAAACAATATTCGAGATATATTATAATCTTGTGTAACAATTAGAACTGGTGGTCCATTACCCACACAATTACATTTCATGCTCGTATTTAATTTGATTAATAATGCTAACCCGTTTACTTTGGTAAAAATCGAAATGGTTCTCGTGTCAAGAATGTTCTGTTTCAGATGGAATTAAAAGCTAATACAAACATATACAAATGCCAATAAAAGTAACGAATGTTGTGTTTTTTTATAATGTAATGTTAAGGGTCATCGTGTAACGGGAGCGTTGCCATGTAAAGGCAATTTCGATTATTTATCATTCGCGAGTAACACTACCGGTTGCCGATTAAGATATTTCTTCAGCAGCATATCGATCAATAAATTAAATACAATTTTTTTAAAAGTAATAATTATTTTTTATTTTAATAATAATTAATGCACGTAAAAAACTCTTACTCACAATCATAAAACTACTAAAGACAGTTTTGTGAATGTAAGTTTTGTGTGTACTCTTGCACCTATGACTCTAAGGGTGTAATCTGACATCCTTTTTACTCTGACTGAATTACTTTGTCTACCCCTACCGTACTGACTACTACTCTCCACTGAGCTATAGGTTTGGATGAGAGGTGCTCTTATACCAGCGTTACGGTGCACCGAACGGTTATACCCTTAAAGGTAATATTTTCATTTGCAGTTAGAAGTCATTTTGTTTCTCAGAGGTACGTAGCCCTTGGAGATTAATCATACTTAATGGTGGATTATAACGATGGATTCGCAAAATGTATAAATTATGATTAATAAGTTAATAATTGATTTAAATTCTTTATTTGAAATGAACAACGATATGAATTGAGTTCAAATGTCTGCGTACGAAACTGCACAAAACATGAAAGAAGTTTTGGTTACTATTATAGGATTTAAACAATTTTTCATAATGTATTCGGTTCCTCCTTGTGTTTAAGATCTCTAGTGCAATAAAATTGCGAAGTTACTATCAACAAACCTTCGGAATGTGATTTATATATACATATAAAATTTTTGGGTTTATCACAAACCCCGCCACTGTTCCAGCAAAAACACACACCACTCAAAACAGTAAAAAACTCGCAGAGCACTACCCGTCTCAACCGAAAAAAAGGAAAAAGTGTCCAACTTTTCGCTAACTTTAAGCTGTTAGCATCATCAGGGTTTCAGTAAGACTGAGAGAATGTGTCTACGACACATTTGAGTCCCTCGCGACTACACGTCTAAGCCTCAAACTGAAAATACGGAAATGGCTTTCCAAAAATGTCAATTATTTATTTATTTATTTACTTATTAGAGTTCATTGTTTAGTCTGTGTTTGTGATGGCTCTCTAGAAATGTTGTGAAATTGTCTTCGAACTGGTTTTTTTTTCAGCCATTGACTTCTCTTGGAGAATGCCTATCCATTAAAAGAATTTAAAAAGAAAAAGGGCCGGAAATGACACTAGTCTAGAACATCCTTTTTTTCAGAGATGAAAAAACTATTGCTCTTAGACGGGGGAAAGAAAATATTGAAAAATGGTGATGGAATCTTGAGAGAAAAACGGAAAATACGATAAGCAGGAAGTTCCTGAAAGTTTCCTCAAATCCAATTTTTATTTTTCACGTTCTAAGATTTTTGTCGGAATTTGATTGGAAAGGGCCCTTTTTCGGAAAGTTTTCACGTTTGGGTTCATATGAATCAACACTTAAAATGTGTTTTTTTTTGTTTTGAAACATAGTGTTAGCGACAAATGTGCGCAAACGGGTGTCGGGTGTAAGCCGGTATTCTGAGTTATGATGGGTATCGATAATTCACAGGCTGTGTGAGAGTCAAGGTGTTGGTGATAGCAAGTAGTTTCTCCTTGCATTAGTTTGTAATAGTATATTGTGTTTGAAAAATCGTTCATTGCTTATTTGAATTTACCCTAACAATAGTAAAATTTTGGAAATAGGAAAGCAGGAGTCATGACTAATCAGCCGCAATGATGAACCCACTCTCAGCCTCCAACCACGAATCGATTGGGGCCAGTTTCCAAGTTCAACAGCTTCTGTTGAAAAACACTTGAAGAGCTTTCAGCCAGGAATCTACTGTTTTGTTACCCCTACAACTTGCGGAATTTTTATAAAATCCTTCCATATTTGAAGAATCCTTCCTAGAATCCTTCATAGAATCCTTCCATATCTGCTTTGAAAGTCCGTTCACTGACCTCTTGGAAACTAACGGACGTCAGTAATATCGGTGTTCCAACCGATTGCTAGTTGTCTCCTTCTTTCCATGACTAGTTTTGCCTTAGGAGCGACATTCTCTTTGGACAATAAAGTCGTTGTCATGAGAAAAATAAATCATTTGAAGGGAAGTTCTTTTAACAAGAGAGTAAGCGGTAACATCAACCATCTGAGTCGTTCCTTGCTGTTATTATTATTATTATGTAAAGCAGGACTTAGCTTGAATTAGGGGTAGGGAATTAAGGGTGAATGATAAAATCGATTTTCGAAGAGGGATGAGGGTCGGATCATACGATAATTAAATGTAGGAGTAAATACAGAGCTTTATCCCAGGCTTTTGAATTCGTTCTTCTATCGATTTATTCAAGTTGTAGTATTTTAAATTTTTTCTTCTCCTGGTCCCTTGACTTTTTTTAATTACAAGCTTTTTATAATTATTTTTTAATAAGTAAAACTAAAAACTATGTGACATTAAATTTTTTAGAACTGTCAGATCAACATAAATTGTATTGACCCGGACTGTCAATGCTCTATGTTTCTAATTTCGTGATTCCCAAAACCACCCTGTCCTGAATTCCAAGGGTTCTTGATTTAGACGTACACACATGTACACGGTGGTTTACACCGTGGCAGTCAACAGATTAAATTGGTGTCTGAAGCAATGGAATCTACGCGTAGTGCAAGTTCACTACATTATTTTCAATTTCTTGCACTCTTCTTTGTAGAGCAAGCTCTAATCCGATTAATTATCTTTTTGTTTTCGAAGCTCACAGGATTTTTATTGCCCAATAAAACTGGGTCTAGAGGTAGACATAGGAGACACAACTGCCCTGCACTGGCGAAGTGATATGACTGTGATATTTGAATGCTGTTCGAAATCTCGCAATGAAGCGGTGGGTAATTGGATCTACTTGTTTTGACGCTGATCATGATTTCATTTTTTATACCTTTGTACTCAAACAATGCGAGAAAAATTTTTGTGTGGGCGGGAGGGCGGCAAAGTCTGTAGCCTTTTTAAAGTGAAAAGACAATTAAAATTTCTCTTAGCTTTTGTAACAAACTTTTTTCTTTTCCTTCTTTTCCCTCGAACGCGAAGCCCTTGTAAACAAAAACCGAAATCAAACACATGAAAATGGAAAAATTAAAGGGCAGATATAATACACTCGACTTCCCTTTTGAATTTTTTCCTATCCTTCTTTCATTTATTTTTTTCTCTTTTGAAAGACATAATCCGGATACTTCAAGAAGTAATATTCTTATCTTAATCCGCTTGTAATCACTGGATTTTCTATTTTAATGGTCTCCCTTTCTCCACAACATAGTTCAACTCATCGTAGCAATTAAACTATCATCACCGTTTCCCCAGAGAAAACCCTTAGATCTTAATTCTAGCTCATCTTTTTTCTTTTTCTTTCCTCTTCGAAACTAGAATTTCCTTCGAAATGGATACATAAGTTTAGAGAGATAGGAAAAAAGGAAATATCTTAAAAAAAGTCAGTAAAAAAAAAATTTTGATTACTTAAATGGGTTTTTGTCAGGATTCGAGGTAATTTAGAATGGTAACAAAGGGGAACCGGTTCCCGACCGGTTTTTGCAATTTTTCAGAGTCTGCTTGGTGCAAAAATAGAAACAAAATGGAACAAGAAAAGCTTGTCAACGGCACGTGATGGTCACGTGACTGGTAACGACCTGTCAGTGCCACGTTACAATCTTGACTTCCATTTCCTGCTCGGCAGGAGAAAAAAAGGACAAAAATTGTGTCGGGCCGAAATGCTTACGATTTTCCACTCCGATCGATAACCTCGAAAGCCTCTTTCTCCTACCTCCATTCTCTCGTTCTTCTTGTTCAGGCTTTGAACTCGATGACCTATCTCGAAATTTATGCGATTTGTTGTCCACCCTTCTCCTCTCCCTCTCGTCGGTATGTAATTATGTAAAGCGAGCCTGGGATTTATGAAAGGTTATTTGAATGGAAATGAAATGCATTTGTTCTCTCTTCCCCTTTCACCTTTTTCCTCTTACCTCAACCACCAACATTTTCTGCATATGTCAATTGTCATGCGATTTTCCCTGACGCTTTTATTTGAGCTTTCTACTTTTCTTCCTTCGTTTTATTAACGCTACTGCAAAATTCGATTGACGTCCTTCACCGGCTTTCATATCATTCTGCTCCATGTATAAAGTTTTTTCAAGAGCCATCATCAGATTGTCAAGTTGTGGATTTGTTTCACTAGTTTTCGAACTCACTGATGCTTTTTGTATGTAATTGTGGAGTAGGACTTGATGCTTTACTCAAACAGTGGCGAACGACAAGGTCTGAGAATATCTTTGTTCATAAATAAAGTCGGATTCACAATTCATTTTCTATAGTTGCCTTAAATATTAGCATTTGTATCGAGTCATTTTCTTGCAATGCATTCGTCGCTTTAATCCTCTCGGCTTTTCTAAAAATGGAATTTATTCCGCACGGAGACGAAGGATAAGAGAAAATATTGATCCAGGGATCAAGTTTCTTAATACAAAGAACTCAAATTTGACAAGGGAAAAATGGCAAAACATTCGACTCGAACATCGTAGTCCCTATTTCACTTACAGGTGTTCCCAGTTCCACGGTAGAATTATACGTTTTCACCAAAGAAAAGTTCACATGAGAGGGTCTCTTAGGGTGAGGAAGGAGAAGGAATGGCTTCCGTTCAATATATTGTCTTGCCCGTAATCATTGATTTTATTGAGGAAATTAGGAAATCTGAGCTGTATGATTCCAGGGCAACACCCTTCCTGCTATACAACGTCCTAAATCTACACTATATTGTTCTCTCGTAAATTTATGTTGAATGATTTTATGTGATGAGCGTCCTCGGAAAATATTCTTGCCCAGTATTGTGAGTTTTATTTTCTCAGTACAGCTCTTCTTTAATAGTTCACTTACTTCTTTTTATTTAAACAGCGCGTCAAATCACGGATTTGTTCCAACAATAATCACCGTGAACAATTGCAGGAAGTAACTATTTTGTTAAGTTGTGGGACCAACTTTTCTTTCAAATATTTAAAATATTATTTTTCATATAAGGTGTGCAAGTCATGAATAACACATGAAGTGTATTTTCAGGTGTCATTACTGAATAATATACCAAAAGTTTGAGACTTGATTTGAATTCTTACCTTCAAATGTCCAGTTGATTCATGATAGTTTTCGAAGGACACTGACTACCTTCCCTGAATGTAGGGTCTGTAAAAATAGAAAGCATTCATTTAATACTCTCTTTTGTTTTTCTGCCCAAAGGCCGCAACATCAAGAGATATTTTTATATATTTTTCATAAATAATTATCTCTGAATAGTAGAGTTACTCCAAAAAAATGCCATCACATTCTACATTTTTTTCAACTATTATAATTGTAGTATTCGATTGTTTTTTGGCAGACGATTGACGTCACGTCTGGGTTTCGTTCGATGTATGTCGCCAGTGGAAATATAGCACTCGTGTTGTAAACGTGTCTTCTATTACCCTCGGACATCACAATAATACAATATGTGCATTTAAGAGTAGAAGCAAGAAGGCTTCTCTTAGACAGTGTCTTTTAAATCGTGAAACGTATCGTTGGTAAAAATTATAATGAAAATGGAATTTTCTGAGTTGGATGAATATTGTAACGAACTAACCTGTAACATGGTGGATTTCTAGCCTGCCAGTGTGATAAACGTAGGAAAAATTTTTGCTGAGATTATATGAATTACGAGAAACACAATTGTTTAAGTGCTCACAAGAAAGTGCCTGTTTCTACACTTTGTTACAAATAACGAATAAATTTATAATAAAGACGAAGATAGTTCTTAGACGAAGTTCGGTTGCTCATTACAAGTCTTAACTTAGTCGAGTGAAATACCAAATTGAGTGTGAGGTGTACTAGCCTGTGTTTATCGCTTTACAGGAGACAATGGATTTGTGTGACTCTTGGTTACCAAAGATGGCGTTCAATGAAATGTCATACTTAAGATTTCGCTTGCGTCACATACTTCTTTTCGCAATGTTTTTCGAAATCATACCTGAATGTTTTTCTTTATATTTCTTTTCTAAATGTTTTCATCCACATAAATATCTCACTCGCTTTCTTTCAAAGTCTTTAATACGACAGCAAAAAAAATTATTTGAGAGGTGGGTGTGTTTACTTAGTCAAAGAATAAGAATGATGAAAGAATGGTGTTTGATTTTTCCCAAGTAATTTTTAGGTGTATAAAAGTAAGCAATTTCACAGGTAAAGAGAAAGCGTAGAGATCAAAAGAGTTGATGCAATTGAAGGACAGAGTTTTGTTATAAGCAAGAGTTCAATAAGTACTTATTAGGTAAAAAGTGAAGAGGAAAGAGGAAGTGGAAGGAGAGGAGGGAAAGAGGAGAATGGATCTGTATTAACTATTTGCCACAGAACAATGTATCGTACAAGCTGTGTTGTGTATGACGTAAATCTGTAGAACGCTTACCCCTCGATATTATCAACTTTCAATTCCTCTTTTCTTTCTTCTTACCCATTCTCTCTTCAACACTTTTCTTTTTTTTATTAAGTTTCTAAATGCAAAGCAAAATGACGAGCGTTTTATTTGGGTGAAATATTTTTTATATTTAGTAACTTTAAAATTCACTACGTCTCCCTTCGATCTGTCCATTTAAATGAGTAAAAAACATTTTACATCAGAATTTGATTCGTTGTTTATGACATGTATTACGCAAGTTTTGACTTAATAGTAATATAAAAATGATTGACGTTTGTATTGAGCTTAAACGCTTAAAAGCTTTATAAGCTAAAATTTTACAAAAGTTTTTTTTTCATTAAAAGTGGCAGAAATAATGCCATAAAATATATTAATTTTTTTAAGCAGGTAAAATTTACAAGCAATATTGCTTTTGGAGAAAACCTTTTTACATTCACTCTATGTTCTGTTAACCAGAAAATTTTTTTATTGTTAGTTTGCATGGGACTTGCTGTTTGGACTTGCCACCAATGCGACATATTGGCATGGTTGGCTTGGCACGACCTTTAGCAATTTCTTATTTCATTATACGGGGACCGATCTGGACAAAGACGAAGGCGCTTCTACGAAAAAGAAGGGTAAATTTCAACAATAGGCTGGCTGGCTGGATGACTCATAAAAGAAAACGATTTTTAAACTCTCCTCGGGGTATAAATACTGGTCAATTCTTGTAATAAACGAGTCCATTTCTGAGAGTCAGAGAAAGCGTTTTTTTCTTCACCTTTCCCTACCATGGTCACCGTAATAGATGGGACCAAGGAGAATCAACCTGACGTGCAAGGTTTTCTCCATTTAGTGAAGGCGGTGTTTTAGTCTAAACACTTGCAACTAAATTCTTATGAGCAAAAGCAGAAATAATAATGAAGATGTGAACAGTGCAAGAGAAACTTTGTAGAACGAAACGTGATGTAATTACCTTATATTATGATTACTATAACTCACAGTAACCTACATCGCCATGTCTTACGTAAGCAACCCAAACCTGCAACACGCTTTTACTGATCATAGCTATCTTCTATATTTCCTCCCCTTCTCTGTTTTATGGTCTTTCTTTTACCTTCTGCCTTTTTTTCTCTCTCTCTTTTCACTTTTTCAATCAGCTCCTGAGGTTGTGACAATGGTCTGCACCCCAAATAAAGCTCCATACTTCTTTAAAATAACTGCTTGGTGTTTTATATGCAGACCGATGGTGGTCAAAATGGTAGGGGGAGGTAAAAAGCATAAAACTGAATAGGGTAAGAATCATAATCATGCACTGATTACTTATGACTTAATCATACATGTGTACTGCCGGACGAAAGTTTGAAACTACCTCAAAAATCTGACATCATCTGTAAATAATCAAAAAATATTTGAAAATAAATTGTAAAATGCATGTATCTGTTTTCTGTAGTTTTGCAGAATATCAGAAAAACAGATTCCTTTGGTTAATTATTAAAAAAAGCAGTGTTGCCCAACATCAGCAAATTCAGAAATGAACGAGTCAAATAGTCATTAATAACAACTCGACAGAAAAGGTCTGACAGAAACGTCTTTTCTCACAAGCGGACATTTGGAAGACTTCGAAAAAAAGTTGAAACAATGTCATACAAGAAGCTTCTTGAGAAGAACTTCCAAAATACCAGTACCATGTAAAAAAAAAGTCATTCAGTGTCAAGTAAGTTTTTTCGACCAAAAATCAATATGAAATATTTTTATAACTATTAAAAGAAATTTTTTATTCTTTGTTAATATTTGAATTATATATTTTGCCATTACTAAATTGTTTTTTTTTGTTCTCCCTGGAGTGGTCTCAAACTTTAGCCGGTATTGTAATATGTTATTAATAATAAATACGAAACTGAATAATAATCCTAAATTTCACTTTAATTCTTAAGGGAAAAAAATTTGTCTGTTAAATGGTATTATGACAACATAGTGGTAAAATTAATTTCAAACATGAAAGTATCGAGGCCTTTGATATCAAATAAAAAACAATTGAAAATTGGCTTTCGAATAACTCCTCTGCGTAATTTGGGTTACTTGAATCGATACGAATAGTTGGGACGCCACAGTTTTCTAATTTTTCTCACAACCTAAAATGTATTTCCGAAGCTTAGAATTCATTGGTTACTGCAGGCACACAATAATTCTTCTCCATTTTTCATATCAAGCTTTGGTTTGCGAGTCTTTTGTTATTCGAACATAAATCTATCGATACGGCATATAAAAGTCTTGTAAAAGTTTTTTGGAAGTAGAGGAAAACAATGGGCAAATACCAGTTCTCTAATGAAACAAATACGAATTTAATGAAAGTTTCGTAAATACAAGAGATACAATAGAGGTGAACCATTTCTAGAGCAGAGATTGTTTTCCGTCATTGTTCCTGCCTCACTGCCTTGTCATCAATCATCCAAATGGGGAAATGAGCCTCCTCATTTCTGACAAGTGAATTCGACCAAGATTAAGCTAAAAAATTTTTTAATAAAAACTATTTTTTTAGGTCCTCATGTAAATAAAATGAATAGAGAGCATTTTATTGCGAATATTTAATAGGTTCGTTTGTGATAAGGCCGTTAATTTTTAATGTTGACTTTTCAAATTATTATCTTAAATTTTTTTTGTCTAACTTTGTTGTTTTCGGCCAACTGAGGACCACGCTGCTTCCTAACGTTTTTGTCATTTCATTCTAACTTCTGGTCAGCTCTGTTTCTCTGACATGAAACCAATCAAGATTTTCCACCAAACTCTAGTAGTCAATTAAAATTTAATATTGTTTTCAATCACAGCAGAATTTGTCTGCGTTTGTAGGGTTGGTAATACCACATACTGTTGAATTGAGAATTTTACAGTCTGAACATTTTCGTGCCGCTTTACTCATCTGTGTAAGTTAAGCAGGTGTTTTTGTTCAATATTTTTGTCACCCTCTTCAACGTGTTTTACTTGGAGCTTTCTGTTTTGCTTTCTTAATTAATGTTTTCTCGAATGATTTTTATGTTCCTGTATTTGTCAGTAAATCATTTGATGCAAAAAGTTTTACTTTGTAATGAGTTCGCTTGTTTGCAGCATTTTAGTAAGAGAAGTGGGAATGAAAAATAGAATTGTTCCCATTCTGAACGTCCTACGAATGCTGTTTGTTTTTTGTGGAATAATTTTTTACTTTTTTATATTATCTTTTTGTATGGAAGGACTAGTGTAGTGGTTAAGTTCCTGACTTGGACGCAAATGGTCGTGGGTTCGAATCCGAAGGATTGAAAAAGGGGATTAAAACCACCACCAATATTATCTTTTTGCATCTTGTCTTCTTTGATTTGTAAATTTAACTTAAAACTCATCTACTTTTATTTATATTCTTTTTTTTTTTGACAAAACTGAAATAACTGCAAATTATAATGTTGTCTTAAAATTTATGCAAGACTGTGAATTTTGTGTAGTTTAGTCACGAAAAAGGTCCCCGTGTCCGATTTATAGACTCAGAGAAACGTACGGGAATCCGAGAAGGATTTTCCCTGATGAACGGAACCTGAGAAATTCAATGATGATTGAAAATGTGCGACAGAATGCAGATGAAGCTGTCGCTAACGGATGCCGTAACTTACTCGTGACGTCATCACTGTTACGAATTTTCATGTTCCATCATCGGTTTCGCTTATCGGGGGATCCATAGATTTATGTTCGTTGCAAAATATATTTCCGGGTGAAGCGACAGAAAAAGCGGAGAGATAATTTTTTTGTAAAAAGTAAAAAAAAAGGTTTTTAATCAGGGGATGATCTAATCCTGTTTATTTATTTATTTTCATGGTTCTTTTGCTGATTTCAGCCCCAAGAAGATAATCAGAAAGAAAGTTATTTGTATTACCTTTTGCCATAATATTTATCACAAAAAATTGAATTATTAAAAGTATATTTTTTATATTTATATACGGGAGACCTGTGGTAGTGGTTTAAGTGCCCGATTAAAGAAGTTATGGCCGTGAGTTCGAATCTTCCTCTTGGATTCTATTACACCCAAGATGAAAAACGGGATTAAAACTCAAACTAAATTAAACTATTTTTATCGTATACATCTTATTGATGTTACAATATACAATATTAGTACAACAATATAATTTTAACTTCAACAGCAATTGATATCAATAATTAGGATATAGCATAGAATATAACATTCAACGCTGATTTGACAATCAGGGTGGCTTGCTCGCCAAATCCTGCGTCGCAAGGCATGGGCCACCTCCTCCACCATGTAAATAATACGAGCCCTGAAACGTATTATAGCGAAGTGGTAATGAAAGTTATAACCAAGTAATGATGGTTTTGTGGATGGCTTTCAAATCAAGACGGGAGTTTTATTAGAGTGCCGGTTATCGCATTTACTGTTTCCTATAGCCTGTACTGTACATGAGCAATTTTGTACAATATCTTTATATTATCTTATCTATATAATATCTATATATATATCTATATCTTTATAATATCTATATATTATATATATATAGGTACATTTGAAAGATGTATTTACATATGCAGTGACTCGGGCTTTGTACAAAGAGAAATTTAACTCCTTTCCCTCTTTTCCCACCACTCTGCCCTTGGCTACAACTAAATTTTTCAAAATATTACGGAGTGACGGAAATGTCAAGAGAATCCTGCAAAAGTTTACTTTCGACTTTTATATCGTTTAGCTTTTGATTTAAATTTGAAACAATGGGAATATTTGAATTGTCGTTATCGTTCCTTGAACGCTCAAAATTTATCAAAATCTCCTACAAACTAACGTCATACATCCCTCGGTTAAAATGGACATATAAATTTATATATATATTAGGGTGTCCCAAAAAAATAAAAAATTTTTATTTAAAGACGCATACCCTCTTAATTTTTTACAATGATGTTAAAACAATCGTAGGTGAAATTTCAAGTACTTAGGACGACAGGAACCCGTGCCGACTTTCACTGAAACATATTACTACCTAAGGGCTTAAGTGAACGTAAGCTTACATATTGTTCTGGTTGTTATATTGTTAGTAGACGTTCTTCTTTTGATTTTCGAGTATCTAAATTCGACAGTAGTTTAACACCCCAGCGAACACCCACTACATTTGGTACTTGGGCTTGAAAATGAGCTTTTAGGGCAACAGAGCGTTCTTTCGGTTTTCCACACGAATTCTTTGAATTTAGGACTTGCTTATTAAAAATTCGTCAGTATTATGTCCAAGTGTATCAATAGTTGCTTCGAGGATAAAAACTGAATCCCTGTCTAGTGCTGCTACTAATTTTGGAGTCATGAAGTCCTTCCCACTGTGGGTTTTAATAGTTCTGGGCAGTGTATCCCCAGCCATTATATTCAAATCCTTTTGTAAATCTACGTTTCGTTTGAATCAGAAGACGAATCGCTTTGTGACGGTTTGGAGGACGGTGTCAGGAGTTGATGCAAAAAACTATTTAGCTCTTTGTTTTTCTTCCTCGATAGCTTTGACGCGCACTCTTTACTCTTTATCAGTCAACTTTTTGTCCACTCCAGCTAAATGACCAGGTCGACCGGCTCTCTCTGACGCTGCAAGATGATTTTATCTTCATACTTTTAATAATTGAAGCGTATAGGTATGTGCAATACCAAACAAATTATATAAATTGTTGACAAACTCTTGTCGACGACGCTGTTCAAATTCGTGTTGTGTTTTTTGAGCATGCTTCTATAAGTTCCCCCAACTTGGTACACATTTTTGACTTTTTCCCACACAACTAGGTAAAAATTGGTCGCTATGTGCACCTTTTCCCAATAGGTAATGCATTCATGAGTAGCAAAGTTTGGGCCTTCATTGACAGTTAAATACACTTCATGAGTACTGTAAAGCAGAGTACTGCCAAAACTTGCCATTTAGAGGGTAGTTTCTAGCTCATTATTTGATGTTTGGCGTCTTCGACTAAAAATATAGTTTGTGTAGAACTGTGTAACTACACGGACATGCTGACTATTCAAAAACAATGCGTCTACTAACAACATAACAACCAGAACAACATGTAAGCTTACGTTCGCTTAAGCCATTAAGTAGTAATATTTTTCGGTGAAAGTCGGCACGGGTTCCTGTCGTCCTAAGTACTTGAAATTTCACCTGCGATTGTTTTAACATCATTGTAAAAAATTAAGAGGGTATGCGTCTTTAAATAAAAATTTTTTTATTTTTTTGGGACACCCTAATATATATATAGGCCTTTAAATTTATATGTCCATTTTAACCGAGGGGATGTATGACGTTAGTTTGTAGGAGATTTTGATAAATTTTTGAGCGTTCAAAGGAACGATAACGACAATTCAAATATTCCCATTGTTTCAAATTCGCATAAATCAAAAAGCTAAACGATATAAAGTCGAAAGTAAACTTTTGCAGGGATTCTCTTGACATTTCCGTCACTCCGTAATATTTTGAAAAATTTAGTTGTAGCCAAGGGCAGAGTGGTGGGAAAGCGAGGGAAAGGAGTTCCCGAAATTTCTCTTTGTACAAAGCCCGAGTCACTGCATCACATGTAAGTACATCTTTCAAATGTCCACTCAACCCTTTTTACCTCAAAACTTGTCAATTAATAAATTAAAGGTTTTTCGCGTTGCACATTTGCTTTATAATCCTCCTTGCTACAGTACTTTGAATCGACTTTCTGGATAAGGAATCAAGGGCGATGAAAGCTTAGGAAATGAAGCTGAAGACTTCTCCTCTATGAAGAAAATGCAGAAAATTCTTTTTGCAGTAGTCCCGATGATGAATAGATTTAAATTAAACATTAGGGCTATGAAATGGCTTTTCTACAGTGTATGATATGCTTTTTATGTGAGAAAATTAGAGGAAGTTTTTAATATTAATATATTTCTACCTGTTTATTATTATTATTATTATTATTATTATTAAATTTTTACTCGGCTGCTCTTCGCCGTCTCCATCCCCTTCGCTTTTCCCTTGGGAGTGGGCTTCGCCCTTCTGCCGCCCGGGCCACATCAGCCTGTTCGGCGTCATAAGCACTTGTGCACCCGGACGGCGAGAGCTCATCCTGCGGCCACTCTTCCAACAAGGACAGTTAGTGACCGCAGGGGATTAGCTTGTCCCATGGGCAAACTTATTATTATTATTATTATTTAACTGGTTTATTCATTTTTTGGGGCCAAAACGACAAGAGAAAGGGACGCTTTGTGGCGCTCAGTAGGAAAGTGTTCCACATAATGCGATTAGATGAAGAAGGGTGATACATCAACGAAATTTATCTCGTGGTTTTTGTTAAGAACAACGAGCAGAGGAGGAGACACACAAAGAACTATTCAGTCACAAAGCGTAGATTAAAATGATTCAAGCTCTTTCAAAGAATGAATGGTGATCACAAGCCAAAGAGGGTAAAAATGATTGCTGACTCAAGAAAATTTTGGATGGTTCTTTACATAAAAATCGTTTTCTTTTAATTTTATTCCTACACAGTTTTGTGCGTATTTATTTAAAGTACTAAATTTGCTTGACCATAAATTACACGTATCATATCTCATGTAAAAAGAAAAAAATTTATATTTAAACAATATTTGCTGGAAGCATGCAAGTCTAAATAGTTCCCATGAAATTCGTCTTCCTCAAGTTTAAAAAAAAAAGGGAAAAATTGAGTTAATGATTCTGAGTCACTAATGAAAGATGAATAATAAAGTTATGAAGGAAGTTATATAAATTTAGAGTGAAAGGGAGGAAAAGGATGAGGATAAAATAAGTCCCAAGCCGATCATCACAGCCTCGCTTCGCTAAATTTATAGCAGCTTTGGTGCCTGCCTTCTCTGTTTATTATTAAAAGCACATTCTGTCACGGGTGCTCCACCAGGCCTCGAGCCCTTGGCGGCCTTTCCTTGCCCATTTGCATCTCACTATATCTTTGTTTCCTTATCTGAGAAGTGTCGCCAAATATTTCCAATCCTTTTGACCTAGGATCTTGAAAAATTCACAGATTTTGTGAGAACAGCAATTCAGTCGAAAGTCCCTCTCCTTCCGCCGTAAATTTCCAGTAAAATATAATCTATCACTTAGTTATACCAATAGTGGTGTGCCTACTCAATTTTGTTTAGGAATAAAAAAAAAACAGCCATTGAAAATATATTTTACACTAAAATCTTTCTAAACCGAGTCTTACGATAGTGTAGTAGATATGCTCATTTACAGTTGAATGCGTGATCGTGCGAGCAGATCGAGATCAGTCAAGGTAAGGTTGGGGTTGAGCATTCGCGGGTTCCCGGGTCTTACCCCTCCACTCTAGGTGTTCACTCAAAGGTTTTAGTGGGTGCAAATCCCACATATTCCCTCCTGCCTCCCAAAAGGCAGGACGGACAACTCTCGAGAGGTTTACCCTGGTTAAAAAAATATCAAGATCAGTCAACTGTGGCCTAACTATGGGAAAGTGAGACACTACAATAGAGTGTAAGGGTTGTGTTTAAAGTATTCAAATTCTTTAATCGTTAGTGGTTTTTGTGAAATACTGTACATTTTTAGTTAAAAATAAAGAAAAGAAGGAAAAGAAGGGGAAAGAATGGGAAAAGACCATAATTTTTCTTTAAATTTTTTCTTATCAGTGCCCAAGTCAAATTGCAAGTTTAGCATTTGGTGTTTCTCAACCCCTCAGACCACGGAAATCAAAACAGAAAAAATTGAAATAGTAGGGGTAAGGAAGGTATAAAAAGCGTGAACAAGGGAAGGTTAAAGAAAAGATATGGAAGAAAAAAAGGAGGAGAAGGGGGGCGTTAATCGCGTTTCAAATTCTCATAAAGCCAGAATTCGTGAAAAGAAAATTGGGAACTCAATCAGGCCTTTAAAGTTAAATATCTTTCTTTTTTGCTTCCTTTTTGCCGTTCGTGCTTACCTTTCCTCGTCCCTTTAGCACCTTGAGGTAATTTTTCTTGTATGAAGAAAAAGATTGGGAGGAGCCAAAGAAAAGAGCAAAAGTCTAGATTGAAAGAAAAGTTTTCCTCGTTTTCCGACCCGTCGCGAATGTCTCAATTTAAAACATTTTTTTTGTAAACTTATGAGACTGTAAAAGGCGATTTTTATTCTAATTTTGATTAAAAAACTGTTTAGTCTTCATGGTGAAATGGATTTATACAAATAAATGTAAGTTTTAAACTTAAGTTACTTTATATTTATTTATGTCGTTACTATTATTGAAATAAAAGAAAAGTTGGAGAATTTTGTTTTTAGCACACACGCCCCCTTCCTCCTCTTCCTCTTTATGTCTTCTGTCTTTCTAACAAAGAAGCTGAGCTTCGAAATTTTTTTTGCTATGAATATTGGCATAAATTAAGGATGAAGAAGAATGTTTCGACCGATAAGGACTCAAACCCTTCGAATCATAGACAGACACCTGACAGTCTTCGTGATTGATGAAGTTTACTTTTTGTCTTTTTACCTTTTAGGCTTTAATATTTTCTCTTTTTCGTTCAGAAATCCTTTTAGTTTTTCTTAAGTGTTTAGCAATGGCTCCTTCGCTTTTGAGTAGAAAATTTTCCGGTAAATCTTTGGGTCCATATAGGGAGGTGACTCCTGGAGGAGGAGGACCAACCACGAGGTGTACGAGCTCTTCGAGGAGAAATATATCGTAATCTCCATTAAGCTCAGGAGGTTGGAATGGGTAAGTCATCTTAAGAGCCAACGACAGCCTGATCCTCAAAATCTTTAATGGAAAGCCCGAGAGAAGCAGACGAGTAGGTCGCCCAACTTAAGGTGGGAAGACGGAGTTCGGGAAGACGTCCGAGCACTCCGAATCCAAAATTGGAGGAGATGCGCGATGGATAGGGCGGTATGGAGAACACTCCTGATAAAGGCCAGAGCCCACTAAGGGCTGTAGAGATACTGGATTGATTGATTGGTTAATCGCTTGCAACTATATTTACTGAACTATCTACAAAAACTGGGCTATATACTATATACGTCAAGAAATAAAGATTTTGATTTAGCTAGAGAATTTTGATGAATACTACACCGTAAGCCATGATAGTTATTCTGATTATCATGGGGATGATACTATAATAGACACGTAGAATTAATTTTTTTAGTGGAGGTTAAAAGGAGGATCAGGAGTAGGATGTGGGAAGAGGAAAGGGCGCAATGAAGATGGAGACTAAGAGTTACGAGGGCAAAATATTGCGTTGAAGTGAAAAACTTTAATATTTTCATAAACTGCCACTTACTTTGCAAAAACTAATAACAGTCGAGAATTTATTTTAGTCATTTCCACTTACATTAAGTAACTTTATCAATTTTCAGAGTAAATGCACTCCAGTTACTGAAGTAATTTATTCTCTCTGGCCTAGGATAAATTTTTTTGAGCTTTTTCGTAAGCGTATACTTTAACATGGAAGAAAACTGAAAGCGCTAGGTCGTCTCCATATTGCCATCTTTCCCAGAAGGGGAGGGGATAGTGTTACGCATGAACGTTTTTACCATAGTTGAAAATGATTATTTTTACCAGCGAAAAGGAATCTGAAAGATGCCCATGAAAATAACGCCGATTTTGAGTAAATGGGGTGAGTGGGACAGCGGTGTCCCCACGCGTTTTGGATTGAGCAGGGAAAAGTATAAATAAAAACAAATTCACCTTTGGAAATCCCCTGCTAACGATTTCGTCAGTCGCGGAGCCTGGAAAACGAAGAGAGAAGGAGGCCGGGAAAAAAAGGGTGGATTCCAGCTGACCTTCCTTGCACAATTTCCAGTAGAGGCGAATTTATCAATCCCAGCATAAACTGGGTCGCGGATAGTATGTGAACAAAAAAAAGAAAGCGAAACCACCACAAAAAGCGGTTACTATTAAAGAAAAGTGAAAAAAGCAAAAGCGTTGAATGCGAAAGAAGCGAAAAAAACGCGCAAGTGATCAAAGCGAAAGCGATTCAAAACGAGTACTACTGCGAACCAAGCAGGAAACCCAAACTCTGGCCACCGTATACTTTAATTTTTACTAAGGCGCGAACATGGGGTTTCAAGACAACTTCATTAATTCTTTTTCGTGGTTTGTATAATTTTTATAAAATCTCCAGTTTGACCCTTTGAATTTCTTTTCTTTCTTTTCTTTTCATGGACCACATCCCTACGCCACGCCATTGAATTACTGTCTTTAATTAACGTCACAAATCTATACCGGTCAACTATTTCTCAGTTTACCGTCCCTAAATTAAAAAAAAAAAAAAATTTCTCACAACCAGTACATGTGATGTGTGCCAGAAGGATCACCAAGCCTTAGGCGCAGATTCTCAGCTTTTGTCTCACGAGTCTTAGCTCCTAAACACAGACACTAGACTGGGTCGACTCAGCTTGGGGTGTGCCTGTTGTATCCGTTGTTTTAAGTGGCTTGTATGCTTTTCCTTTTAGTAATAAAAGTTTTTAAAAATTATTTTTAAGTAATAAAAGTTAAAATTGTCGACTAACGAATTATGCTTTCTGTTAAAGTGCAAACCATATATTGTATTATAACGAATGTTATTATTTCAAAAACATGTAATGTGTGCTTCCGTTTGATTGGGTATAGTAGTTAGGGTTGTAGAGGAAATGGTCCTCTTCAAAGATCTTTTTTGACTGTATTTTATAAAATTAAATGAACCATGTAAAAGTAAAGCAAAAATACACAGTCAATAGTAGTAACGCTAAGTTCTGTTTGAAGAAATAAATATAGGAAGGCGAGAACCTGATAATTTTTTCTTCTCAAACTATGATATTGATTTTTTTATTGCTTCTTATTCTCATCTCTTCTTTGGCTTTTAGTTGTTGTACTCCATAAATCAGAATTAGCCTCGTACAATTATTGGTTATCGTTGAGTTCAGTGTTTTCTTCCCGGAATTTCCTGTCCTAGTCTTAGTAATTCGTACATTGCATCGTTTTTAAATTGATTGATTAGGTCCACCAGTTCTTTGAACTTCATGTGCTCCATGCGGCAACTCCTTTGTCTGCCTTTCTGGCCGTTCTGTATGTGAAACTAGTTTTTTTTTGAAGATAGAGATTTCTTTATCGTCACCGTTGTCTCTTTTTGGTTTAAGGAAGTTTTCTGTGATGTACGCTCTTCCTGTTCTTGGTCTTGCCTTTTGATTCACATCTTTTAGATTTTTCCAAACAGAAAAAAGGACGAGATGAAAAATTGGAGCCGAAAAATGTTACAACATGCATGCTCTTTTTCGATGCTTAATGCTGGTCGTCTGCATGCACTAAGGGTCTATCTAACCACGTACGAGTTCGGTTTTGTAGACAATTTCTTTCTTCTTCTTAACTTTTCTGCTCAAATCATTTTTAGTTGCTCACTATTTTTGACATAATCTGTCGCATTTATCAGTTTTATAGTTACTATTTTCCTAGAAGAATCAGGATACTGAACCGTTACTTTTTACGACGGGTATTTTTGGGTTGTGTACCTTTACAGTGAGATATCCTCTGTTATCTTGAGAACTCGTTAAATTCAAATAAAATTTAACAATTATATCAATCAAATAATTTGATTTAATAAATATTAACAGTTTAGTGCAATAATAATAAAACGTCAAATGTGAAATATAATACGCTGGTCCTTAACTCCCTATTAGAGTAGAGAAAAACAGTAAGGCTGTTGGCCAAAGGAGGCAAAATACAATAAAAGAAAGTAAAGGAAAGGAGTGTGAAAGAAAACATTATTTATGACAAACATGAAATGATGGATGAGTGTTTCGAAATTCTAAGATAAGGTTTAAGAGGAAACTTAAGGCAGAACTAAATGTTCAGAGCCTAATTAAAAACCCTTTTTTATTTTAATTTTGTTGTAATTAATAAATTAATTACGTAATTTATTTTTCAGTTCAAATTTACAACGTAATTTATTTAAGGAACCAAAAAAAATGTTAATCTTTTATATCTAACAAGATGAGGAAAAAGAGAAAAATGTTCTTCAGATTTTCGCTTTGTTTTTCCTCGTTGGAGATTTTTTTAATAAAGTCCTTTACACATAATTTACATTGTAAATTCAAAAAAGGAAAGAAATATTTTTTTTTCTTTCCTTTTTCACTTGTTTCTTCCAGTGTTACGTAAAATCCTCATCAAGCGTGAAATATTTTCAAAATTCAACCCATCATAAGAAATGAATATGAACTCATACGGTGTTTCCTTCTTAAACTGTTTCTCTCAAGTAAAATATTCTTAATTATTAAGGAAGAATGAAAATGACATATTTTGATATTAAAATACCAGGGGGAACAATGTTTATGGATATATAACGGTCCTCTCCCGTTAAAACCTGGTCATTGTTCTTGAGCAATAATACCAAGAGCTGAGCAGGGAGCTTCTTGCCGTGCCAACAAATGACCTTGTAGCGTCATCAGCAAAGACGGAAACAGTTTTACCGTTTCAGGAACAAACCCTGACGAGTATAACTGGAAAGACTTAAACCAGTCTATTGTCAACGAAGACAGTAGAGGCCAACTACCAAAGGGAACGGCGTTTTCCAGATCGCTACCAAGCAGGAATTAAAAGTAATTGTTGTCACTGAGGAGGGGGTCTGTAGCGTCACTGAGTAGAAAGCTCCACAACCTTTGTTCTTTTCTTTAACACTAACCTTCTGCATTCTTTCCGTCAACCGCTCTATTCATTTTTCACTGGCTATCATTTCATTCCGGCTCCTACCTGGCGAATATAAATACCACGGAGTTTGCTTTTGTGTTAGTACTCTTTATAAACGCTTCTCGAGAAATAAACCAAGATATTTACAATTGCAATATCGACTTATTGGGAAAGAAGATGGGCTGCTGGAACTGAAACTGGTCAGCGAACCTGAAAGCTTATACCACTCAAAAAAATGGTACCTTAGGAAACACGGAGAAGTGGACTGGGCAATTACCCAGTTTTTAACTGGACACGGCCCCTTCGGAGGGTACCTACAGTCTATTAGAAAAAAGGAAAATCCCTTCTGTGCTAACTGTGAGGATGTAGAAGATTCACCGGATGGGACACGTCTGGGATGAGTGTCTTCGTTGGGAGGACGGGGAGGGCCCAATTCAGACAAAAGTAGGCAGAATTGGATACTGGAGCATAGTGGAGAATATGCTCCAGTCCAAGACGGCGTGGACATCTATCTCCCTGACTATGAAGACCATTTTAATAAAAAAACAGAATATAAGAACAATGTAATGTGTGTTACACGGTATAACTTATATATGTATGTATGTAATGTAATGTCATGTCAATGACCGATGGAAGCCGAGATGGCAATTCCGGGCAATAAATAAATAAATTAAAAAGATCGACTTACTATTTACAAAGTACATCCTATAACTTCACAGGTGCTCAACGAAGGTAACTGAGAAATTACAAGAAAGAAGGTGAGATGGTATGGGACCCATTGGGGCAAATTATGAGAAAATTATGAGACGGGGAGAGGACTAAGATGGTATGGGAAGTCGAGGAGCTTCGCAATGAGAACCCGTGGCCAAGGAAGGCCACTTGATAATCAACTTGATGGTCAAAGGTGCAGCAAGATATGAAAATATACTCAGAGACAGCGGCGATCCAGGACAGAAAGACCCGGAGAAAACGAGTGTAATGGCCCGTAACACCATAGTTGTCTTGGATGTACTGTGGCGTGCAAAAGTTTCCGGCCATCAACATTTTGTTCTTTAATTTATTAAAAAAAGGCCTATGATTTTTCATCATTGTGATATGATACTAGTGAGTATAAGAAACAAATTTATACCAAAAAATATCAATTGGACCGATAAAAGAGATGGCCAGTGTAAAACTGCAATATTTGAACCTTAAGAGCCCCTAATTCAGCAGTTAAGAAGCATGTTTGGCGTCAGTATCATGCTGAAAGATCCAATTTCTTAGCATTTTTTCTGCAGCATAAGAAAATATAGTGTCCTGTGAAGTGTTCTTGTAAGTAGCAGTATTCAAGTTCCCATTGATCTTCACCGATGGACCGACCCTTTGTGGAGAAAAAATTCCCCAAATCATGACACCTCCTCCAATATATTTTACAGTTGGAATGTGGTATGGAACATCTATTATGGTACCTACAGGGCATTTTACGAATTCCCTACCATCGTTTCCAAAAAGATTAAATTTTGACTCATCCGAAAAAGCAACTCTTCTTCCAAACTTCGGTCGGTCAGTTTTGGTGTTCTTTGCCCAATTGTAATCGGGCCTTCTTGTTCTTTTTATTGACCAATGGTTTTCTGCTTCCTACACTATCAAAAAGTTCCTCATTGTGCTGCCTTCATGTAACAGTATTACGATTATCGTTAGTTATGTTTTTCTCTTTTATTTCGCGAGAAATTTCGGCAACAGTCTTCCTGATACCCTCAGTTGGCGTACGTTTAATCATATAATCTACTTTTTCAGAAGTTTTTCGTGGCCTTCCACTACGTAGAAAATCCTTCAGACCATATCCTCAACAATATTTAGCAAAAATATTGTTGACATTTGATCTCCCCACCAATAACAATAGTGCAATCTCACAGATTTGTTTTTGCGTATGACGAGCCATGTCTGTGCTTGAAAGACAGATAGAGAGTGTGGTTAAGAACCAAAGAAAGGATTTAAGGCTCTCAAACCTTTAAATTCTGTTTGAACGGCTTCATATATCAACATGTGTTATGTGGCCGGGAACTTTTTGCGCACGTCATTTAGCAACATTTGTAATAAAACAAGTATGTAATAACATTTGTAATAAAATAAGTATGGATATATATTATTGACATTTTTTTGGTGTAGTTTTGTTTCTTATAACCAATTCTATCATATCACAATGATGAAAAGTGTTAAAATAAATAAGGAATTGTTGAATAAAAAGATAAGTTGGCAATCGCCAATGGTCCATGATTAAATTAGGTTGGCACCCCTGAAGTGTTTTAAGGGAATGACCAATCGAAATAAGGGTAGTTTTTACATGTCCGTCGTTCGTTATGATTGTGTGTTTATGCGTTATCGTTCTATGTACACGTGGTCTTTGTAGTTAATATAGTTTTTCTGTTAATTGTTATCCGTCTTTAGTTACTACATTCTGCCTGATCTAATAAAAAGTCATTGGACTCTTTTTTAAATAAATTAAACAAAGAAATGTCACTGGCCGGTAGCTTTTGTACGCCACTGTAAAATCTTTTTTTGTGCTAATCCAAGTTCCTCTTTTGTAATAAACCTTTTTGCTATCGTCATTTTCCCCAATTGATTTTTGTCGGTAGGTTTGTTATTAAAAATAATTGTACTCACTTTTCTGTTATTTATGTAAAAGCTTTCAGAAAAAATTTAAATGAAAAAAGGCTTTTGTTGGAAGAGAAATTATCATTTATCACGAAAAAAGAAAAAGAAATAAATTTAGCCTCTCATTTTCTTAGTGAAAGAAACAGAGTGAATAAGAATGTGGAAAATTTTATTTTCCGAATACTAAGAAGAAAAAGCAAATCACAATCCCAAAGCTCTCGTGTGCATTAGAAACTTTTTTTAATGAAAAAGCGGACTTGGGTGGATTAACTTGTTGCTTGACTCTCTCACGGTCTTTCATTTACTGACACTAAGAAACACGTTTTTAAAAGATTGTGAGATAGATAAGAGGAAGATGAAACGAAGATGTGAGGGGACACTCATATGTGGACAATTCCCAACGAGAGAAATGAAAAAAAAAGACTCAAAGCAAACAACTAAAATGAGAAAAGCTTGGAAGTTAACATTAGCTCCTTCAATTGCATGTGAAAGTCTTTGTGGTCAAATTAATTAATTAATTAAATGAGAGATTATATTGTGCTCAATATGGTTCAGAAGAACTGTGAGTTTTTAATTTTTCAAGGCCCGAAGTCTTGGTAGTATTTCTTGTCAGTGAACGTATCAACTGACCTCGCAAAAAAAACTTTTTTAATTGTGAAACGCAAACTCTCTTCTAAAAAAGGTGAAGTTACCGAAAAATTAAAATTGAAGTCGAAATTAGAAAACTTCAGTCCTAAGATGCCTCAAATGGGAAAAATACAAAAATTCGCTTCTTAGTGCGGCTCGTAAGAGGGAAAAGTATGATTTAGAATAGGACTGTCCAACTTATTTTCACGGCCTGCGAGTACATTTCACTATGAATAAATTTATGTTACTAAATGATTATTATTAAAATTAAAATTATTTTACTAAATATTTTAAGTAGGTAAATTAAGTTTGGGGAACTTCAGTTAACCTGAATACAGCAGCAATCCGTTTAACATCTGATGATGGTTGGTCCACCTTCTTGGCCCCCGAAACATTTGGTGAAGAAAATATAACCCGCAGGCTTTGATAAGTTGGGCAGCGCTGATTTAGCAAATCTGGGAAAGTTGGAGAAGTGAAAGGGAATAAATATCAAAATGTGAGCTGTCAACTCAAGAAACATGACAGGAACGAATTCAACATCTGGACAAGAGGCTCGCGAAGAAAAAGAAAAAAGTGTTTTTGTAAATGGCTTTGAGAATTTTTTTAATTAGCCAGCTAATGATTTTTAACTTTTTTTAAAATTAAAATTCTTTCACGCCTGAGTTTTAAAATTAATATGTCAATTTTAATTAAAATTTTAAAAAATTTTGAAGGTGAAAACTGTGGTGACCTTCTTAAGTGTAACAAAAAGCAAATAGAACTAAATCGAGCTAAAGATGAACCCCACCCAAGTTCACATCCCACAGGATGTCACTAGTCCCAGGTTCACATGATTCATTAGTGTTCAGAGTAGTTATAAGAGAAATGAATTATGTGATTTTGTTAACTTAATATAAACAGTGTGAAGGTGAAGCTTATCAGCATTATTATCATTGATAAAACACTTTAGGATAAAGTGCATTAAGTACGAACTAGACGTCGATCGAGGCCCTGCAGTTAGAGTCAGTATACATCAAATCTCGGCCTTGTTTAAGGGTTTAAAAGAAATTTTTTCACGGAGTTCGCATTTCTGTCTCAAATAATAGTATATTAAAAATATATTATTATTATTATTATTATTTGTGCCCTCCATGGGCGTCAAAAACGCAAACACTGTTTTAGTTTCGTTTCCTCCTAGTCTTCAATAAAATTATTTTTCTCGTTTAATTAATGCAATTAAATTTTTTGTTCTTTATAATTCACGGTGATTATAACTACTTTTTAATTAAATGACACGTGAAACATAATAATATAGAAGAGGATCCCTGTGGTTGTATTTTGTGAACGTTTTATTTTAAAAATTAATTATAGAAAACAGATTTAGATATAATTCTGCTTAAAAAAGTGGGGGACAATTTGAGTTTATAAAAATTGATTTATAGTTAGGTATGATCAAAGGGCTCCAAGGTGGAGCCTCTCTTTTATTTCAGTGATAAAAAAACTTTCATGCGATTTACCTTCCTTTAATTTTATATCATGTACTTTTCATGTGTAATTATACATAAAGTCTTTTTATAGACTTCATTTTCGCTCCGTTTTCTTAGTGAAACACGAGATTGACACCAAACATGCTCCAGTTTAAAATCATGTATACTATAAAGACCTCGTAAAAGATATGGTAATTATAGAAACTGATAGTAAACATATAATAATGCAGCCAACAAGTCGTATAACTTTTATTTACAATAACAGTGCAATAAAGTGTTTTTTCTTTCCACGATGGCGAAAAACCTTTTCAGTGGTTTCTTTGGTTGATGTGATGTGATGTGATGGCTTTTTCGAGTTTGCCTTCAAATTCAGTTGTCAGGTTTTCTTAATTATTTACTAATTAAAACTTTTGCGTCCCCTTACGAAAGTTGGCAGTATAATTGTTATGTAAATTAAATATTTGCATTTAAGTATAAAAAAGAATCTTAATTCTATTATTTAAAATACAGTTTGAGAGAAAAAATTTCCCGGGACGAAATGTTGAAGTTTTTCTGTAAGTTCGGAAAGAATTCTTGAGAATTAAATTTTTTAGATAAAACAAAACACGTTGAAAACTGGGTTTTTACTCCGCATCATACCGTAACGAGAACCAACATTTCGTCCACTTCGGTAGCTGTGGACATCGTCAGGGTAATCACAGAAATGTCCACATTTTTTACATATTTGTTGATATTTACAATGTACTGGGTAGTGAGGAGTAATGGGGAAGGGATGAGGGATGAGGGATGCTGTTTTTCAGCGAAGATACATTCATGAAAGGAACAGAAATTAAGGGATGGGCAAGGATAAAAGAAACAAAACACGTTTAAAACTAAACTCTTTATTTCTTGAACCTCGATGGTGTTACAAAACAGACGTCTACAAATAGGTCCGATTCCACTGAAAGTATTAGGAAAAAATCCCAGGAGGTCTGGTAAAATGGTATGTTAGGACAGAGGTGCGCAAACTAAGGGTCGCCAGAAAATTGTTGGGGGTCGCCAAATTTTTATAAACTGCATTATGCCTGCATGTTTTATGTTGTATAAAAGATGTTTTCTTAAAATTATAAATAAAATTAATGTGTGCTATATCCAAACGATACCTGACATTCTGACGATTTCTGATATTCTCGAGGAAGCCCGTTAAGTGCGACATCCGCCTTCGCGAAGCCGCGCTAGGGCAGGTGGAGAAGTTCAAGTACCTTGGGGTCTGGTTCACAAGTGATGGCAAGACAGACGCAGAGATCGCGTCGCGGATCGCTCAGGCTGGGGCAGTGATGCAACAGTTGAGACGGTCCGTAGTGAGGCTGGGCTGGGCAGCCAGGCGAAGCTCAGCATCTTAACCTCCATTTATGTTCCTGTCCTCACTTATGGTCATGAGGTGTAGGTGATGACTGAAAGGATCAGATCCCGGGTACAAGCGGCCGAAATGAGGTATTTCCGAGCGGTGGCCGGTGTGTCGAGGCTGGATAGGTGTCGTAACACATCCATTCGCGAGGGGCTTCAGGTCGAGCCACTTCTTCTCCGGATCGAGATATCCATCCTCCCATGGTTTGGACATGTTCAGAGGCTTTCCCAGAACGTCTGGTTCGTCGGGTCCTGTCGGAGTGCCCGGGAGGAAAGCGGCCCCGTGGTCGTCCGCGGCAGGGGTGGCTCAGAGGGATGAAGGCCTTGGCCGAATCCCGCCTGAAACCCGGGTTCCCTGACTTCAATAGAGGAAGATCGTGCCAGTTGGAAGTCCTTGATTGCTTCCCTCACCCCTGGACCCTAACGGATAAGCGGGTCCATGAAAAGTAAAGTAAAGTATGTGTCATATTTGATGAGCAGTAGATATGCCGTTTTTGGCATTTAGACGGATGGGCACCATCGAGGGGTTACGATGAGTCATCCTCGCCTAACGCTGTGGCGCCTGGGACGGAGGACACAGTTGAAATTTAGGTTGTGACGAGTATAGTTAAAAATAAAATAAAGTGGCGTCAGTTGACTTTTTTTATTTGTTAGAAGTCTTATTTTTTAAGAACTACACATCATATTTGTGAACATATACCTCAAGGGGTGGCCAAAATCTTTCTGTTTACTGAAGGAGTCGCAGTCAGAAAAAGTTTGCGCAATACTGTGCTAGGACATGCAGAGATTTTAGAAACAAGATGAAGGTGAGAATAATCATGACGAAGATGTTTTTCCGCAAGAGGATTTATTTTGTTAATGGCACAATATAGAACTTTACAGAATAAAGAATTTCTCGACAAGATTGACTACGAAAAGGAAAACTCAAGGACGAAACACATGACAACTTTAAACCAGATTTTTCGAGAATGAAACCAGACTAGCAAAATTTTATTACATTTCTACTAATTTTTTACTTTACATTCACAACTGTGTGACTAACAAGGAAAGACAAAGAAGAGTTGTATTGTTACTTCGAATAACAGAAAGTAAAATCAAATTAACTTTTATTCAATTAGTAAGGAAGTCAAAACTGATTGAATTTTCTCTGATTGTTCTTTGGCTTTTATTGTCCGAAAAACACTTTTCTATACTAAACACAAATCAAACTCTTTTATTTTGCAATGCTTTGTACAATAGGGTTGGATTTAGGGTCTAAACAAAAATAATTTCCTAATTCTAAACACAATGTGTGTCAAATTTACTCTAAATTCCGGGGACTTAAGCATTGATCTGCTTTTCAGCAAGCCACGAACCCTATATTCTACCAACAACTTATAGTCCCTTCCTCGGGGACAGGTAGTCGTTTTATTGGGGATAGAAAAAGAAAGTTCGCTCAAAACTGGTTCAAGTATATTTCAGTTTACGAGAGCAATAAAAGTTTTTTTTTTAATAAATGTTATTACCATGCAGCAGGAATAATAATAATAATAATAATAATCCCTTTGGCGGACGAGATTCCTGTTGAGGACATCAGAGGGTCTCTTCGCCTCAGACTGGGTGAGGTTCAAGAGAGGGGTGTTCCAGGGAGACTCCCTTAGCCCTCTCCTATTCTGCATCTCACTCTTGCCCCTCTCACTGGCTCTACGGAGAGGCAAGGGTTATATGGCGGGACCACCAGGCCGCAGAGACTTCAAAGTCACCCATCTTTTTTTTATGGATGACCTCAAGCTATACGCTTCCAACGAGGCAAACCTCAAAGAGGCCCTTGAAGGGGTGAGAGCTTATTCTGGGAATGACATTCGGGTTGGCTAAGTGTGCGGTGTGCCACATCTTCAGGGGTAAAGTGCAAGATGGAGGCGAGGGTCTTCAACTTGTGGACGGAGGCATCATCCGACACCTAGATGCTGGAGAGTCCTACAAATATCTGGGAATTTCTCAGCGGGGCATGCATAACTCCGCCACCATAAGGAGGACTCTCCACTGCCAGTATGTGGCGCGACTGCGAAAGATCTGGAGATCTAAGTTATCGAGCCGCAATAAAGTCGCGGCCACAAATTTGCTGGCAGTCCCGTGGTGCTCTACTCTTTTGGCGCCATAAAATGGACTCCCAATGAGCTCCAGAGTTTGGATAGAGCAACCAGAAAGACCCTCAACATGAATCATAGCCTCCACCTGAGGTCCTCCGTGCAAAGGGTGTATCTGCCCCGTGCGCAGGGGGGCCGAGGGTTATTGAGCCTTGAATGTCTCCATGACCGGGTTGTCCTGGGTTTTGCCGAGCGTGTGCTCCGTGGTGGAGACGTTCTGCTGCAATTCGCAGCAGAACACGAGTTTCGGGAAAAGGGGGCTTTTCTTTTTAAGGCAGCCAGCAGGGCGGCGGAGCTCGTGCTGGGCCTGCACGAGCTCAATCCCGACCGATCGAGGTTGGGCCTGCCCTTCGAAGAAGGAGGAAGGGCCCAGCTGACTCGGTCGGTGAGGCGGGCAGAGGAGGCGAAGCTCATGGAAGAGCACATGCAGAAAAACCTCTATTCTGTTTTCTTTAGGCACGTGTGACAAGAACAACTATCTGCACAATTAACCTTCTCCTTCTTGAAAAGTGCAGGTCTCAGGGCGGAAATGGAGGGTTTCTTGATGGCCGCTCAGGACGGGGTATGCAGCACGCTCGTGTATTGGAGGACTATCCTCAAGGAGGATTGCAGGGTGTGCGGTACCCGCCCTGAGACGGTCATGTATCTGTTGTCAGCTTGTCCTTCCTATGCCAGGTCTCTGTACATCGCGAGACACAACGCCGCTCTCCGGGTTTTGTATTTCCACCTACGGCACCATTACGGAATAGATGCCAAGCCGATTCTGCTTTACGCCCCCGACATTGAGGACGTTGTGGGAAATGAGAGGTGCACCATTTACTGGAACTACTCATTTCCCACGACGCGGGTTCTCGAGGCCACGAAGCCCGATGTCGTGGTGAGGGACCGATCTGAAAAAATTATTTATGTCGTCGAATTCTCCTGTCCCGCCGAAGCCAATATAGCAACGAAGGACAGAGAGAAAAGAGACAAATATCGGGACCTTATCGTCGACATCGGGCAGCAGTATCCGGGACACCGGGTCAGGCTGGTCGTGCTGATCATCGGCTGCCTGGGTGGCATGAAAGCTGGCTTCCTGGGGGGAACTTAACATCATCCCCGCCTGCAGGATGCAGAAGGCAGTGATCCTCGGGAGCCTTAGGATCCTGTGTGCCCATGGGGCAAGCTAATCCCCTGCGGTCACTAACTGTCCTTGTTGGAAGAGTGGCCGCAGGATGAGCTCTCGTCGTCCGGGTGCACAAGTGCTTATGACGCCGAACAGGCTGATGTGGCCCGGGCGGCAGAAGAGCGAAGCCCACTCCCAAGGGAAAAGCGAAGGGGATGGAGACGGCGAAGAGCAGCTGAGTAAAAAAAAAAAAATAATAAGAAATAGGATATATTTCTCTATTTCGCCCGAAGGCATTAGAGTTACAATAATCAATTTGACAGACTGATACATTTAGCAAAAGTAATATAATATAACAGGCAGTTCAATTTTTGCTAATAATAATCCTAAATAGATAAATAAATAATAAACAAATAAAAAATTGTAAATAAATATTCTGTACAAATAATTCACTAAATAGTACATTGTACTAATACTAAAATGTCTTCATAGTAATAACGCTATATTTTCATTAATTAATTATTTAATTACCAACTTCAATTAATACACGATACGAAAAATCAGGTGCCAATTCAGCCAACCTATGCAGCAGGAGTATAATTTTTTATCTAATACTGTGTAGACTTTTGTGGCTGCTCTTAATTAAGCTATATACACTTTGTAAAATTTTTTGATTTTTAACTAGCCTGTGCACGAAACATTGAGAGTGTTGTAGCCGGCCAGCGTATCCTATTTAAAAGAGGAGTTTCTTCTTGAATTATCACTGAGACCAGGATTTTAAATGGATATTGGTTGTTTAGATAAAACTGATAACATTTATAATATACTGCATACAAAATTTATTTCGAATTTGTAAGTCACCTAAAAGTAGCGTTTATTCTAAAAGAGATTCGTGAAAGTTTATATTGAAACAAAGGACATCTAAGGTTTCAAAGCAACCTAAGCCTATTTCATCTTCAGTGACTAAAGGCAAGAGGTCAGAAACCCCAAAGGCTTTGAATCTCACCTAGGCTGGAATTTTACAGCCTGTTTTTCTGTCGCTTTTCTTTACCTACAATGTTTTTCATAATTCCTTCACCATAAATTCCCTCCAACGCCTACAGGCTTGGTAGTTATGCTGAGTCAGCAAGTAAGATCACTAACTCTGAACGTACTTATCGATTTCATCCCTACGTTTAAGTTCAGACTTAGCTGCCGTGACTGTTTTTTTCTGGGGAATCTGGCTAAAAGCTGTAAAGGAGTTTTCATGTTTTTCCGTTTCCTTCTTTATACCGTTTGCCTCAATTCACAGAATTTACAAGGAATAAAATTTATGATGAAAAATAATTTTCTCTTAATGCATAAAACTTTACTTTTAAATGAATTCCTTTTTGTCAAGTGCTATTATATTATTATATTTTCTTTTGATAAAACATTTTATCTCTTTTAGAGCAGTCATCTTTCCGTGCCTAACCTCACTTTTTCACTTTTTAATTTGTCACTAAAAATTGATGGTAAAACATGTTCTCAAATTTACTAGAATTTCAGCTTTTTGATAGAGGGAAGTGAGGGAACCTTCAAACGGCATCTGGGAAGTTGGCCCAGGTAGTGTGGGATTTTTACTCACTAAACCCACACTCCCCTTGATACATAGGGGACAAACAGACAGACAGACAGAAGCACGGCCTGTCCTGGCCAGGCAGACGGACGGAGGACAGACAAGAAAAGACAGAAAAAGAGAGAAGTGAAGAGAAAAAGAAAAATTCTTTTTTTGAGGCTGAAGAAGGGAGGAAGGGATAGCTACAAGGTGAGACGGACATTTATAACGAGCAGGTGGGTGATGATGGTCTGGGACACGGAGTTGAACCGGGAAGGCGGGATCGTAAAAGGGGAGGGGGAAGAATTTCAGCTTTTAGAAATGTTCAAATATAACCGGAGTCAATTAGAGATGATCCACCATCGTACAGGCATACTAGAATGGACAGTCCAATGTTCTTATTGGTCGTGTGGCTAGGTCTAAGTTTAGAAAAATAATAATAGGACGGAGGAAGGACGGTTGCTTAAAAAGAAAGTGAACTAAAGTAAACAAAATTGTTAGAAAAAATTTCAGAAGAAATTCGGGAAAACTTTAAAGAAAATTTGAAAAGTTGAAGTTTTTCAGAGCTGGTGAAAAATTTTATTTTTGTTGTCAAGGTCTTGGGATATTTAATTCCCAAAATCACGAGGAACGGGAACGTAAAAAAAAATAAATAAAATTTTAAATTTGACCCTTTATCTTAAATATGATCGCAAAATTTTGTTTTTGGACTTTTTAATGAACAAATTTTATGTTAGAAAGTTTTAAGGACCCTAGTAATAGGCGTTCAGCACACTGACTCATCCTAAATAATGTGTTTTAGTATGATTTGAATTTCGTAATTAAGCGTCCAAGCCTGTTCCTGAGAGTGTGTCCATCAGTTCTAATTAAAAAAACCGCATGTTAAAGTTTTTTTTATAACGGATTTATTTCAAATACTGGTAGTAGAGGGGTACTGAGAGTAGAGGTAGCGCATGCGCGTTGAATGTTTACGTTAATTGTGAATTATTCTGTACAGGGTATACTAATATACTGCGCATGTTTTATGTTTTAAGCGTTTGATACTGAAAGTCTACAATAATGGTACGAATTACACTGCCTTCTGGCTACATATTCCTCGATAAATTCTAAGAAATGTACTTCCTAAAGGAAAATTTAAGTAATGAGGACCGCATTTGGTCATTAAAATTTAAAATTGACAGAAGATAGAAGTAAGGACTGAGGGAGAAAGTCGACATTCAGACAAACAATCCCTTTTCGAAAGTGACGTCTTTGAAATTCTTCGTTATGAAAGTCTCAAGAGTGGAAAGAAGGAAGGGAGGAAGAGAAAGGGAAACGAGAGAAGAGTTGAGTCCCATTAAATTGGTAATTACGTTTGGTAGACTGATCGAATTGATTTGCTTGATAAAGGATGGTCCAGAGAGTGAATGTTGGAACAAATAAAGGAAAAGATTGGAGCTTCAAATTTCGGAAAATATTAAAACAACGAATTTCTGGTCTATTTATAAAAAATGTTTTATGTAGGCTAACTGACGTGATTACTGAAAATATTTTTTAAAAGTCTGATTTGTTATTTGAAAATTGAATTGCTTTTCAAGCCGGCTCCGAATATCCGTCTTGTCTCTGTCCCCTTTCTCTCTCTTTCTCCCTTTTTCTCCGTTCCGTTCATGTGTCTAAAAAAATCTTGGAGCTCATCGAGTTTTGCCTTTAATTAATTTCAAAAGGAAATGAAGGGAAAATAACGAAGATTCTCATAAAAGTTTGTCATAAATAAAATTAAACCGAAGATAATGAGAATGGCAATATGCGCATGCGTTCCAAAATAAAAAAAAAGTTTTAAATAAATTGATTAAAAAATTTTTGTTTTATATGTTAATATAACAATAGATTTGCATTTTGAATAGAGATGGTGTTGTGATGTGTTGAATATTATCTTCGACCAGTGTTCTCCTGATAATGACTTAAGAATCCAGGTAAGGGGTTCCTCACAGACAGTGGCGATAGCCAAAGTGTTGCCTTGCTAATGGTTTAGCTATAAGAAGAGTGGTGTTTGTGTTCTTCGCTTTATCATGGAATCTGGCCCTAAGGGTCGGGAAGTTCTGATTTCGGTCAAATTTCATAACTTAATTTTACGACCTATTTCAATATTTAAATGTTCTTTCGGTTACCCTATGTGAAATGAGTTTTTAGTTGGGATCATGTTTATGCACTACATTTCTTTGGTTTTTTCACCTTACCAACACCATTAAACTCAAGAATTTACGTTTTTTAAAACGACACTTAATTTTAGAAAATCTTTAATTATTTGAATAATTTCATTTCAATTCATTAAAAATTCAACAATAATTTCATTTAATTTCACTCAATTTCAGAGTGATTGTTGGAAAGTTTAAGATACCTGGAAACGGGCACACAATTAATACACATACGGATGTATAAGTACGTAGAAACGGGCTACACAATTAATTTATCCTTGAAACTTTGTCGTTGAATGATTAAAGTATTTTGCATGAACCTTTCCAAGCCTGTCACCTAGAATTTATTGATCATTGGCGATTCTAAAGACTTTCTCATAAAATTAAATAAAAAATTTATTTCTCAAATGTTGTATATTGTAATTCGCGTTCTCACTATTGTCTATATCAGTGATAGCCAAAGTACGGCCCGGGAAAGTATTTAATTCGTCCTCCCAAGTGTTTATCGACATGGATAGTATTAATACATGGCCCGGTATAATTACATTTTGACGGTTGAGAAGTTAAAAGTGGATTTTACCTAGTAGAATAATAGATATATTGTCTCCAGAGGCTAAACTCGATTAGTTCATGCGTTGCAAACTCGTGCAGCCCTCCTACTTTACTTCCTATTTTGTGTTCGGCCCACCAAAAAAATTTAAAATTTAAATTGGCCCTTATTTAAAAAGATTGCCCATTCCTGGTCTATATGTATATTTATTTTATTTTACACCGTTCATCTAAATTTAATTACATTTTAATTTTATTATTTTTTCCTCACATTCTTTTTTATCAACTTATAAAGATTAAGGAATCAACATAAGTCCTAAAGAAAATCTTTAATTTTTCTGAAGAAAAAGGGGCGTTTGTATTTAGTTTTCACAATTTAGTAACGACTAAAAGTCAAAGGCATTCCAAGTTTAGTCGCGTGAGAACATAAACTCAACGCCTATAAAAATTTTTTTCGTAGGTTTAATTAATTTTAATGCCTGCTATTATTTTTTATGAATTATAAAATTAAATTTTTAATCTTTTACTTTCATAATTCTAAATAATGTATGTAACACGATTTTTCTGATCGACTACAAAGATTAAAATTTTGAAAAGTACTTTGCTATCACCGGAAGTTTTTTTTCTACAAATATTTTCTTCTGTTGTGAACTCGATCTTATGCTAAAGACCCCTGAACGCACCAATTTAAAGTCAAAATGAAGTAGAAAACATGGGCATGCAACTTTTTCAAACCATGTGAAAATGCGTAGACAACCGCAGAAAAATGTTTGATGTTGTTAGCTTGAAAAAAAACGCATATTAAGTTGACACGAGTTAACTCGGGTTTTAGACGACAATAGTTCATTTGAAATACTATACAAAGGAGGAGACAAATTTTTTCAAAATAATAACCAATTATGCTTTAACAATTTTTTTCCGCTTAATGCAGTTTTATTAATAAAAATTTCTAGCGAAAAATTTGTCAGAATGCTGATAACTAATTTAGTATGAAGTTGTTTTTATATTAGAATAAAATATTAAAATAATATATTTTAATTAAGAAGGAAAGAGTTGAGAATTTGCGAAGTATGAGAGAATAAAATGACGAAATAGAGAAATTGGAGGGCAGGGAGTCTAGTAGCTAATGTCTCTTAAGAGGTCGTTGGTTAGTCTTTTAGTTCATTGAGAAGAGTTGATACAGAAGGATTGAGATGGACCGCCAGTTGAGTGAAGTAGTCAAGAGAAAATCTGACTTCGGCCACGGTGGGACTATTCTCCGCCCCTAGAACCTGTGGTGCCGGTTGTGCCTCTCCTCGAAGAGGTGAGTGCCGTCTTTGGATTTTACCCCTCCAACGGCACCCCAATTCCTCCCTCTGAGGCGGCGGATGGTCTGCCAAAACTTCTTCCTGGCAGATTTGTAGTCGGATTCAAGCTGCTCGCCGAACTCCCTCCAAGCCCGCCCCTTGACTGCTTTCACAGCCAACTTGAAGTCCTTCGCGCCTCAACGTACCGGCCTCGAGAGTTCGTCCTTCCGGTGTAACCACACCTTAAAGGCTTCCTTCTTCTCCTTAATGGCCCGCCGGACCTCCGGGTCTTCCCACCACGGAGTCCGCCTGCAGCCACCGGCCGCCACGCCAAGCCGCTTCACCCCACAAGCTGCCTCCGCAGATTCGGTGACGGATGTTTTAAACAGACGTCATCCCTCCTCCAATTCAGCCAAGAGCGGTGGAAGTTGCTCGAATCTATCCTTTATATGGTGCGCAAAAGATTCCCGAACCTCTTCGTTCTGGAGCTTTTCCCATATCATACGAGTCGGTACTCCGACCGCGCGCTTCTGTGGCTTCGGCCCCGTCCCGTCCAGGTTGAGCTCGCACACCACCACATGGTGGTCGGTTGACAGCTCAGCCCCTCTCGTAAACCCTCACGTAGCAGACGATCCGCCTCGCACACATTGGCACCATGACGAAGTCTATAATAGACTTCTGCCCAAGTGTGTCACGGCACCAAGTGTACTTGTGGACGTCCCTGTGCTGGAAGAAGGTGTTCATGATCGCCAGGCCATGGGCACAGCCGAAATCCAACAACCTCTCCCCGTTCGGGCTACAGTCGGGGTCGCCGTTCCTCCCCACCACAGCCCTCCACGTCTCAGAGTCGTTCCCCACATGGGCGTCGAAGTCCCCCATCAGGATAAAATTGTCCGCTTTAGCCGCTATTTTCATAGCGTCTTCCACGTCCAACTGGAAGGCGGTATACTCTGACTGGTCGTTAGGTGCGTACACCTGCAGAACAGCCAGAGTTGACGTCTTCAACTGAAGCGTCAGCACCGCCATCCTTCCCCCCAACGGGGTCCATTCAATCACCCGGTCCGACAGCCGGGGCTCGTGAGTATCCCCATCCGCCTGCGGCACCATTGCAGGGTCGACTCTGAGCAGTCGAGCAGAAGAGCTTCCATCCTTCGGGAAGATCCACGGTCTCGGAGCCCATTTTCTTGGTGGAGGAGACACCCAGGATATCCAAACGATACCTTTTGGCTTCCTCAACCAGTTCCAGGCACTTCTCCACCGTCAGCGAGAAAACATTCCAAGTTCCGGTCCTAAGTCGTAGTCGTCGTCCAGCTGTCCGTCCCATATTGCCCCCCTCGGGCATTGCGCCTTACCCCCATGATCCCCAAAACGGATGGCGAGTCCATTGTCAAGTTTATCCATTTCGTGGGTGTTTAATGGGGAGATGGAGGTCCACCCAGGCAGTGTCCCCTGTACTTGGTTAAAGCTACTTACTCGGGGAGGGCGCAAGGTATCTCCGAGGCTCCGTTCACGACACAACTACCTTGTGTCTCGCACCCCATCAGCACGGGTCGCCTAACACCTTAGGGTTGGGAGGCTGATTGCAGTGTGAAAACCACGGGGCGGTGGGGTCGCCACATCTCTACGCCTTGTCTATCTTATATTCGAAAATTTGACCTTTGAGGGTATATAAAAACGACCCTTTTTTCACAACAAAGCTATGCGACGAATTTATAAGATCACGATGAAGGGAATAAGGAAAATGCTTTAACCTTCGTTGTGACCAATTGTGTCAACTCGTGACAATAAACCGATTTTCGATTCCGTCGGAGTCGTAAAAATATTTTAGAGGATTGACTGTAGTGGATATGAGTGTGAGTGAAAAATTAAATATTTCACTTCGGCAAAGAACTGGTTTGAATTAATTAAATCGAACACGGTTTTGCACTACAAACAAATGGAATTATTAATTAAATCAGTGGTAACGTGTTCCGGACTTAAGCTTCCAGAAGAAGCTTTTCCTCTCCAAAACCGAACTGACTTTGATTGGTTTCCCTCAAAAATATATTTCACAATGATTTTCCAATGTGGGGCTTCGCTTTCACTTCGACTACAAAAACCTTAGAAGCGCAAACTTTTTCTATTGAAAGTAATACCCAAGAATTCGTGAATGAAAAGTTTTTCCGTTTGATTCGTCTGGGAGAAACCTGACAAAAAATTTACAAAACTGTGACTTTACACTAAATTTAATTGATTTTTGCTGGGTTTCCATTTGAGGGCATGGTGGGGAGCGTGTTTTCAACTCTTATCTTTCCGCTTCTCTAGAATTTCCGCGGAAAATACAAGGCGACTTGAAGGAAAATGAAATATTCATAGTTTTTACCTCAAAAAGCGTTTCAGGGGGAATCCTCGACCAGTTCAGCCATATTCAGAGTGACTTGCCTCACTCAAGCCTCTTTCACTTGTAGCCATTTTCTCTAAATCACTCCCAACAAAACCATAAGTTTTCTTCGAGAGAAAAGAATTTGGGAAAGGTTCAAATACTATTCCTAAGAGTACACGTGACTATCCACACGCACATAATAATTTTTTTGGAGTATTTTGATGTTTCAGAGAAAAAATGCACTAAGCTTATACAAGACTATCTATCTTATCTTAGAAATGAAAGAAGAATTTCTTTTAAAAGTTCCCTTTGCACTATGATGTCATTAATTAATCGTGTAATCTATTTCAATAATACTAATCCTAGTATGACACTGTCTATTATACACACTGTCAAGGTTTCCACTGAGCATTTTATTTTTCGTTTCTATCAACCATTTTCAAAAATAAAATATTTATTATTTATTAGGAAATTATAAAAAAACGGAAACCCTACTTTTTGTCCTTGCTTTCTATTACATGAGTGTTTTTTTATTAGCTGTATCAATGCCCATTTGAAATTCTTTCTCACTTTATTTATTTGGAAAATAAAATTTAAGATATTTACATAAAGAAAGGTTTTTAACGCCATTTTTAACACTAAACTTTCGAACGATTTATTTTCGTACGAGAACGTACTTTTTGGGGGAAAATATTTACTTATAGTTGACTTTGAGTTCCGTTTTTCACACTTTTTTGGGTATAACAGGATACATAAAGAAGATTTGAACTCGCGACTATAACTTCTTAGTTTGGCACTTAACCGCTGCCCCATATACCTCCTATTTGTGGGGGGGGAGGAATCAAATTATAAATAAATAGTGAAAAATACAAGACATGGCTATTTTAAGAAAAGTCGCAAACTATGGTAGCGATATGATGACATTCAAGTATACAAAAGGTGTAGAAAAATTTGAAAACGGTCACATTGACTAATTGTGGTAGGTTTAGTGTTAACATTCGTGTGCAAAGGAAAGAAAGGATGATCGGAGGAAAAAATTTTAAAAATTGAAAATAAATGAAAAAATGGAGAGTTGATGGAAAATTAATTAATCAGGAAAAGGGAATTTCTATAGGATGGGAAACAATTCAAGGAAAAGTAAATCGATAGGGAAACCGAAAATTCTGAGCTTTGATTATGAAAACAAGAAACCTGATCCCGTCAGAAAAAGGTCGAAACCTTCAAAACCGCAGGACTTATATTTCCAACACGACGGACTGGGAAAGTTAATCTCCGTTCGGCGGGGATTTGTTCCTCTCTTTTTCTTTTTTTGAAAAATTTTTTTCCCGGAGGCTTGAAATTGATGAAGAATCCAAATGGTTCGAATGTTTTTGGTTTTTCTTCGTGTCTAATGGCAACGGAAGGATTTAAAGAATTTGATCATGTTTTTCAGGAGAATTGAAAGGAAAAAGAAAAAAAGGAATAAAAAGTCCCGGTTAAAAGGCAAATGGAATTACATTGTGAAAAAAGGAAAGGAATTTGATTGAAGTAGCCTAGCACCAGTCAGCAGCCCTGAAACAAACAAAAAGCCTCTCATCTCCTAATTTGTATTTTCCATCTTCTCGACCGTAAGGAAAAGCTCTCATCCTTTTTTCCTGCCTTCGTTTTATACTAAACTAAATATTTAACAATGATATTGTATTGCTACAGTCATAAAATTATAAATTTTAAATTTGAGAACATGAAAGACACAAAGGCAAACACAGGGCGGGAAAGAGAGGAGAAGCAAGAGGAAGAGAGGGAGAGAAAGGAACAGAGGGACGTGAGAAAAGGGTTACGTCAGCTTTTCTGCCACGTAAATAAATTTCCTGCCTTCTGTCATACACCTGAAATATTTCTCAATATATTGATATATTTATTATTTGTCGAATCGTTAGATTTTTCTTCTTTTTTAGATTTTTTCCTTAGAATCAGTTCCCCGATGACACGACAAAGTTAAAAAGTGAAACATGACGAATATGCTTCGCTTAGCGTCTTTCTGCTTTCGGTAGATTTGGAAAATGGTAGAGATGATCTATACATGTTAAAAACAAAATAAAAACGAGAGGTAAATTTCTAGTAAATTATTTTACAATATTGAAAGTAAAGCGGTATAATTGCTAGCAAAAAAGACGCGTCAAACTACTCGCGACAGAAGCTTGCGAGTGAATGGACAGCAAATCTATGAATAATTAGTAAGAGAAGGGGAGGATGCAATCATCCCCTGGCCAAATCTGAAGCTCGGTCTTCTCGAAACTGTCGTTTGACCGAGCGAGCGAGTCGCGATTTTTAAAATAACGCGAACCCTTTGTCTTTAAAAGTATGTCTTCAGACACTTTTCCATTTTCTTAAGCTCTCAATAAAACTGTCTCTGGCCAGTCTCAACAGTGAAATAAATGATTTGGTCTGATTAAAGAAAATGAGAAATTTTTTTAAATCTCATTCTATGACCTCTATTACCGTATTTATTTCCGCTTTGGATCTTATTCGCCACTCCGCTTTAATATTTTCTCCTTTTTTCACAAAAATACGATCACGAAGTAGACCTGACTACAATTCTAAAAGAAAAGATTTCAATCAGTCACTTTCAATGTTTTACAGGCCTACAAACAAATTCTTCTTTCAGTTCTTCCCTGTTCGGTCTATTCTTTTTATGGATTATGCAAAAAACCGTATTCATGTAATACCAAAACTCTATTCCCACGTGGAATACCCTTCCTCTCTCTCTCTCAAAAAAGTTAATGTTTTCACTTTTTTGCGTGCAAATTTGTTAAAGTTCTTTGCTAAAGGTTAGTAACTCCATTGCCGTAAGTATTTTACATCAGCAACAACAGCTTTTTCGACTGCTGTCCTCCCACTGCCTACCCTGGTCCTTCGACCCTGCTTCCCTCGCTTTATTGTATTAAATTACCGATAATTATGGCCTTAAATCACACGCCTTCATTTATTTAATATCTTACAATGTTTTTTTCCTTATCAGATAAAATTCGGGGAAATCGGAGTTTCCCGTAATGTAAACAACAGGCGACGCACAGTTTTCGCCTTGACAATCCGAAATTAATGTGAATGTTGTAATAAAGGTTCGATTACTGATTGCTCCTGTTGGTATGAGTTTTATGATGTGATACACAATTTTGAAACTGCTCGGGTGAGCCGGATTGAGGAAACATAGTCTGAGTCTCAGTGGTATTGATGCTATTGATGATATTGATGATTATTCCACATAAAAGACGAGAAAATGCCGTCTTTTAAGTTAAACACAAAAATTGATACCTCGAGCAGACATTAAAACGCCGGAAACACGGAAAGTTAATTTAGGACTCGCCGCTATTAATCCGCATTACCATAAAGCCTTTTTCTCCCTTTTCATATTATTAAATTTCAAATGTGAGAACAAAAGACTTTGTGAGGTCGTGGAGGATAGAAGAAAAACTATCGGAGAAAGGAAGCGGAAGTGAAACCCGGGTTTCCATCCAGACAGGAGAAAACCACTTTTAGAAAAGTTTTTACAGTTCTTGGTGGAGTGACGTGAGGATGAAAGAGAAGAATTTTGTGGCGACAATCAGGAGGGTGGATTTAAAGGGTTTTATGGCGCGGTTTTAGGCAATTTTAATATAATTTATATTTTGCATATAACTCAGGCTGAGCATTCTAATGCTCGTCTTCGATCTCTTCGTCTAGATGTCTTCGGATCTAATGACACGTCTAACTTTTCTTTTTAGGTTTGATCTTTATTTCAAGCTTAGTCATAGGTATGTTACTATGTTTGGTTTGATACCGTTGTATGTCTTGTTCTGTAGTATTTCATTACTACAGTAACTCAAATATCATGTTTTAGTTATTTACAACGACCAGATCACAATGAAAAGGACAGACACTGACAAAAGTGTGATAAAGAGTGCAATACAAAGAAGTGTCAGTTGGCGACACACTGTGACACGACGACGCGAAGTGGAAATTGTCAGTGGAAATTGGGTGAGAAGAATGTGAATGTTCCATGTTCATGAAAGTCTTATTGATGAAGAAGTTGAAGTTGAGTTGAAAGCAAGAAAAAAAATCATTATTTCAGTGATGCTTTATTTGAAAGCGAGAAATTCAAAGAAAACAAAAGATTTTTCACACGTGAAATTTACATTTATGAGGAAGAGGATATGAAGTTAGATTTATTTGTAAAAGTTTTCAGCGTTGAGATTTCCCAATATGAAAACAATAACGGGAGGGAAAGGGGGGATGAAGTTTGGTGGGTGGGAAAGGGAAACGGAAAAGAGAGAGGGATAGGCTCTCCAAAGTTTTTCTATTGTCCTTTTCTTCTTATTGAAAAACGGTGTTTATTTAAAATCCAATTACAAGAAATGGAGATGGCAATATTACTGAAGACAGAGGCAGTGGAGAAAGGTGGAGGAGGAGAAAAAGAAGGTGGGATGGAACGGGAAAGGAGGAAAGAACAGAGAACCATTAGAAAGTAAAATGCTTTTGTTCGCTTCTTCTCTTCTCCTCTTTTTCCTTCATATTATACGCCTTTCATTCTCTGTACAATGGTGAAAACTTTTAATTTTGCTTCGAAAGACTTGTAGCTAACCTTTCAGGTATTTAGAAGATATTCATTTCTGATTTCTGTAAGAAAATAATATTCAGATATTTTCTTACAGAAAGTAGATCATGGTCGTGGTTAGTAGAGATCTCTGGACATAGTAGTTGTAAGAAACCTATCCGAGGAAATGAGCCTAGGGAATATGACGAAATAAATTAACAAAAACCAATTATTCTTAAAACTCATATATTGGTCATATTTTCTTACATGCGCTTATAATGTTTTGAGCCTTGACAAATGCTCTAAACCGTACAGAGCTTTCCTGGCCGATAACTGCAACCCGTATCGGAGGATGTCTCAAGACTGAGTTCCCGAGAACTCAACAGAAACCAAACAAAAAACTTATCTCCAAAAATATCATAATTCGCAGAAACCCGCCTTTTGTCTCCTCCGGCTGGACGCCCATACGTCGCCACGAGATGTCCAGGGTTTCTACGAAACTTGTTCGAAATGCTCGAACAGTAGTGCATTATAGTTGGCGGTAATATTCCTCAAACCGAGTTAAAAGTTGACGTTTGACAGCGGTGAGGTGGATGGTGGTTAAAGAATGCTGCCCTTATTATTACAAGAATATTCATTAATCCTTTGCTATTTCCCTATTAGGTAGGCCCATAAAACGGGCAGTTTTCGAGGTTTGCGGAATAGTACCGTCTTCGTCGTTATTCAGTTGTTTGTTTATACTTGTTTGGCACAGCGCGATTATACAGTTGTCCCTATGCGCGAAGGACCGTGCAAAGAAACCTTAATTCGAAAAAATACATAAAAATAAATAAAATAACAAAAAGGACTTATCAGTCACAGAATCGTTCACCAAGAAACGAGGTGGAGTTTCGGGATAGGTTAGACGGATACCCTCAGTACTCTCACCACTCTCACCACTCTCGTGCGATATAGCTTAAACCCAATCGTTTTGGATTTATTGAAGCATTGATTTTAGCGATTATTAATTAATATTTGTATTAAAAACGTTAAACAGTCGAGAATAGAACAGATAATGATGTATATTCAGTATGTCAAATACATTGTGTATCAAATCAGCAAGAAACTGCTTTTTAAAATTCGGTAAATTTGCCTTAGTGTACATAGGGACATGTATGTCCCATAATATATTTTGGGCCTGTGTGTGTAATTCTTCAAATTCTATATAAAAGCTTTCGAGTGACTCAAACTTAAAACTAAAATTTCCAAAAAAGCTTTTGACTGAATTCTGGATCGGAACAAGAACTGAATTTCCCACAATCGCAGATAAGCCGCTAAATATTAAAGGTCATTCAACAAATGCATTCAAAAAGTGCAATTTTGATGAAAAATAGGGCATGTAATTTGTGTAACTATAATAAATACAATTTTATAACTTTTTGTGTAGTTTTTAATTTTAGATTTTTGTATGTTTCAAAACGAATTCTGTAACTATAAATTTTAATATGTATTTGTATATTGTTACCTAATTAGTAAATCACCAAAAAATATTCATTTATCTTTCTTTTATATTTATATGAGGTCGCCAGGAAACTCGTAATCATAAACTGAGGTCGTGAATGAAAAAAGTTTAAGAAGCCCTGCTTTAGACATTTCTTACATAAGGGTTAAAGTCAATGAAAAAACCACACTGCCAGAGCCGTTCCTAGGCATAAGAAAACTAGGCGACCGTCTAGTGCCCCGACTGCCGGGGGGTGGGGCCTTCGCCGAGTTTTTTTTTTAGGTAGCCGCTAACTTGTTGTAAGCCAACCCTTGAGTACATAAACAAAGTACAATAACAAATTTTCTGTGGTGGCAGAATTATCAAAATAATGGCTAGGCGCCAGCAAAGACGAAACAGTGACTGGAAGTGGATGGGATCTGAATGTCTCGTCTGAAGTTCACTTTGCATCTTCACGGTTCACTTTTGCTCTCTGCTTCGGGCGTGGGGCTACCCGGACGACATTTGAGGGCCCCATGTACGCTTCCTGATTAGGACCCCAAAAACCTAGGAACTGCTCTGACACTGGCATTGGTGAAGATAAGAAGAGAGCTGTCCAAGATTTTCAAAAATTTTTAGTTTCAAATCTATTTTTTATACTTAAGATTTTATTTCGGTTGTTTAGTGGGAAGAGTAGTGTATTGGTTAAAGTTCCTGACTTGGACGGAATGAACTGATCGTGAGTTCGAATCCTCCTCTCGAATTCCTGTTTTTGTTATACCCAAAAAAGGGTGAAAAACGGGACTAAAACCACCACTAAACCACAACTATTTCGGATGTTTTTTTGTCATAGTACCTCGTCTGAAACGGAGGATGAGTGGACGAAAAGGGAGAAAAACGAAGGAAGAGACAAAGAAGAAGAAGAGAAAGAAGCGAGTCATAAAAAATTTGGAGAAGAAAATAAAGTTTTAATTGAACTAGGCTTTCTCGCTAAATCGCAGCTGCTCTTATGCACAAGGGCAGATAAATGCAAAGAGACACAAAATCTTTCCAAAACCTTTTGTAATTTTGTAATTTTTGTCAGTTCAAAATAAAATCTCGCTATTGCTGTCGTCTAAGATCTTTTCCACTCGCTCGGCATATTTTATAATTTTATAATTCATGTGGGGAAGGAAGGAAAAGGAGGTCCTTTAATTTTCTATCGGAAAACTGGGTGCAAAAAGTTGAAGGAACGAGGCCGCGGTAGAGTGAGTCAAGCCAAAAAAGTTTTAATAGTTCCTTAAAAGAAAAAATCTTAAGTGAAGAAGTTTGTTTTGGGATTTAAAGCCTTTAATCGTAATTCCATCTTGATACAATTTAATCTATTGTAGTTCCACATGTAAGGGTTTTAGAAATGAAAAATTTCTAACACGATTTTTAGGCGCGATTGGAATTCTCACGTCGTTCCTGTTGCAACCTTTTCTTCTACTTCCTAGTCTAATTTTAACTGAAATGGATTTTTTTAATTTGTAATCATAAATATCAATTAATAGTAATAAGTGCTTTTTTACAACGATAAGGATTTTTGCCTAAAACCAAGCTTAAGAGATTGTTGTGACGTCCACAACCTGCTGTTCGGGTCCGCTTAGGAAGGGTAAAGCAAAGAAAAAGTAAAAGAATATAAATCACTTACCGGTCACTTGTTCCCTTGCAGCGTGTGGTGAGGATGGGTTTTAGAAGAGGTTCGATAGGAATACTCACGATACTCACCACTCACGTAAACGTTATAACCGATAACATAAATTTTGAACACCAATTTACTTTCTTTAGAAAGCGAAAAGCGGTATGCGACACTGGGAAGGCGGTAACTCAAAATATACCAAACCCAAAACGAACAATACGAACACACCAAAGATACTCGACGAAATCAATCAAAAGCGACGAAAGCTTAAAACTTAAAGAATAAGCGCGTGGCCAGGAGGAAAGTTCGCAGGTTTCAACCCGAACCCCGGGCCCTCTCGAACTTTCGTTCAATTAGTCTCGCGATTGGAGGCTCGGTGTTAAAATGGCGCAAACAGAGATAGAGGAAAGGAAAAAATAAGAAATTATTGGAAGAGGCGAAAAGAGGAAGAATCGAGAAGAAAAAAAAAGAAATAGTGGTGAAACGTCGTGGTCCTTGGATTGCCGATACGAAAGTAAAATCGGTTCATTGCTTGAAAATATCAATATGTCTACTGTAGTGGGCTCGTTCATTGAAAAAATCATTTCATCCTTGAATATTGCGGTTCGTCCATGTAAAGTAGTGTATCAATATCGGTCTCAAAACTGGCATACAATTCAACGTAACATTTTTTGCTCTATCTAACTTACATCCTTATTTCGTACTATTACCTTGCATTGTGAGGTCTGAGGTGCAGTCTTAAGATTGCGGAAGGGTTTTCACAGGTTCCCAGGTCTTACCGTCCGAGCCTAGTTGGAGTCCACCCAGGGGTTTTAGTGGGTGCAAATCCCACATACCCCCTCCTGCCTTTGAGAAGGCAGGACGGACAAACTCCGAAAGGCCTCCCCTGGCTAAAAAAAAAGGTTTGTGGCTAAGTAAGACTAAGAAGTTACAGTCACGAGTTCAAATCCTCTTCCCGTATTCTGTTTTATTCAAGAAAGGGTAAAAAAACGGGGTTAAAACTCGACTGTAACTAAAATATTACCTTGTACCGTATATCTTAGTTTTCTCATATTTTTAATTTTATTAACTAATTTATTAAGTAACTATCGGCCGAAAACGCATCTTGATTTATCTCCTGTTTTCCTTAAACGGATATAAAAGATTTTATTTATAGTATTGAGTGTGAGATGAGAGAATATTAAAAAACTCTTATCTTCACTAAAAACTATTTTATTTATAAATACGAGTGTTTACATAAATGTGTTCCACGCCGACACTGAAAAACGACTGCGAAACTGAATTACTATTGCTGTTGACCAGCCTTACGTGTCCTCTTTTATATGTCTTTACCTAAGCTAAGAATAGTCTCGAAGTTTCCAGAAACACATGCTCGAACCCTCGAGAAACTTATGGAAACTTCTTTTCTCATAAGCTTAATATGGAAGAGAGTTCTCGCAGTTTCCGGGCGCTTCGAGAACATTCTCAGCTTTTCTTTTTGTTGCCGCTGCATTTCTTTTGTTTGTTTTTGTTTATGTTTTTTGTTTTGTTTTGCGTAGAATATTTTCGCATAGCGGCTTTTAATTTGGTTGCCACATTGAGATTGATGATTGTATCAGATGAATGTGTAAGATAGATCGATTGGAGAAATAAGCTCATGAGCCCGCTTTCCTTCTTTTTTCATTCTAGGCTCGAACACTTTTTACCGGAGAAAATGCTAGTTAGTCAAATATCGTTAGTTTTAAAAAACCCCGTGGAGTACTGTAAAAAGCAAATCTGGTTACTTTGGCCTTTTCCCTCTGGAAGATTGTATTAAAGCGAATGTTATTCGAGTTTGAAAGTTATGAGTCGATTGTTTTGATCTATCGGCACGTGAACCTCGAAAAAAAATCTTAAGGTTTACACATAGATATCTTGTTATTTAGTCAAAATGGTGCATTGCTGTCCTTCTCCTACTGGCCATCTCGCTGAAATAAAACCCTCAGTTAACACATTTTAAAAAGGAGGAATAATTGCAAATATTTGTATAATCTATATAGTGGTTTTAATCCCGTTTTTCACCTTTTTTGGGGGGGTGTAACAGGATGCGGGAGGAGGATTTGAACTCACGACCATTTGCGTCCAAGTCAGGAACTTTAACCACTACACTACTCCTCTCAGGATATTTGCAGTATATATTAATAGTATTGTTGATATATTATCAACCATACTATCAACCATACGGCCATCATGTATCAATTTTAACATATACACAAAACCTTTTTAGGGGTTTATGACTCACCTTGATGATGCTAACATAGATCGACGAAAAGTTTTTGAAATAGTAACATTATATTGATCAAATATCATAAATACATTGTACACAATAGTGGAAATGCTTATTTTGTGGTATTGTCAATAAGCATATTACAACACGTTTAGGATAAGAATAATAACATGCATTATACTACAATATATGGTTTGCACTTTAACCGAAAGCATAATTCGTTAGTCGACAATTTTAACTTTTATTACTTAAAAATAATTTTTAAAAAAATTTTCTTACTAGAAGGAAAAGCATACAAGCCACTTAAAACAACGGATACAACAGGCACACCCCAAGCTGAGTCGACCCAGTCTAGTGTCTGTGTTTAAGAGCTAAGACTCTTGAGACAAAAGCTGAGAATCTGCCTAAGGCTTGGTGATCCTTCTGGCACATATTTAAAAAGGATTCATCTATTCTATACTGGTTTCTAAGGTCCTGCGATGCCACACATTCGAACAACATGTGACAGGGATCGTCTCTACAGTTAAAGATGCAATCAAGGCGTCTGTCTGTGTCCGTTAGTTGAAATCTATGCAGATAGCTCGTCGTTCGGCCTTTTTTGGAAGAATTCCACTGCAACTGCCATTCCCTATAGATAAAAGATTCTATGGATTTTATTGCCTTCCCTAAAGTTATCTCATTGCCGCCAGTTGTTTCGAAAATGGCGCCATTATTGAAACTCAGCTGAAGATGAGGTTCACTCACTGAACGTTTGTCGTTAATATAGGACTTAAATTGGGCTATCAGTTTTCTTTTAAGATAGAACCATTCAAGGGGCAGTACTCTTGCAATAACGTCAATGGCCTCATATGATACCAAGTTATAACTTTGGATGGTTCTAATTAGACAAGATCTTTGTTATTTTTTGAGTTTTTTCAAGTTCCTACTGTTCAATCTGGGATAGTACGCAGAGGAGCAGTATGGCTTGGACTATTCCCTTAAAAAGGATTATTCTTTGCTTATAGTTGAGCCCCCAAGTTCTGTTTCCTAACATTGACAGCTTGTTGTAGACAGCTAGAATTTTTGACTTCAAGTATTCAGCATGCCCCCCAAAACTGAGCTTGCTGTCAATTATGACGCCTAGATATTTAATCTCGTCAGAGAAGTTTGATAGGGTAAGACCTGAGAGTGTAGCTACAGCTTTATCCCTCAGAGTATTGCGGCTCTTCTTAGTCGAAATAATCATTATTTGCGTTTTGTGGGGTTCAATTTGCAGTCCAAAGCTGCTCAGAATGTGATGCAGCTTTAGAATCTCCAAGTTTATATTGGAGAGTTCTGCTTCGTTTTTCACCCCCGCCGCAAGGATTAAGTCGTCCGCATAGCTAAAAACATCAAGATCTCGGCAACAAAGCGAATAGTGGAGTCTGGAGTAAACGAAATTCCAAATTGTGGGGCCTAGAACCGATCCCTGAGGGACGCCTCTTTCCATGGGGAAGCTCATCAAATCTCCGTTGCCACACTCGACCACCACCTCTCTGTCTTCAAAGTATGATGCCACAATGGTGAAAAGCCACGCTGGAATCCGACGAAAAGTTAGTGACCTTTTTTTAAAAGTTTCTTCTCCGTGCGGCAGTCGCTGAGATTTGTGAGGATAGGTTGTCAATGAACAAATTCTCTGATACTACTGAATCGCCCTTAGTGGTGACAAAGTGTGGTAAGGTTGTTAAAAACAAACCAAACGATTCCTTATTTTGGAATGTTTTGTTGATTTTGGCCTGTATTTATACCCCCATGTTCAGATCTGCGGCCACAAAAATGTAAAGTTATTTAATTCAATGTAAAGTGATTCATTCGGCTCAAGGCCAAGAGGCTCAAAAAGAAAAGGAAAATGGAACAAAAGGCAGCCGAATGAATCACTCCTTATACCTGTAAATAGATGCGAATTGTAAGATGACCCATCCGGACACAGGCCCAGGTATGGTAAGGAAATGTTTCATTGTTTTAATGGGCCGCCCGGATGGGTCATTCAATGAATGTATTGTTTTGTCAACCCCTTTTGGGGTATAAATACTGCTGCATTTCTTTTAATAAACCATTCCGAAATCAGGAATCAGTGGTCTCGTTCTTTGCAACCTTACCACACTTCGATCACCACAGGGGTGATAAGGAGAGGAGTTGTCCATTGACACACTTCCTCATTTCATCATTGGCGACCACGCCACAGGAAGAATCAACCCTGAAACGTCAGGGTTTTCTTCGTTCGAAAGTTCGAACACCCCATAAAGGTTTGACAACCGTTATTTTGTGTATAATCCATCCGGACGGTCTATTGTGCCAATTGAACATTTTCCTTAAAATTCTTGAGCCTTTGTTCTAGTGGATCACCTTTAACATGATGATTTCAGGTAAATTCAGCATTCTTTTAATGATTCGTTCGGGCGGCCTTTTGTGTTATTTTACCTTTTCTTAAAAACCTCTTGGCCTAGAACCGGATGAAACATTTTCCAAGGAATTAATGGTCGCAAGTTTCAACACTTTATATACTCAAATCGTGTCCCAACTCTACGCGCTCCTGATGACCCCAATTTTTTTGTAAATATAATTATTGTAAAATGATAGGCCTCTTTGTAATTTGTCTGCCTTCAGTTCACTTTGAATCACATTGCCGACAATTACAAGAAATTTTATTTACTTTTAATTTATTTAACGGACGAGTAAAGGAATTTAATTTATCAGTTTCAAATTGGATTGTGTATAGAAACAAAAGAGGCAGCAGAAATGACGGAATAATTCTAATAAAGCGAAAAAAATTCACAAAAAACGAAAGAAAAAGGAAGCCTGAGCCCATTTAACACGAAAAGGCATCAAAATGACCACCGGAGGAGTAATTTACTGCGAGATCCTCAGTAACTAAATTATGCTGATGTTTTAATGATTTTTTCAGTATATCCCAAATGTTTTTTTAAGTGAAAATTAATTTACGTCAGTAATCCTGCAAAATATTAATATATTTCTTGGACTTATTAATTACGATTTTAATTTCTTTTTGGTTAGGTTTCCCTTGGAATCAAACTATGGTTGCGCAGTGTATTGCTGTTATTTAAAAAATTTCCATAAGAATTTTGGACTGGAGAAGGTTTATCTTTGCCAAGCAATTATCTGATACTAAACTGAAGCTTGTTTTCAATGTTTACCGAACAAGAGTTTTTAAATAACCTAATCAAATATTTTTTTGATTAAAATGTTTTTATTTAATTTCTCGTTCGGTATATTCGTAAAGAAATACCTGTAGTGTTACTCGCGAACGGCAATTAATGGAGATTATCCTTACATTGCAGTACTCCACGTAACATTAACAAACAAAAAGACAAGAGCCAATTAATTAAGTAATGCCTTCAAAGGTCATAGCCGTGGTCAAAAAGTTTTCATGCTCTGAAATCTCGAATCTGATTTCCCTTTCCTCAGTTCGTAATTTCCTTCTTCTTCTCATTCTTTTATTCCTTTATTCATCAATTTTCATATTCCTATTGAACTGAGTAGTTGGTGAACGGGGCCACGCCCTCTATCCATTCTGTCTATTAATTTTATTAAATATTATTGAAAAGTGTTTTTAAATTGAACTGCAAAAATCTTGGACACAGGACAATGGTGTGCGAACATCGCCCTTAAGCTGTCACTGAATGCTTTACAAGGCAGTCCATTTGAACTAATGAAAAAAAGCAAATTTCGTTGGAACTAATAAGCAGAGCGTCTCTTTTTCTGTTTTCCTTTATTACTGCCCATTAAGGATTAACAAAATCGTTATCTCTGCTTTTTGCGGTTCACCCTCGCATATTTTATTTTTACATGATTTAGGGTATGCCACAGGTAAAATTTTATGGGAAAGAGAAAAACCGCACAATTTATGAATTCTTAACATGAAGGTGGATAGTGAGGCGAAGAGAGATAGGAAAAGGAAAACGAGGAAGCAGAAGGGAAGCGTATGAATTGTCGGAAGAAAAGTGTGGAGGAGGCAGATTATTTATTGAAAACTTTGACGGATTTCAGATTTTAGGATACATCATTTAATACTGAAGATAAATGATTTTTTTTTTCTGTTTCTATAGCACTGAGTGGGATGTTTTACTTTTTTCTCTTTTTTTTCAGCCCAAAGAATGGGCGTCGACGTAGACAGAATAGTAATAATCAAACATCATCTTTTGTATTTCCTTTTTGCTAGTGATTTTCTAAAATTAAATTTAAAAAAAAATATTTTTTTGAAACTGAACCTAATTTTTAATTTTTTTCTATTTTATGTCGATTTTTAAATCGATAATCAACCCTAAAGCGTATTCTTTATGTTTATCTAGAATATATTTCAAATTAAAAAAATAATTATATAATATATTCTTTGGTCGTTTTTTTTTGCGTGGAAAGATATTTTTCTGTCATAAAATTATTTCTCAAAGTTTGTTATTCTTTTTCTTGTATCACCTAAATTTTTTCCCCCTTTTTCACATTTGTCATTATCATTTTCTTTGTTTCTGTGCTGTCTGTTCTTTTTTCTTTGAATAGTACAATGTTAAATTTGAAAGTCATGAATATAAAACTCAGTGAATTGTAATTCACTTCAAGTCGAATTTATTTTTTTTCAACATTTTCAGAAATATTATTTAAACTTCATATACACCGGTCTTCTAAACTTAGTTTTGTTATTGTGTTGGCCATTTTGCCTCCTCTACTTTTTGAACTATTAAGAGAATTTTCTCTTATTTTGCTTCAAACGTTTAAACGGGCTACTTTGACAGTTGAAGTAACCCTTCAGTCACTGAATATTTGGTTTTGACTGAGCAATGAAACAAATTTGACATGACAATGGTTAATATACAAACTGTACTTGTTCAAATTAGGTGACCCGTTTAAAATAAGATGAATATAGAGCAGGGATGGCGAAGCAATGTCACGCGTGCCACAAGTGGCACGTTTATAAGTTTTGGTGGCACGCGCAAAAACAAAATTAATAATTTTTTAATAAGTTCTTTTTTGATAGAAATTAATTAAAAATTATTTATGGCAAGTCACCTATTTAAAAAAGAATTTTTATTACTTTGTGGCACGGACATCAAAAAAGGTTCGCCATCCCTGATATCGAGTTTTTGGTTTTTACTTAAAACTACAGTATACTATGAAGCTAAAAACGTTAAACACTGGGTTTTTACACCGCGTCATGATTAAAAACCCAGAGTTTAACGTTTTTAACTTCAAGTTCGACGGCCGCGGAAACCTAACTTCAATAATACAGTATACTATATTACACACTGGGTAGTTACATCGCGTCATGTTTTTGAGAAAAACCGAGTTTCATCAACTTCAGCAACTAGTTTATATCGTCAGAGCACAAGCGAAACTGAACAGGAAACTAAGTGAGAACCTCAAAAAAAAGGGAGAGTAGATAGAGGCGAAAGAACTTAAGAGAAAAGGTAAAGTAGAGAAAGATGATACTAGGAAACAAATACGAGATTGAAAGTTTCCAACGCTATTCTGTGCAGAACAGCATTGCAAACGGTTACACCCTTTGAGGTATATCTGTTCGCAGTTAGAGGTCATTTTCATCCTTAGAGACATGCCACCCTTAGAGGTTATTAATCCTTAATGGTAGATTATAGCGGGAAATTCATCAATACATAAATTATAATTAAAAATGGATTCAAATTCTCGGTTTGAATTAAAGATTGGTAAGTTAGTTCAATTATCTCTGGTTACATTGGCACACAACAATAGACAGTTGTAACAACACAAAGTGCACTCTTTTTTTTTGTGCCCAAGATGTAAGAGGATTTAGTAGGGGTCTCAACTTTCAACTCTAGTTATTGACCTCTCAACCACAGGTCTTTTGAAAGTCGCTAAAATTTCTAAACTCACAATTTGGGAGATAAGAGGAATAAGAGGATGCAACAGTTGGGGGGGTCCGTAGTGAGGAGGGCTGGGCTGAGCATCCAGGCGAAGCTCAGCATCTTCCGATCCGTTTATGTTCCTGTCCTCACTTATGGTCATGAGGTGTGGGTGATGACCGAAAGGATCAGATCCCGGGTACAAGCGGCCGAAATGAGGTATCTCCGAGCGGTGGCTGGTGTGTCGAGGCTGGATAGGTGTCGTAACACAGCCATTCGCGAGGGGCTTCAGGTCGAGCCGCTTCTTCTCCGGATCGAGAGATCCATCCTCCGATGGTTTGGGCACGTTCAGAGGCTCCCCCCAGAACGTCTGGTTCGTCAGGTCCTGTCGGAGTGCCCGGGAGGAAAGCGACCCCGTGGCCGTCCGCGGCAGGGGTGGCTCAGGGGGGTGAAGGCTTTAGCCGAATGCCGCCTGATAACCCCGGGTTCTCTGACTTCAATAGCGGAAGATCGTGCCAGTTGGAAGTCCTTGATTGCTTCCCTCACCCCGCGACCCTAACGGATAAGCGGGTCCATGAAAAGAAAGAAAGAAAGAAGAAAGAGGAAAAAGAGTTTTATGGGTGGGTGCGAGTGTGCGAGAAGCCAATGAAATTTTTCAAAAAATTGCAAATACTTTGATTTAAGTAATAATTGAAAAAAAATCTTGTTAGTGAGCATAAAAGCATTCATATAACAAAAAAACTGTAGGAGATTCGTGAAATGTGAAATATTTTATTTCAATTTGCCAAGCTGAAAAATAACGTTGAAGGTGTAAATTTAGGTTTCCCTTTGGTGGAACCTCCGAAAAATATAAATTACCGGCGCCGGATGGGGCTTGTCGTGTTGTCGTGCCAGAAAACAAAATCACGAGACGAAAAACCTGTTATTTACTTCATAAAATTAGGTCAAAACTACTGAAATTAGGGTAGTTGAAAATTTAAACTTGGAATTAATTCAAATAGAATTCCCCGGACTCGCATGAAATATCTACCTATTATTTGACTGGATAATTATTTTAATTTTTTGAAAAGAAAACAAGTAAAAATTTATTTAAAAATTTGTGTGAAAATTTAAAGTTCTCCAATTCTTCAGAAGTCTATTTTATAATATTGAAAGATGTATAAAATGTTAACCACGCGAACGTGGACGTGGTCGCGAAAACCCCTAAATTTCCCTAGCGGCCGGTCCCGAATAGGAAAATAAATCGCCCTCCGTAACTTTACCAAAAATTGTGTTTATTTGATCATACTTGAACAACGACTAAACGACATAACAAAACAAAAAAATACAGAATTTTGCAAACCAAAATAAGAGTTGATGACAGTGTTGCCAGCCATTGAATATTGTTTTCTTGATTGTATTTTCGTTAAGCTAAGCATCTAGATCCGGTCAGTAAGTCTTAAGTTAATGGATAGGAAGCCCGTGATAGGAAAAGTGAAATCCTGCCAACTCTTCAAAGAAACGTTCAAACTGAAAACAGACGCAAGGTGGAAAGAAGAGGAAAAAAATTCGACAGTGAGAAAATGAAGGATTAGTAGCACAGAATAAAAGCTGGAATCATTAAAAGAAAAAGGAAGTAAAACTGACGGAAGTAAAAAAGTTTGGAAGATTTGGCCCTCACTTGGCCGAGAACGAGAAAAAAAGTTCTTTGAAAGAAGTTCTAAAATAGTTTCCTTTCCTTGATTTTTTTTTAATTTGAGATGACCAAATTTAGGATATTTGAAATCGCACATTGACTCGAAATTGGTAACCAAACGTATCAATCTCAAATGTAAGATCATTTGTTCTTTTACTGTTGCCAGTCGTACACTAAGAATTACACTTGGACTAAGCTGTAAGCCCCTCTACTAAGGAAAGAATAAGAATAAGAAAGGTATCTTTGTCTCGTAATGATCCAACTGCTCTTAATGCTCATTTTTTGTTGGTTTTCACAATCCAAGTCAGAGCTTTTTGTCGTAAACGTCTACGTATAAAACCAACTAAGAATTGAGATGAGATAAATGGGGATGACGCTGGAAAAATTTCTACTGAAATGTAAATAAATTCAGTGTACAGATCATATACAGTAGATCTTGGCTGTGAAAAAAATTTCCATATGTAATTCAAAGAGAGTAGCAAAAAGCTTCTTGATTGAAAAACTTCAAAATTCAAAAGTTTTTCCCACCGATCGACTCATTCGGGAAACGGAAAAGATGCGCTCGATGAATAGGAATTAGAAACTATTTGGAAAAACTTTGGTAATGATATATTTTAAATATACTGTGGGAAAATTTTCCGCCAGTATAAAATGTAAATGATAAAACGACTGAAATCTGGTTTAAATCGTGAATGGTGCATTCTTCTGAATTTTGCTAGAGTGCCTTGGAAAAGGCTAAGGCCCATTTAACCTCGTTAACATAGAATATTGACAGAACGAAAAAAATTAGAGGAAATGTTACCTTGATTTTCTGGTTACTTTTTATCCGAATAAATTGTTTACGAAAATATGCGTGCAGAAACGCTTAATTTTCCTCGTGCACAGCTGAATATTCCCATGTCTCGAATATTTCCCCTGAGTTGAGTCAAATTATAAGTGTGATGGGTGGAAGTTACTAAAGTATAGTTTCAAGTTTCCCATCAATATTTCACGAGTTTCTTTCACTTGAGGCCAAGTGCACCTGTTCCTTTTGCAAATGAGGGGAGCAGTGAAAGCCAAAACCCTTGGTTGAACACTCACTCACAAAACGACATTTCGAGCAAGTTACAAAACTGTCACGGGGCCCAGATCAAAAATAGTTCATCTCCCTTCTTGTTTACACTTATTAAAAGTCCCAATAACAAAGAGGATGTCTTGCAACCACACATTGCTCATTTCCAATCCAGAAGACAACGTCAGAAGACCTAGATACAGGAAAATGGTAAGTTGGAAGGGAGCTTTCAACAGACACTGGCCATTGATTTAATTGTTTTTCTCTCAATATCGCTCTTTAGATTTTCCTTCTTTCTCTAATCCAAGAAATCAATTTTGAGTATTAATGAAAAACCTCTTTTCTTTTTCCTTTATTCCCCTTCCTCTCTCTTCCTCCTTTCTTCTCTCTTCACCCGTTTTAATCCAAGCTTTCCAACTTTTTTCCCTTTTTTACCTTTCCTTCCTTAGAAGTTTGTTTTCCCTATCTACTGTAATTGGACTTTGATTCTAGTTGAACTTGCAAATTTTTTTCTTCTTCAATCAGAGCACTAAATCAAGACAGATGGATTCTATTGGTTTCTGCCAAAGTTCTTGACTTTGTTTTTCTCTGTGTACTAAGACTAACTCTCTCCTAAGAACTCTGTACTAAGATTTTCTCTTGAACTTGCGACGGTTGAACTTTTCCTACCAAAAACCTCTCTCTCTTAAAATAGTTTTTTTCTACTATAGCTTAAGGTGTCTAAGAAATGAAAGAGATTGGTATATAATGTATGTTAAATTAATTTTTTGAAATGATAAACATAGTTTCATTTTATGACTTCACGAATCCTATCCCTGGTCTATCATTTACGAAACTTTCTTTCCTTCAAATTGTCATTACTTTAGAAGAAAAGTTTTCTTTTGGCATGATTCCATAGTTCAGTGATCAATTTTATTTTCTTTCTGCCAAAGAAAGTGTCACTAAAACTCGAAATGGCGAGATTGAAATTATAATAGGACAATTCGACTTAGGGACAGAAAAAAATAAAATCGAAAATGAAAAGGCTAAGAGGCTTTGGCTGCCTGTGACTAGTCAAATTTAATAAAGCTTGACGCGTTGGAAAGTATGAAATCTTGGCGTTTTCTTCACACAGAAAAGTTTTTAATATTAATAGTTAAGGATGTAATGAATGAGATCATAGTAGATCTTTGGGTGCAAATAAAATTGGCTGAATTTTGAAGGAAACTCCTTTCGGAGGTCATTTTCAGTTGGAAATGTTTCACGGATGGTAGATGGACGAGGCTTCTTTCAAACATTCAAAGTTAGCACTTTGAGCGGTAATTAAAACCTTTTTGAGGTCAGAATTTTCAAAAGTTAGTGAAACTTGAATCGGTTTGAGAACAAACTTTATCAGTATTTGAACTTCGGTTGCTTTTACAAAACCATGAATTCGATGGATGCGATAACCGGAAACCAGGCATTTTGCTCTGAACTTCTTGAGTTGGATTTTATTCCATTCTCATAACTTAAGTTTCGTGACGATTTTCAGCAAAACCAGATTTATTAAAAGATTTTGAATTTTATCTTTTATTTCTGTAGTCACGCATGAAACGTTGTCCGCAAGTGTTTTACACGTAAATGACACGTGCAAGTCCCTCGTAACAGGTAGTCGAGTGATCGACTGTCCAAAGACCAAAGAGGTTGTCTCAGCAAGGAGACAGTCAAGATAAAGTAAGTATCGGAAAATAAAGGACAACGGAGCCTAGATAAAACAAGCACGTTTTCACTAAAAACTCTTTATTGACCGAACCTTAATAGTAACAGAATGAAATTAGGTCAATCACTCAAAAAATGTGTCAAATTAGGTTAAAAAAATGTCCCAAAAGATACGGGAAAAAAGTCTTGCTTGAACTTGCTGATATTTTCACGTTAGCCAGCATTCAATCGACGGCCGCACTGAAGCTGGCGTGAACAGAAGTTCAGGTGAGAAGACTCTGGGCAATTTAGACGGAGCTAGGCTGCCGATTGGATCAGAAGTGGGGTTGTCTGACTGTCAGTGGAGTTATTCGAGCTTTTTTGTACTTGTTATTGTAAATATGTTTATGCATATATATTTGTTATTCGTGCGTTTTGTTTCATCAATCAACCTAATTCTGACATAAAAAACAAGAATTATTAAAAGCTCTTACGATTATGTGACTGAGTGATGTCCGAAGGTGGAACGCAAATCATCATCATAATGTGCCGTCTCCTCGTCGAAGGTTGGCAATCAACAGTGCTATGGCGACCTTGAATGCTGCCGCTCGGAATAGGGCGGCGGATGTCATACCGAACCAATTTCTTACGTTCTTGAGCCACGAAGTTTTCGGTCGTCCGGGGCGTCGCTTTCCCTCTATTTTCCCCTCCATAATGAGCTGGAGTGGTTTGTATTTGTTGTTTCGCAGTATGTTTCCCAAATATTGTAGTTTCGGGCGCTTAACTTCGTACAGCAACTTCTTCTCTTTGCTCCTACGGGTTAGGACTTCCGCGTTAGTCATTCGTTCCCTCCAGGCTATTCTGAGCATGCGGCGGTAAAGCCACATCTCGAAGGCTTCAATTCTTTTCTCCAGAGCCTTCGTTAGCGTCCATCCTTCGCATATTGTTTCTGTTAGCCATACAGAAGAACCGGGAGAACGTAACATCGGAGAATCCGCGTTCTTATTTTGATGTGAAGGTCTCGATGGCAGAGCAATCCCTTCACACTAATGAACGCGCTTCTGGCCTACTCAATTCGGGCTTTGATTTCTTGCCCAACATCCCACCTTTCGTTTAGGCAACAGCCTAAGTACTTTACGTACGGGACCCTGTTCACCTCTCTCCCGTTGATGCGCAGGATTGCCTGGACCTCACTCTTACTTACTGCCATGAATTTCGTTTTCTTTGCATTTAGGTACTACTAATCCGTACTTGTTGCCGGCTCTGTTCACCTGATGCAGTAGCTGTTGCAAGTCTTCAACAGATCCAACAATTAAGCTCGTATTGTCCGCTTACCGCAGGTTACTGATTTCTTCGTTCTCCATCAGGCCCTCTGTCCGTTCCTCCAATGTTTCAGTCATGACTGCCTCCGAGTAAAGATTAAACAGCATCGGAGACAGCACACAGCCCTGCCTAACTCCGCGTCGGATCTCCACCTCCGGCTGTTGCGGACGATGTTGCGTCGCCTAGGCGTATTGTTGCCTTTTGATTCCAGTAAAAGTTTGCAACGATTCGGACGTCCCGACTACCAAGGCCTGCTTGTTGTAATATATGGATCATTTTTTCATGTTGCACTTTATCGAATGCTTTTTCATAATCGATGAAACAGAGAAACACTTCTTTATTCATATCCAAACACCTCTGTACCAAGACCTGCATCGAGAACAAGGCGTCTCTGGTTCCCAGACCCCCTCGAAAACTTAATTGTGTGTCAGTGAATTGCTCCTCACACTTCCCATATATTCTGCCTTGTATGATGTTCAGAAAAAGTTTTAGGACCTGACTCATTAAGTTGATCGTTCGATACTCGTCGCACATCTTGGCTCTAGGTTTTTTGGAATTGGCACAAAGGTTGATTTTAACCAGTCTTTTGGAATTACGCCATTGGCGTAAATTTCGTTGAAGAGAGATATGACAGAGTCCAGGTCTTCTTCTAAGGTTTTGAGGATTTCGGCGTGAACTTTGTCGGGTCCAGGAGCTTTTCCGGATTCCATTGTCCTGATGGCCTTCTTTACTTCCGAACGTAAGATGTTTGGTCCCGTGTCTGCTGCCCCTAAGCCATGGTCTGTGGAACGGGTGCCATCGAAGACATTTTTAACTTATTGTTCCCACACTTTCAACTGGTCAGGGACGTTGATAATAAGGTTATCATTTTCATCCTTTAAGAGTCCTACGTGGCGTGATGTTCTTTTGCCCGTTAATTCACCTATTTTCTTGTGAAGGTGCTTACTCTGAAGGATTTCTTGACATTTTTCGGTCATCCAGGAATCCTTCGCTTGTCGTATTTTTTGTCTTATGAGCCTCTGAACGTGCTTGTTTTATCTAGGCTCCGCTGTCCTTATTTTCCGATCCTTACTTTTTCCTTACCGTCTCCTTGCTGAGACATTTTATACACACATATATACACACATAGATGTTTCTGATCTACATTAACGAGAGTGTTCTTAAGTTGGTTCCACAAGGCGGTTACATCTGTCTGTGTATTTAATTCTGTGAGTCCCTCAAGTAAGTCTTTCCTGACATTTTCTCTTACTTGTGTATTCTTGAGCTTCCCGCTGTCTATTCTAAAGTTCTCTTTCCGTTTTGGTGTTGAACGGTATCTAATCCTCATTTTTCCTACTACCGGGTTGTGGTCTGATGAGATATCTGCACCTGGATACGTTGATACTGAGAAAAAACTTTCTGAAGCGCCTCCTTATCAAAATGTAGTCAATTTGATTTCGGACTATGTTGTTCGCTTTATCCAATGGCGATTTCCAGGTGTACAGTCCCCGTGGTGGCACTTTAGAGAAGATATTTGTGATGACAAACTCTTCTTCTTGACAGAACTGCATCAGTCTGTCTCCCCATTCATTTCTAGAACCCAGGCCAAATTCTCCCGCTATTCCGGTCACACTCTTCTTCCTTACTTTGACATTAAAATCTCCCATAACTATAGTAACTTAGTGGGCTTTGGTCATTCGTAGTACCGTTCTAATTTGTTCGTAAAACGCCTCAATAGTATCTTCATCTGCATTTGCTGTGGGCGCATAAACCTGAATGATATTAATGTTGAAAGGCCTGCCCTGTAACTGAAGCAGCATTACTCTGTCTGTTAGGAGGACGAATGACTTGAGAAAGTTGTTGATCCTGCTGGACACGATTACTGCGACTCCATGTCGATGTTGTGGATCGTCTTGGGCTGAATAATATATAGTGTGCTGGTCGCTGTTTCACTTTCCACTGCCTGGCCAGCGGACTTCACTGATGCCAACAATCTTTATTTTCATTCTGACCATTTCACGAATCTCATCGCTTAGCTTGTCTGCTTCATATAAGCTTCTAACATTCCAAGTTCCAATCTTCATGGCTGACCCGGGGATTCTTAACACCCTCTGACCACTTAAGGGCTGCCGGAGACTGAGAGCCATTTTTCAGCCATGTTGATTTTTACAAGGGAATGGTAATGCGGTGGTTTCCCATTGCCTTCCGCATCCTTATGCCGTTGAGCCGTTGAGTGGTTCTTCCGCCTTCGAGGACAATTTCCCTTCCCCAGGACAAAAGGGTGCCTTGTTTCCTACAGCTCACCCACCCTAGGGTGTTGGCTGTAGGGAGGTTGACCGCTTATCCCGGCGGTTACTCGCTCGCCAGAGCCTCGTTGGTGAAAGCAGGGGGTACCACGAGAAGGTGAGATTGACAGTTGTGTGAGAGAGGCTGTTTGTTCCGCTTCTAACACCAGAACCCCTCGGAACGCAAATAACAAAAGAAAAGTTTAAGTCTTTTCCAAAATTATATTACATTATAGAACAATACTTTCAAATAAACTCTTAATCACACTGATTGTCTTGACTTATTAAGAATATGAACATGATTTACTGACTTAATTAACAGATCTTATCGAGACTACAACCATCCAGCTTGTTGCAGTCAATATCCATAAGTTGGAGCTAACAATATTAAAGTTACCTTCCAGGTACGAGCTCATCTGCGATAGTTCCTCACAAACACTCCTCGGCCATTCGAAAAGCTGTTTTTGAATCGCTCCATAATCTCTTTCATCCAGTCACTTGAGCCTCAGCTTTTCTGGTTAAGCGCCACTACGTTTGATTCTGATTAAGACCCAACGTCGATCTTGATTGCAGACTTTGGGCTCGCACCCGTCTTGCGTGTCAATGACCTTTTCTTCTCTTTTTTTTTGGGGACTTTTCGTGGGCAGGTAAAAACGCTCATGCTCCCCCATGGGCCCGCACCCATTGGGAGTGTGGGACTCATCCCGGGGTGTCAACGATCTGAGGTGCAACGCCACACTTTTGCACCTTTGCAGCAATTTTTGCCTGCTCATTTTGAGCACATTTACATCAACCTTGTCGGTCCACTCCTTCGTGCCGAAGTCATTGCTATTTACTTACCATCATCGGCCATTTTTCTCGCTGGCCTAAAGCAATACCGCTTAAAGGCATTTCTGCAGAAACTGTAGCCTCATCCATTTATTCTGAGTGGGTCGCACGTTACGGCACTTCTGTTTGTTTTTCTTTTGACTACGGACGCCACAGAGAATCTTCTCTCTTCTTAGAACTGTGTCACTTTCTTGAAATATACCATATATATACTACCAGTTATCATCCATCAGCAGAGGAGATGGTGAAAAGATAGCACAGTTGTTTTAAGTCAGCTCTAAAATGTCAACTGACCGACGATTGGTTGTCAAAATTCCCAAAACTTTCGACCGTTCTAATGGGACTTCACGCGACGTTATCCACCGAGCACTCAGAGTCGCTAGCAGATCTCTAGTTTCTTGGTGCTCTACTCCGCCTGCCTCTTCTCAGCAAAACTCTCATTTCCCATCAGTCTTTTTTAGCGAAAATGATGGTCGGTATATTCAGCTCCTAATTTACTGAAATTCACCTTTTTAAAAACTGGATATCAGGATTCTAAAAAAAATTTATTTAACTGCAGGAGTTATAAAATGGTCTGTAGAGTTTATGATATGACGTGAATGATAGTTTATGTATATGATATGTGAATGAAAAAAAATATTAATAGTTTCGATAGCTCGATGTTTGAGACGAAACTCATTTTTCTAGCAGGCTGCGACAGGCATTGTTCGGGCCGGTCAGACTTTTCCAGTTACTTTTGCGCAATTTGTCACAAAAGTTAATTTTTCGAATTCTATCGCAATCGTATCATTAAGCATTTTGTCGAGTATTGTGTCGCATTCATTAGTAGTTCCACCATCGCATTCATTCCAGCGCATTTTATGCACACAACATAAAAGGTAAAAGGTACAGGTGAATTTTCCTTCCACACCTATTCTATAAGGTTCATCTGTCCTGAATTCCTTGCCGCAGGAACACAGGTAAGTCAAACGCATTCATTATTTTCTTATTCGCTCGCCTGGTCGCAAACCAGCCCAACGCATTTTCGCACTCACGCAACTCACAGACTTATCACCCGATTTTCGAGAATAGAAGTGTGTTGGCTACGAGAATTTTGATATTCTATGATTAAAGTGTTATTTTGCTCTTTTCCTACTTTAATATCTCGAGGTCGTATGTATTTTAGGCATGAAACCAACGATCTCGGTTAAAAGTAATAGTCGCTTATAATAAGAGAGAAGAAAACCGCATGAACTTAGGAATGAAACCAGAGGATGGTCACATTCTGTTCTAATTTTAGCACACTGGGATACTATAATTTTCTGTTAAACATCGAAAACGAATGTTGGATTAGTGCATCTGATGATGTTCACGCCAGCTTCAATGCGACTTAGCCGTCGATTGAATACTGGCTAACAAAAATCTTTACAAGTTTTTACATTGCCTTTTCACCGTAATATTTTGGTATAATTTGATAAATATTTTTAGTCCTTCACCTACTTTCACTCTGTCAATATTAAGGTTCGGTTAAAGAGTTTTGGTGAAAACATGCTTGTTTTTTCTAGACTCCGCTATCCCTTATTTCCCGAATCTGTCCTTACCTTACCCTGACTGTCTCCTTCTGAGACAGATGAGAAAACAAAAAAAATGAATGAAAATGACAAGGAAAAGATGATAAGAAGTCGGCTCAAAAAGACAAGTCTAATTCAGGTTTTCTCATAACGGCAGGATAAGATGGAAAGAAGGGATTGCGAAACAGCCAGCAGAGGAGGAAATCGTATTGATTTTTAAATTTACCATGTCACGGGTTCACCCCTTCCAGCTTTTTACCCCCTCCCAGGAGACGCCACATCGACTACCAGCTCAAAATAGAGGTAAAATCTCTATTAAAATTCGTGACAACATTTTGAATATTTAAAAAAGATTTTCTCTGAAAAGAGTCAGCTTTGCTTGGAGCTAAGGTTCGGAAAGAAAAACGTCCAGAGAAAATGATGACACGACATCCTCGCGATACGCAACAGGCATTTCTTCCTTTTCAGGGAGAAGGAGGAGGTTCCTTCCTCTTTCCTCTCTTCTTCCCTACTTTCTTCTTCCTTCTTTAGCCTTCATGCTACTGAGGTAAACCTTTTCTTTCACATTTTTAGTTGGATATCAATTTATAAAAATGATGAAAAAGTTGAATTTGTTTAACACAAAATGTAAAGGAACGTCAAACTTTGTTGCTAATGTTAAAAATGTGTCCCTGATGGCCTTTAAATTAATATAGGGACGATATTTTTCAAAGATATTCATTAATGGGAACAACTAAAATATGAAACTTGAAATATGAAGTGGAACATGAATGCGGAAAGAGGGCAGAGAGATGGAGAGCGGGAGCCGTGAAATGTCATGGGAATTCGCTTTTTCCGAATTTATTCAAAATAATGTTTTTTCCCTACTATCCCTCTCCATCGATTAGGGCTTTAACCATATACTGTACGTGGATTATATTTGTTAAGTATATAGTGTATTTTCATATTGGTAAGTATACAATATATTTCTCTTCATATGCTGTACTCTTTTCATCCTATCGAAAAGTAAGGTGTAAAAGGAGTTGAAAAAGCAGAAACGGATAAGGTTCCTCGTAAGTCTCGAATTAATTTCATCATTAGAATTACTGTTTTATTGTTGAGGTGTTACGTTAATTTCACATTGTGTACCGGGACCGTAGTTATATAAGGACATCTCAAATATTTGTCCTTGCTGTAAAACTACTGGTTTGCCTATTAAGATATTTCTTTAAAAATATCGAATTGTTAGCAGTTCAAATTAAATAAAAACATTTTCATAGAAATAAATATTTCAATTGTAATTACTTCATTTGCAAACTCGGTAAGCATAAATATTTAAAAAATACAAGTAAATGTCAAGTGAGACAAAACCAGTATATAAAAATATAATATACTTTATTTATAAACCATATAGATCATTTTTCCGACCCCAATGGAAGGTAGCTGAAATCATAATGAACGCGAAGCCCGTTAAACCCTCCGACAGTCTATTGCCCTATCGGCCTCCTATCCATCTTCTCCAAACTCCTGGAAAGAGTCCTTCTATTCCGTATAAATTCCTTTCTGTCCGACAACAACCTGATTTCCACTCATCAATATGGTTTCAGGAGCCGCCACTCCACTGTCGAGTAGGTCCATCGTCTCGCAAAAATTATTTCCAACGCCATTGAAGCCAAGAAATACTGGTCCGTAGTGTTCCTTGATGTCTCCGACAAAGTCTGGCACGAAGGCCTCAAACACAAACTGCGAAGCTGCATTCCTTCCTCTTTTTTTCCCATCCTAACATCCTATCTGGAGAACAGACATTTCTATGTCAAATATCGTGGTGAGCAGACAGGTCTATTCCCCATCAACTTTGGTGCCTCTCAGGGAACCGACTGGGACCGACTCTGTATCTTCTCTATACTTTGGACATACCGTCCATAACACCTTTGAACATAAAGTCTCACCATATCACCTTTATCCTTCTAAAAGGGGAGTGTTAGCCAGTTTTCCTAAACGGTACCCCCGTGTCTCAGTTGCTGAAGTCAAATATCTTGGTACCCACTTGACCGTAGACTGACTTGGAAGACTCGCATTAAAGCAAAACGAGTCCAAGTCCAGTTGGTTTTCAATACACTTCTCTGGCTCATGCGAAGGCATTCTGAACTCAACCCTGATAACGAGCGTCTTATATACAGAGCCATTGATTTTGTTTGCGGTCCATTTGAAGTTAAACATTATTCATTTGGCCCAAGTAGGCTTTTGAGTTTGACACCCCTGTCTTACACTCACTCTTCTACTTAAGACTTAATGTGACATTCTTTTTACTCTGACCGATTTCCTTTGTCTAACACCACCGTATTGACTACAACTCTCCACTGTACCATAGATTTGGATGAGAGAGGTTCTTATACCAGCGTTACACTTCATTCCAAAATATTTCTAATATCTCTGGGCACGTTGGCATACAACAAATGCATAAGGAAAAGTGGTTTAAAGTTTCTGCAGTTTTTTGTGTCTGAGGTTTGCTACCCTTAAATCATATTTGGAAATTTATAATAATAAGAATTGTTAATATTATATATTGTCGTTCACCCTTCTCAGGTATTACAAAAAAAATTTTTTTTGAAATTTATAATTGTAGTGTCAAATTTACGATGGCGTAGGGATGTGACGACCCCACCGCCCAGTGATTTCACACTGCAATCAGCCTCCCAACCCTGTGGTGACGGGGTGCCTTCCTCTTACACGTGAAAGCCGCTATGAAAATAGCGGCTAAAGCGGACAATTTTATCCTGATGGGGGACTTCGACGCCCATGTGGGGAACGACTCTGAGACGTGGAGGGGCGTGGTGGGGAGGAACGGCGACCCCGACTGTAACCCGAACGGGGAGAGGTTGTTGGATTTCGGCTGTGCCCATGGCCTGGCGATCATTAACACCTTCTTCCAGCACAGGGACGTCCACAAGTACACTTGGTGCCGTGATACACTTGGGCAGAAGTCTATTATAGACTTTGACATGGTGCCAATGTGTGCGAGGCGGATCGTGCGACGTGAGGGTTATGAGAGGGGCTGAGCCGTCAACCGACCACCATGTGGTGGTGTGCGAGCTCAACCTGGACGGGACGGGGCCGAAGCCACAGAAGCGCGCGGTCGGAGTACCGACTCGTATGATATGGGAAAAGCTCCAGAACGAAGAGGTTCGGGAATCTTTTGCGCACCATATAAAGGATAGATTCGAGCAACTTTCACCGCTCTTGGCTGAAGTGGAGGAGGAATGACGTCTGTTTAAAACAGCCGTCACCGAATCCGCGGAGGCAGCGTGTGGGGTAAACCGCTTGGCGGGGTGGCCGGTGGCTGCAGGCGGACTCCTCTGGTGGGGAGAACCAGAGGTCCGGCGGGCCATTAAGGAGAAGAAGGAAGCCTTCAAGGTGTGGTTACACCGGAAGGACGAACTCTCTCGAGGCCGGTACGTTGAGGCGCGAAGGACTTCCAAGTTGGCTGTGAAAGCAGTCAAGGGGCGGGCTTGGAGGGGAGTTCGGCGAGCAGCTTGAATCCGACTACGAATCTGCCAGGAAAAAGTTTTGGCAGACCATCCGCCGCCTCAGAGGGCGGAAACCGGGTGCCGTTGGAGGGGTAAAATCCAAAGACGGCTCTCACCTCTTCGAGGAGAGGCAGAACCGGCACCACAGGCAGTAGGGGCGGAGAATAGTCGCACCGAGGCCGAAGTCGCTAGGGCGTTTAAATCGCTCAAGAGCGGCAAAGCTGCTGGTGTGGATGAAATTCGGCCCGAGATGTTGAAGGCGTTAGGGAAGGGGGAGTCTTTTGGCTCACTCGCGTCATTAAGGTGGCCTGGCAGGGAGGAACAGCGCAGGAGGATTGGCGGACCGGGGTGATTGTCCCAATCTTTAAGAAAGGGAGCAGGAGTGATTGTTCCAATTATAGGAGCATCACCCTGCTAAGTCCCCCCAGGAAAGTCTTTGCGAAGGTGTTGGAGGCCTGTTCCAGATCCGTGTCAGGTCGAGGACAGGCTGGGTTAGAGTCAATGTGGATTCCGTCCCGGAAGAAGCACGACTGACCAGCTCCTGACCCTGAAGATCGTTCTCGAGGGGTCCTGGGAGTACGCCCGACCAGTCTTTGCGTGTTTCATCGACTTGGAAAAGGCCTACGACCGGGTCCCTCGCGGGAGATTCTAAAAGGTCCTCCAGACATATGGCATCGGTGGTTCCCTCTTGAGGGCCATCGGGTCATTGTACGGGGGATGCAGGAGCTGCGTTAGGATAAACGGCGCCACGTCGGAGCCTTTTGACGTGTCCGTTGGACTCCGCCAAGGGTGCATGCTGTTGCCTCTCCTTTTCATAATTTATATATTGGATGCTACAGTGCAGCCGAGGATGTGAGAGTTTCAGATATACGGACCTGAAGGTGGGGCATCTTGCTTATGCGGATGACCTCGTCTTTCTGGGATCCACCCAGTCTGAACTCCAGCGGGCACTTGACGATTTCGACGCCGCATGTGCCGAGGCCGGGATGAGGATCAGCGTGACCAAGTCGGAGGTAATGGTGATCTTGAGGAATCCCGTTAAGTGCGACATCCGCCTTCGCGGAGCCGCGCTAGGGCAGGTGGAGAAGTTCAAGTACCTTGGGGTCTGGTTCACAAGTGATGGCAAGACAGACGCAGAGATCGCGTCGCGGGATCGCTCAGGCTGGGGCAGTGATGCAACAGTTGGGGTGGTCCGTAGTGAGGAGGGCTGGGCTGAGCACCCAGGCAAAGCTCAGCATCTTCCGCTCCGTGTATGTTCCTGTCCTCACTTATGGTCATGAGGTGTGGGTGATGACCGAAAGGATCAGATCCCCGGGTACAAGCGGCCGAAATGAGGTATTTCGGAGCGGTGGCCGGTGTATCGAGGCTGGATAGGTGTCGCGACACAGCCATTCGCGAGGAGCTTCAGGACGAGCCGCTTCTTCTCCGGATCGAGAGATCCATCCTCCGATGGTTTGGGCACGTTCAGAGGCTTTCCCAGAACGTCTGTTCTGTCAGGGTCCTGTCGGAGTGCCCGGGAGGAAAGCGGCCCCGTGGTCGTCCGCGGCAGGGGTGGCTCAGGGGGATGAAGGCCTTGGCCGAATCCCGCCTGAAACCCGGGTTCTCTGACTTCAATAGCGGAAGATCGTGCCAGTTGGAAGTCTTTGATTGCTTCTTCTCACCCCACGACCCTAACGGATAAGCGGGTTCACGAAAAGTAAAGTAAAGTGTCAAAATTACTTTGCAATAGAAAGACCTCTTAGACCCTTGGTACTCAAACTTTTTCCTTCCCGCGCCAAATTTCCATTGTAAGCCTTGTGACTAGGCCACACAACTTACAAAAAAAAAGCTTTTACAAATTTGGATTTAGACGCGTCATACAGGCGACCCTCAGAAGGTCCTGCATCTGCATGTACATCTGGCATTCCGTTTCTATACGTATCTCACAAAGATATGTTGAGGCAAACAATGTTAGTGGTCAGGCACTATGTTCCTAATTTAGGCTTAACAATGAGCAGTCGACCTTTCGCAAATTTTCATTCAATCGGATTTCCACTGGGCCACTGGGTAACTCAGTAGAGCTTGGTGGGCAACATGGGGCCCGCGGGTCGCAGTTTGAGTACTAAGGTTTTAGACCTTAGTGGATGGGTCAGATGGGTCACTTTTGGAAGCAAAGTATTCTGGAACTGAAATCGCAAACTTCATTCAACAGTTTCCCCCTTTTTTGTCATTTAAATCTCCCGGTTTTCCTTTGTCAATTCATCTCACAAGATTGAAAATTTTCCTCCGAGTTTTCCTTTTTGAAATGTTTTGGTTGAAGTCTTATTTCCCTCGTTGAAACTGACAATTAAATTCATGACTTCGCACATGGTACAATTCACTTAGAGCCACAAAAAACGCCCTTCTTTTCCTCCTCTTCTTTCTTGTTTTTCAGACTTTACAGACACCCGTTTTTATTGTCATAAAACTTTAACACCTGAGGTCATTTTCCAGGATGCATTCCAAGAATGTTTTTGAGTTAGCCCCTTATACGCAAAGGAATGAGTGTTGGCTAACAAGCCAAAGTAATAACATTGTCTTTTTTCATCTGTTTAATTAGAAGTTACTGCTTCTTTGCAAATCCGTACCATTACTATGACTATTAGGAAACTTTACTACTACATACTCCATAAATATGAAGATTGACGTGACATCGGATATTTTTCTTCATACGAAATTTATCGAAACTGCACATGTTATTATAATCATCACTATCATCATCATTCATTTGTATATCACGACTATGGATGACATTTGTCGGTGATCGATTTTACAACAGGTTCCATGATGCACCAAGCATTCTTCAGGAACGTGTTGGATGGGTGATTGATGTTTTCATGTTCAGTGATGTTTTGATATTATTATTATTATATTACAACATCATAGCTCACTGGCCGGTTTTACAGACATAATGCGAGTCACTATGAAGTGTAACAAACTAAGTGTTTTGTCTCAAAATAGAACTTGTATCCAGGATGACTGGAGATAGGTATTTTGATGTAGCTCTATTTTCTTCAGATTGGCATGTAAACTTGTAGAGATGAGTCCTGTGGATGATAGCACTAAAGGTGTAATTTTTACTACATCTTGTCGCCACATTCCTTTAATTTATTCTGCCAGAGGTAGAGGAAGATTAGATAAGTAAAATCATATCACTATATTTTTGCTGCAGATGATCCGTATTCGAGATGGTTATATCAGTCAGATGAGTTTTTTCAGCACTAGCGTTATATCAGGTCGTATAGCGTTCGGGGATCTATCGTCGATGATGTTATGATTCCAAAAGAGTTTGGCTGAGTCATTTTATAGAATAGTTGAAGGTAGATGTTTATAGTAGGGCGTTTTCAGAGAGATTAGCCTATGTTTTAGAGCTAGCCACTGATGAACCTGTTTGGCGACGTTATCATGCCTCTTGCTTAGTCTTTATTTGCAAGGAAGCTGTATCCTCCGGTGATGTGCTCAATAGTTTCTTTGCTTGGCAGCTGTCGGTTACTATCCTCTTATATCTAAGTATATATTTGGCGTGATTTAGGGTTTTCATCACTCTATCCTGCACAGCTATAGCAAAGCCTTCGGTCTCGGTATAAAAAGGTCACCTTTCTCCAGCCACCCGTTGGATGCTTTTTTGCCAGTATGTGGCATGCGAGGTTATTTGGGTGAGTTCCGTGCAACATCCAGTTCTCAATTTTCTGGTCTATGGTAGTGACTGGGTTCATTTGATATTTATGTGCGCAAAATTGCAGAGGAGTTCCGGAAGTGGTCACCGAACAAATGGCTCGGTGGAGCGTGCTTTTCTCTGCTTTACTCATGAAATAAGCTCTTAAGTTGCTTATTTGACTGTGGTGAAGGTTTTTTATGTCGCCGTTTTGCCCCCGCATTTCCGTGGCATTGTGAAGCGTTCACCTGTCGAAAGGGGGTGATGTATGTTGTGCCTGAGGTGAGCAAAACCTAACCTCTACATTCGTTGCATCTCGATTTCAAGTCTTATACTTCAGGTTCTTCTCCACTTCCTATGGAATTATATTGAGGTCATTCGGGACGACCGACCGTATTATTATTATTAAAACTCTAAATTTATTAAAGACATTAAAAACTATCGCTTTTAGCCATAAGGATTCTTATAACAATTTATTTATTTATTTTTTTTAGGTGAGTAAAACCAAGGCTTCTGCATCCAAAACAGCGTGGGGTTTCATATCAAATGTTGTCGAGTCATTAGGGATAAACTACCATAAGTATTATTTAAAGTTTCAATTATAAAACATATTTTTAAAGTGAAAAGTTGTAATTATTTCTGGCTGCCAAGACGAGATAGAGGACCGATAGCATTTATCAAGATGGAGGGGGGTGCTACTGGCAGGGAATGAAGAACGGAGACGGGTCGCCAATGTGTCCACTACGCAGAAAGGCAGACGGAATATTGTAGTGACTCGTCAAATTCTCACTTCTCCAAACATTCGTTTTCAAAGAAAGAAAGAATGAAAAAAGAAACAAAAGCGAAGACAAAATCATCAGTATTCGGGCTTCAACTTTGCGTAAACTAGAACATTCTGATAATTTTTACAAATTTTTAGTTTTTGTAACAAATATTTATTTCGATCTATTAATAATATATCGCTCCAAAGTTTGGGGCGGTTCCTGAACGATGTCATGAAATTCGACTTCGCGGACTCCCGAAATGAGATTTCGAGGTCGCGATAGATTCGCGAAACTCCGCCAACCCTACCTGTTTTGTTTTTGTCTCTGTGTGTTTGCATACTTATAGCTTATATGTTAGTTTTTGATTGGTCTGTGAGAGGCACACCCAATAAAATAAATTAGTTTCTCACTCATTCATTACTTCAAATCAGTGGACTGAACATTAACATACATACAGAGGGAAAATATAACCAAAAACAAAAACATAGCATTTTTAAATTAAAAAATTGCTTCAATTTTTTTTTCTCATGAAGTGTTGGAAAAACATCAGCAATTGATGAAAATTTTAAAAGCTGTCAGCACGAAATTGTTACGTATTTGATAATGTACGTTACGTAACTAACTAAACAAACTAATTTCAAGTAGACAGCAAGGAAGAATTTGAACAACGTGAAAAGTAGTAAAAAAAAATATTGACGTGAGACACTCTCCTCTCTTCTTCTCTCTTTCCCTTCCTTCTTTTTCTTCCTTTTTTTCTTGTTCTACACGGTATTTATCGATCTATGTATGACTTCACCCCATCCAAACTTTTAATATTTTATGAAATTTATTTCTTGTGGTTATAGTTACTATGGTAACAAACTTGGGTACCATACGACTTTTTTTCATTTTTCTTTAGATTCGATATCGAAGGGGAAAAAGGGAAAATGTTCTGCCAAAATTATGATTTATTAATAGAGAAACTTCTAGATAAACTATGGTAAATCGTCTTAACCGATTTTTGAGAGTATGAGTTGGAACTAAATTTTTTTCCTTTTTCTCGTACGATGAGAGATAAAACCTCCATTTTTCTTTTTCTTTTTTCTTTTCCTCGCAAGTTTAAGCCGAACTAAAAAGATCACCTGCAATGTCTTTGATTTTGGCTTTTTAAATAAAAATTGGACTTTGATGCCAACTAAGACCATTTCTGTCATCTTTTTCAAGACCTCATTGCTTTAGTATGCGTCACAGGGTTAAGGAAGCTCAACGTTTTTTGATTGAGAGGAAAATTCCAAGAAAATGTTTTTGTGTGCGTGCTCAGGTGCTTTTTTTTAGGACTGTGAGTGAAAAGCATCTGTAAAACAGTTTGACGCGAGTTATGATAAACTTTGATTTTGGCTTTTTAAATAAAATTGGACTTTGATGCCGAACTAAAGAAGATAAACATATCTATCAACTAAAAATTCAAGACCTCATTGCAGTAACTATGGGTAAGGAAGCTCAACGTTTTTGATTGAGAGGAAATTCAAGAAAATGTTTCTTGTGTGCGTGCTTAGGTGCATTTTTAGACTGTGAGTGAAAAGCATCTGTAAAACAGTTTGACGCGAGTTATAATAAACCAAAAAATGATTTTTGAATTTAAGTTCCTCAATCCAACTTGTTATTCCTTACTTGTCTTCTCTTCTTATCTACTGAATCTGCTAACGTGAACTTATCCAAAGCTCATTGGAATTTCTTGATCCAACACAAGAAAGTCATGAATATTTTATGCAACGAATTTCCTTAATTGTTTTTGCATAGGCTGCAGTTTTTTTGACCAGCAAAGTTCGAATCCTCTTGGCAGCATTTTTTTTAAATAGCACCAAGCATAAAAACTATACTAAAATTACAAAATGCCTGATCAATGCTGAACTTTCAGCATATTTTCTACTCTATTATTTTCCCGTACCTAAGAGGCGCATAGGGCCGTAATAAAGGATTTCCATATGCGCCTGTTATACGCCAAACACTGAGACCATGCCATAGGTGGTTCTAATCTAGGCTCTAATCTAATCGGCAGCTATCGTTGTTCTGAACTTTCAGCATACCAAAAAAAAACCGAAACTTCCTCGAGTGTCAAGAGGCTATCGAGTTCCTATTTTCTTTCTCCTACCATAACTTCCTTCCCTCTTCCTGTTTCCCTTCCGTTGTCATTGGTTTTTCTCCAGAAGATAACAAATTGAGTGAACGAGCGAAGAGAAAACCAAAGGTAGGAAACTAAAAACCTAGAACATAATGATTTTAGTTTAAACTGTGACTGCCTGCAAGCTTATCTTTAACGGCAGGAGGCGTTAAAACGTCATCCTCATCTATACGTTCTACTTTTTTATAATAATATATAGTAATTTCGTAGTCAACACACTCTGGGTTAACATATTTTCCAAAAGTTTTCAATTTTTCATTACTCCAAGAAGTTTTTCATTCTCCTTTCCCTCATTCTTAATGGAAGAAGAAAAAGAAAAGAAAGGGAAATGAAAATGTAGAAAAATAAAAGTGGAATTATATGAACAACAATATCATTAATGACGTGTCCAACAACTGTCATCTTTCTGTCTTCCGAGACTTTAAAGCTTTTTTCTTGATCACTAAAAAGCGAAAAACCACAAAATTCCGGACTGTCGCTAAAAATTATCAATTTTCAAAAGCTTCACTAAAATCTTAGAAAATTAAAACGAATCTGAAACGGTTTTCATTAACTTTTGTTTATTTTAAATCGCAATTATTAAGTTTTAAATTATGTTCAACCCCTTGTAATTATTTTGATAGACATCTTCTCTTGCACTCCCACGAGTTTTTGGGTCAAAATAATAGTCGACTTGCTTCTAATTCAACTTTTCCTCCCTGAACACCCACTCACGATTTTCCTTCTGACAATGGTCAATTTTTCACTTCTCCTATTGTAAATCTTTCTCTCTTCCTCTCTCACACACACGTTCTCCGGGGATCAAACAGGAAAACTGCTTATAAAATTAAATGAATTAAATTTTAATTTACATAGGGATTAATTGTAATAACTAATTATAATGCATCCCCAAATCAATGAATATCTGTTATAAATTAAATATATCTATATAAAACCTAAACTATAAATTCAGGAGAGGATTATTCAGACCTCGACTGGGCGGTTGTTTGCCCACAGGCTCTGTATACCTCTGAATGTTTGGCCGTTCTAAGAACAGAGAAGCTTGAAGAATTACAATTAGGCAAATTTGAAATAAATTTTATGTTCAATCACGGAAAATGGCTCGTACCTCTATTCTGTTTCACCTTATCCATTTCATTCATACCGCCCATTGAATCGTACCTTTCCTTTCTCTTCTTTTTCCCGTTAACTACCACCTGTCTCCAAACACGAGACATTTTGTAGTTGGTCTAGTTGAGGGGGATTTGGCTGGGGAACAGACCAGCGTCTTTGCCCAGGAGTGAATTTCTCTTCTTAACTACAGGTTTTTTTAATTCAGTCTTACCTCGACCCTGATGATGATAATAACTAACTCTCAGTTGACGCTGTTAAAACGTCGGTGTTACGAGTGGTGCTTTTTATTATATAGTAAAGTCATGTGTAGCATTTCTAAGTGTTGTGAGTGATAAGCGTTTGTGAAATAGTTTGATAGGGTTTATGATAACCCAAAATGATTTTTGTATATATTAATAGTAGGCTTGTATTAAAACTGATATGAATTGAAAACTTTGAAATTAGCAAGTTCATCATTCTATAAAGAATTTGAGGTCTCCTACACGATATTATGATCATATGAAGGTAACGTCTATCTTCGGGTAAAGTTTGGGTTGAAATTTTACGTTAATAAATGATAGTTGGAACTATGATAAAAATGACTGACGTGACATCAATCTAAAAATGAAGAACGAGCGTAAAATAAGTGAAAAGAATATCGAAGAGGCGAGTGAAAAGAAAACGTTAACGAGAGTGAGGAGAAGAAAAATCGATAGAACAAAACGCAAAGCATTTATTTTCAGTGGAGCGTTAAAAAGGGCGATAGGGAGAAATCATGTGATCTGGGAGGAAATTTGTAAAATTGGGGAAAGTAAATAAAACAGATGCCTGAAATATTCCTTTGTTCTCTTTGGGAACGGCTTCATTCCATGCGGTCCCTTTTTCTTACATCTGGGGGCCGGTGAACTGGATCACAAATTTTTCCTCAGGTATTTCTGGGCCTCGCGTCAGCCTTTGCCTTCGTTAGACGTTAACGCCTACTATACTAAAACAAAATATTGGAAATGAAATCCACTAAAATGGTCAAGTCAATCATTTTCTGCGTTTGTCGGGGAAAATGATTCAATGTAGAAATTGAGCTTGTCAAGACAAAAAGAAAAATGATAAATGAAAATTTTTCAACCCTCGTGCTCCCCTCTCTCTACTCCCTATTCTATTCTCTGTACACTTTCCAGAATTATACGGTGGCATAAACAACCCCAACAGCTTTAACATATCTTTTCTTCCCTTGTTTATTCTCCTTCGCTGAATGCCAGTCTTTCCCTCCGGCCTCAGATTTTCGTGTTTACACTCCATTCTTGCCACCGTATTGTGTACACAGCTATGCCATTTCCTGTTAAGCGGTCAACATTCCCTGTCCTTCCATCATTCTAGACAAGGAAAAGTCTAGAAAGGATGTAGAATTCATACTCCACAGTTGGTCCCAAAGTAGTGCCAATACTTTTAACTCTACTCACGTAAAATCATCTAAAGACAGTTTCCCTATGGTTTATTGAAAAATTTTGTCAGCTAACTTCACTAAATCATTTTATCAATTTCTATGGTTTTTTAATTAAGTAAATAAAAAACATTTGTGAGACTTTTAAAGACTTGGATTATTTCCTCGAAGTAAAAATTCTTTGTTGAAAAGTTTTTACTTGAGGAAGATATAGGGGTAGGAAAACAAAAGAGGGGAAGGAAGGAAGAATGAAATCAAAAATTTTCTCCAAACTTTTTTCTTCCCTGGTTTTCGTCGCATTCTTTTCACACTTTTAATTTCTTCGTGGTTCACAGGCTGTTTTGGTTTTTTTTGCAGGGGGGATATTCGTATTCTCATTCCAACGGCAGTACAGCTCTGCTAGAGCCTTAGCCTTTACATTCACTCGTCTCCACCGTCCCTTGGCGACATTTCTCCAGCCCCGAATACCTAGCTGTTTCAGCCATTTTTCCGAAGCCTTCCGGGACGTCGCCTACCCTTAGGGTGGTTGTTGAGGGCTTGCGCCGGTAGTCGGTTGAAGTCCATGAACCACGTTCACTTAAGATAAATATGCAGTAAATAGACCAGTGATTGGTAAAATTATCGTCGAGCTTTTTTTTTTGCCTGGGGAAACCTCTCGAAAGTTGTCCGTCCTGCCTATGGGGAGGCAGGAGGGAGTATGTAGGATTTGCACCCACTAAAACCTCCGAGTGGACACCATCTCGGCTCAGACGGTAAGACCCGGGAACCGGTGAGAACTCTACCGCAATCCTACCTCGCCCGGCGATGACTTTATATAGTCTAACCCCTTCCCTCAGTCTGGAGTTGGTCCACTCACCAGACCGCTCCTCCGCAAACGCTTTATTCCGGAAACCCATCCAAGTTAATCCGGGGTGCGATCCCGGAGGGTACCGCCACCCCCCCTTTCCCGAACTCGTTCGGCCTCCTCTTTCAGCAACATTATCTCCTCGCAGAAGGACGAGAATGCAGCCCAGTTTCCCTCGCTCTCAAGGACCCCCCGTATGATCGTCGGGAGGGAGATATCCTGACCCATTACTGCCTAGAGGCGTCCCCTCTGCCCTGATCACGCTAGGCATACTCCCAGAGTATGCTCGGCCGTGTCCTCTAAAGACGGACAGTGGTGGCAACGCATCGTCGACTATTTCCTAATATGCCACAGGTACGGCCCGAAGCAACCATGCCCGGAAAGCACCTGCGTCATTCTGTAGGTCAGGACACCCCATTTTCGATCCAACCAGCGGGCGAGCACTGGTTGTGTCGCCCTCAGGGTCCTCTGACCAGGACCGGAGTCCTGAGCCAGCTGGTCTTGCTATCTCCTAAACAGGACCCTTTGACGTTGTTGTCTTGCAATCCCGAGAAGGCCCTGGCGGTTGTTGCCCTGCCGACGAAGTTCCCGTCGCACGTCGAAGATGGATTTGTGGGACTCCGCCAGGAGGTCGATTGGAGGGACCTTTCCCCCTCAGTACGCCCGTTTCCACTCCGGAGATGGTTCTGTACTCCCGCGAGAGCCTGAGACTGACCAGGCGTCGGAGCTCCTCGACGAGTCGAAGAGAGGCCCTAGACCCAGCAAGTGCACCGGCCGATCATCCTCGAGCTTACCTTTATTAAATATGTCTTAGTTTAACTGAAATTAAAAATTGGTATTATACTTGTATAAAATAATATTTAATAATAGTTGACAAATGATATTTTAGACCTGCACTAAACATTTCGCGGAAGAGACACAGCTAGGGAGTAAAAGAGCCGCACTTTACCGACCTCTCATATAGACAATACTAATTACTCGCACTATAATTGAAGAAACAAAGCTTTTACAACGATCATTTTAACTCGGTGTCTTTAGAATCGCCACTGATTGACACACTCATTTACAGACTTAAGTGCGTACCATCATAATATTCAAATTATACTGCTACACATTGGTATGGCTCACGTAAATTTGTGCTTTATGTCTATGCCTAGATGTCTTTATAACAAAGAATACAGAGAAATTTTAACAGATAAAGATGTTAAGTGATGAGAAATATAAAAGATGATTTCAAGCATAAAGAATAAAGGATTATTGAAAGCTCTGGGTCTGAATGTGTTTATGGAAAGCCCGAAAAGGCAGAAGAATGCAACGATACGGGAATTGGAAATGATGCCACTTTAAGCGTAGGTTCGAATAAGAAAAGACAAAGAGGATTTTGAGCTTGGAATTTGAAATTTAAAATCTCAGGTTTAAAAAAAAAAGTTAAAATTTTTGTTTGTCGTAAAAAGGTCATTTTTCAAGAAAGGCTTTTACGAAATAAGGTATTCTGGGCAACAAAATACTTAAGTAGAAATGTTTTACTGTTGGGTTTACTCTTAAATCATTCTAAAGACTACAATAAAATTCTCTCCATTTCACTCAGATTTATTTTTATTTTATTTTATTTATGTTCTGTGTTTAACGAAGAGGTACGAAAAGCGATTTTGTGAAACTTCCTCATCTAAGAGGAGAGGGGGGAGATAGTAAACCTTAAATCCGCTCTTTTATTTTTAATTAGCATGCTTATAAAAAATTAGTCTACAGCAGAGGTCGTTAACCTATGGCTCCGAGCGGCTTTGGTTCTGGCTCCACCAGAACGCCGCGGTAGAATTAAAATGAAACTATTCTATAGAAAATCAAAATCGAAAGTCTATGACAACCTGCAAGAAATTTACAAAAATTAATATCAGGTAAGCAGGGGGTCTACCCAAAACCGATAAACATGGCACGGGGTGTACGAGACAAAAAAGTTTGAGAACCTCTGGTTTAAATGAATTCTCTCTTCTTGACGTTCTCCTGCATTTAATTTGTTGCTGATCACTGTGCATGACAGTTTGAATAAGTACCCATGAAATCCTGCTTTCTCTTGAAATTGGTAGGCCTATATTATGATGTCACAGAATCGCATTTTCTATATTTACTTATCTATTCTTATCGGCCAAGGCCTTCACCCCCTTGAGCCACCCCTGCCGCGGACGACCACGGGGTCGCTTTCCTCCCGGGCACTCCGACAGGACCCGACGAACCAGACGTTCTGGGGGGAGCCTCTAAACGTGCCCAAACCATCGGAGGATGGATATCTCGATCCGGAGAAGAAGTGGCTCGACCTGAAGCCCCTCGTGAATGGCTGTGTTGCGACACCTATCCAGCCTCGACACACCGGCCACCGCTCGGAAATACCTCATTTCGGCCGCTTGTACCCGGGATCTGATCCTTTCGGTCATCACCCACACCTCATGACCATAAGTGAGGACAGGAACATACACGGAGCGGAAGATGCTGAGCTTTGCTTGGCTGCTCAGCCCAGTCATCCGCAATATGGACCGCCCCAAGTGTTGCATTACTGCCCCAGCCTGAGCGATCTGCTACGCGATCTCGGCCCCGCGAAGGCGGATGTCGCACTTAATCGCCAGGCCATGGGCACAGCCGAAATCCAACAACCTCTTCCCGTTTGGGTTACCGTCGGGGTCGCCGTTCCTCCCCACCACGCCCCTCCACGTCTCAGAGTCGTTCCCCACATGGGCGTCGAAGTCCCCCATCAGGATAAAATTGTCCGCTTTAGCCGCTATTTTCATAGCGTCTTCCACGTCCAACTGGAAGGCGGTATACTCTGACTGGTCGTTAGGTGCGTACACCTGCAGAACAGCCAGAGTTGACGTCTTCAACTGAAGCGTCAGCACCGCCATCCTTCCCCCCAACGGGGTCCATTCAATCACCCGGTCCGACAGCCGGGGGCTCGTGAGTATCCCCACATCCGCCTGCGGCACCATTGCAGGGTCGACTCTGAGCAGTCGAGCAGAAGAGCTTCCATCCTTCGGGAAGATCCACGGTCTCGGAGCCCATTTTCTTGGTGGAGGAGACACCCAGGATATCCAAACGATACCTTTTGGCTTCCTCAACCAGTTCCAGGCACTTCTCCACCGTCAGCGAGAAAACATTCCAAGTTCCGGTCCTAAGTCGTAGTCGTCGTCCAGCTGTCCGTCCCATATTGCCCCCCTCGGGCATTGCGCCTTACCCCCATGATCCCCAAAACGGATGGCGAGTCCATTGTCAAGTTTATCCATTTCGTGGGTGTTTAATGGGGAGATGGAGGTCCACCCAGGCAGTGTCCCCTGTACTTGGTTAAAGCTACTAACTCGGGGAGGGCGCAAGGTATCTCCGAGGCTCCGTTCACGACACAACTACCTTGTGTCTCGCACCCCATCAGCACGGGTCGCCTAACACCTTAGGGTTGGGAGGCTGATTGCAGTGTGAAAACCACTAGGCGGTGGCGTCGCCACATCCCTACGCCACTTGCACAAACAAATGAATAAAAAATCAAAAAGAATCTGTTAACTAGATTGATTGGAAATCAGTCACAATTATTTTTCTTTTTGAAAAGATTAGGTCCAGCTTCTATAAAACTGACTTCAGCTGATACCCAATTATATGATTAGAAATGAGACTGGATATAATTTGGTCAACTGTCTTGTATCAAAGCTGAAATCCTGAAAATGGCGGAAAGCACTTGCGGCAATGGATAATAACCAAATCCGAAACTTTGGACAGAAAAATCGAGACAAGTGCATAAATTCTCGCAGGCCAGATCAAAAGCAATTGGTTTCGCAATAGTCATGGGCTTGGTAAGTGTGCTTCTCGCACAGAGTAGAGGGATATATACCCTTTTGGCAGGAATACAATCCTGCTTGTACCTCACAACTGCAGACAATCAGTGATGGCAGAAGACCAAATAAAAGTATGGAGTTTTTTCTATGCCACTATTTACAGGTTCATATCTACCGGTGCTAAAGCTCAACCATGCATAGGCCACTTGTGTAAGTTCATTACAACGTTGACAATATATATATTATTATTTATTGGAAATCAAAGTACGCAAAAGGAATAAAAAACAAAAGTTTTGTAAAAATTGAGAGAGACGAGAGCCAATCAGCAGAGTCGAAGGAAAGTAAAGCAAAAAGAAAAAGCAATAATAATGATGATGATAGCGATAAGTGAAATAACAACCGAAATAAACACTATAATTTGATTTTTTCATTATAATTTCTTGGAGATATAAAATTTATTATGGTTAGAAGACTTGAAGTAGAAGAGGGGGGAGGAGGAGGAGGATAAAAGAAGAGATGGAGGTAATGGCAAACGCAGGAGCTCCTGGCCATGGTTGTGCCTTTTGTAAATCAATAAGAAACGGTTTTTCATTTTCCTCTTCTGTCTTTTTCCCCCTGTTCAATTCTTTCTCTGATCTCTCCGTTTTTAGTTCTTGAAAAGAGAATTCGTTACTCTCTTAATTTTCACCTGGATGATTCTCATAGGCCTAATTTTAAGAGATGAACATTCTTTGTCTTCAAATGAGTCTTTTCTTTTGGGCTTAGATGGCACGGTGGTATGATTTAATCCCCCAGGAATTTATTATTTTTCTAACATCGATCGTGTTTCTTCTTTATTCTCCGACAAATAAACGTACAGGCTTTTTTGTACCCGAATTACTCAGGAAATGTCTAAAACAAGAATGGAAAGAGAGAGAGAGAGTGAAGGGAAGACATTTTTTCTTCTTTTTTATTCCTTTCTCAAATTTAAATATAATTATTCTTTTCCGATACTTTTTTTATTTAATGTAAGTCACAGTGAAAACTTAAATAGAGTGAAAAGTAATAAATTTAAAATGTGGAGGGGAAATGTGTTAGGAGACATCGGACCTGTCGTTTAGAATGTGCCCAGTGCGTAGCGAGATATCTCTTTCAAACGTTTCTTCCTGTTCTGTTGGCCTGGTATGAGTGGCTTCCCAGTCTAACGATTGTTCCTCTTCTTTTTTGCTTTTCTTAAGTACAGTGCTAGTTTACTTCTTCTGCTACAGCAGATCAAAGTAGAAGGTTTCTAAAAATTATACATGTAACTATTTAGAGTGTAGAAACAGTAGTGTGGTTTATAAGTTACGCACATAACATATTAAAACGGGAAGTGAGGAAGGAGTGCACCAATTAATAATATAACAGTACAATAAAGGGCTTACCGTAGTACTGTCACCGAAATAAAATCACACGGTACAATAGGTGAATTTTAGCCTCTTCAACTAATCAACACAGTTCCGTCGGCGTGCGCATATAAAGTTTAACATATAATATTTTAACTATTATCATTGGAGAAATGAAAATTTTCAGTAAAATTTTCAATTAAAATGATTAAATACTATGTTGGTTGAGTCGGTGAATCACGTTTGTGTGAGGACCTTTTTAGTATGTTTCTCTCTCAGCGTAACTAATTACGGAACTCTAAATTCACGAAAAATATTCCTTTGAATACTTTTAATAAATTATATACATAACCCGTGATAAATTTCTTTGAGTAACAAAAATAAAGCTTTGTTGTCCTGGGACTTCACGCTTTTGTTTGCCATTAAATGCTAAAAGATTTATGTTTCCTTTTCATTTTTTCGTCTTTCTTTTTGCAGACACACCACGGAATAAAGTCTTTTTTGAGAACTTTTAACCAATTTTAGTTTTCTCTTTTTATGAATGGAGGGGGCACAGCCACCGGATTTGCTTGTTTTATTTAAGGGCAAAAACTAGGAGGGAAGGGGGGAGACGCGGACCAGAAAGTGCTAATAGCATTCATTAGAATCTCTCTGATTCCTCTGGACTGTAAAAATCAATGAAAGGTGGTAAGTTTGGCGTATCAGGCATCAACATTCTTAGTTTTTTTATGATTTTTAAACGCGGTTAGAATTTTGTCTTTCGCTAATTAGTACACCCAGTCCAATGGACACGCGTGAATACATACATAAATAACGTTTTAATGATAAATTGCTGAATAATTAAATAGTAAGGATAATTATCAGGGGTAGGGGGGAGAGGCGTGAGATAAGAAAAGAGTTATCATTAGCTTTGCTTGTAGAAAAGTGATCTATAATGTTTAAATTTTCGCGGCCGTTATTTATCATTTTTATGCATCCATAAAAAACTTTATTGGGTTTATTAGTGGGATAAAGTCACCAAATTTTCTTATTGTTTTAGCGAAGGTCAGAAAAAGAAGAGAAATTTTTGAAGTTAGAAACAAACTTATCGAAGACTCTTCCCTTGAAATAATTCCTGTAAAATCCTCGTCAGCTACTAATATTCATCAAGAAATATGTTTCTTTGTTTCATTGCGTGTTCAGAAAAAATAAATATCATACTTTTACAAAAAAAGCTATATGTTAAATTTTTTTCCCATAAAAGTAATACACAGTATATTTATTTTTAACGTGATTCGTACATGCACATTCATAGACCGGAATCATGTGAGCAGTTTAGTTGTACTTTTCCTATCACATCGGTCTTCAAATTTTCCCCTTTTCATTGACTATCATGTGTGAAAAGGAAATGGAAGCCCTTCGCTATCCCAGCCTGTCACCTCAAATTCTTTAAATTTAGGTTTCAATAGAAGAGAACAAAGAGGCAAGGAATATGTGAATAGGAATGAGATCAAATTTCTAAGGAATTCGAAGTACCAGAAGAAGAGAAATGGTAAGAGGGGTGGGGCAAAATGCCCACAGCCGCAGGTTTGATTTTTAGTATCACGCAAATTTATTTGTTTGAGGTTCCTTTTCTGTTTTTAGGAAGCGGATAGGCGGTCAAAGGTCAGATATCTGTCGGTTATTTAAAGGGAAACTATTTCAATTAGCACAGATGGAAATTATTTAAATTAAGCGTTCGTAAAACCTCAATTTCTATAGAATATTGCTCAAGAGTCCCTTCCTGAAAATTCCACATTTATTTGGGAGCAGAGAGAAGGAATTTGCCATTTCCCCGGTGACCAAAACGATAACGACCTTCCATTTAAAAGAAATTATACTTCACTCCATGGCTGGATTCACTGATTTTCGAATCCTCAGGGTTGGGAAAGAAAGGGAGAGGAAAGAAAAAGTAGAAAGCTGTCGGTGACTGGTCTATCGGGTTCATCGATTGACAAGTAGAAAAAGCAAGGGAGCAAAAGGAGCAGGTGAGGAGGAAAAGAGAGGTTTAGTAAACGTGCAAAGAAAACCACTATTTGCTTTGTTTTCTGAGTCTTGTAAGAAAATCGCGGTTTTCTGTCATCGCGCCAAACATGTTCCCTAGTTAGGAAATTAAGTTTTGAAGCTGTTCCCTCGAATAATTTCCTGTTTGCGGTCGACAATAAAATGAGCCTGTAACCCAAACGTAAATTCCATCGCCTGTTAACTCTATGCCGGCAGAGTTTTCATGAAAATTTCAAAATATTTTTTTTTGCCTTCGCCTCTTTTCCTTTTGTGTCGTTTCGTCCGTCAGTCACGTTTTCTCCAATGGGTTCACGCATACAATTACAATTTTTACCCAGATAAAAGGGAGAAAGAGAGCTTTCCGAGTTTTAATTTTTTTTTTAAACCCTTAAAATTATCATTGAGCAGGCTTTGTATTAGACTATAACATTTTCCGACAAAAAACATTTTAAATGAATTTTTCTAAACACTTTTTAGTCTTAAAGTGCAAATTGCTTTTAGAGAGCACACTAAATGTCATTCGAAGTCATTTTCAACTTATTACAATAAGCCCAACAATATTAAACTCGAAATTAACCAATGGAAAAAAAATCTCGTGTCATCCTATTGATTAAAGAAATTACCTTTTGTTCGAAACCAAAAACATAAATTTAATAACTTTTTTTTACTTCTAATTTCAATCAGCAAATTAAAAATAAGGAAGTCAAATGCTAGGTGAGGCAAAGCGAAATCTTGATTTTTCCATTTTCATAATTTCTTATTAATTTCGTAACTGCTCAAGTTTTATAAAGTAACATGGAAAAGATAAGGAAAACACACGGGAGAAAAAAATGTCAAACAAATCTTGATAAAACCTAGAATGACGTCACACAATCATTGAAAAGGTATCATGGAAATGGAAAGCGGAAGTTGACTGTGAAAAGCACACGGACGACAGTTGTGCCGGAAATCCTTTTACAACACTAACATGTCAGCTTCGGGAGGGTAAAAACCTTTTTCTTCGTCTCTTAATTTTTTCTTTAACTTCCCTTTTGGGATGATTTAGTGAGTTATATCTTGACTTTTGTCGGGCTTTTTGTCTGGAAATTTCACATATGAAAATACTCTGTTCCTACGAAATGTAGTAATAATAATATAGTTCCAATAAATTCGAGTGACTCATGGTGACTTCGGAACTCGGCCACATAAGCGGCCAAACACCCCATGCCGGGTTAAATTTTAGGATTCAAGAGCCTCAAAATAAGAAGTTTCTCTCAACAATTTAATTCCTGTGTGACATGAAAGCCAAGGAAAATATATATTTGGCTAACAGACTAAAACTTTTGAACATCTCTTAAACAGCATAGGGGTAAAAACTTCTTAAAATTTTTAAAATGCGGGCCTCACAAATATTAAAAATTTTTTTATCGTTCACACAAGTCTTTTTGTGAAAATTCGATTATTTAAATTATTTGTGAATAGTAGTCTAACTCATTATTGGCTTGCTAAAAGAATACAGTGGTATATTGCTTACTTTGCACCCAATTGTTTGTTTTAGTGTTTGGTTAATTTTGGAATGGCAATTAAAAAAGAAAGTAAAACAACTATGAATGCTTCGAAAGTGGGATTAGAAAGGACGTGGTCTGAAGTAACATGGTCAAACTGTAAGCTTAAACTCCGTTGGTTAAATATAAACTTTGTAAAATTCAACTTAGAGCAGGAACTACCGACAAGAATGAGACCATGAGTGTGACAAAATGGGAAGTTGCCAACCCTCTGAAATATGTTACCGTGTTAATCTAAAGGCTTTCAATATGAAAGACAGATGAGTTACCACCCTTAATTAGAGTTGGATGTCGTAATGCTTTTGATTTATGGTTGTTGTTGCTACTTTATTCATAGTTTCATTTCTTGCCATTCATCCTTTTCCTCCCCTCCCCTTCCCCTCTTCCTTTCTCATTTCTCCCTTATTTTCCTTTTTTTACAACAACTAATCATTTTCACATAATAATTGATGATTAATTGCTTAAATTAAAATTCAACAGAGCGTTGTTTAGTATTTGAAACCAAGGCCTGTATTAAGGCGGAAGTCAGGAGGTGAAATGCCAAACAGCATGGTAGGAAAAGAGTTGCTGGTTTTTCAAAAACGTCACTATTGATATGGTTGTGGTGACTCGCCACATTTTCGATTCGGCAATCATCAAACAGAGGATGACTTGGGGCAAGTCGCTATATCGAACTAATTGAAAATTATAAAAAAATGTCTGTTTTTAAATAAGGGAGTAGTGGGAACGACTAGATAGGAGAAGCGAATCTACTGGCATTGCTCTTCAGTTTCTTAATGTTAAACATACAGTAAGTATTTTAGTGTGCGTGTTCATTTTTGAGGCTTTGTATGTTTATTTACTTGTGCCACCAAAAACACTGAAAAAGCGACATCTCGTTCTTCCTCTTTTTTCTACAGCGCGACATTGTGGAGGTCGCGCGACCTCCACAATGTTAGTCTTCACAAATATTACTCTTCACTATTCATTCACCCACCAAATCAAAAGAACTGAAATAAAGTCCCCCATCTGTTGGCTTTGTAACAGAACATTCAGAGATAACTAATCACATTTCAAGAAATAGAAACACGATGCTGAAATCCACGAAAAACTTCAAGTTAGTAAACATATCAAAGCTGAAGAGATTTCTCAATAACGGGTCATTTGATCCTTGGTTGTTAGACCCTCGGATTCGTGTCTTACATGGACCGTTTCCGATTCACCTCATTACCATTTAATTCTTGGACGAATAAGGAAAGCTTTTTAGACGAAGATTTCTTCCAAAACTGGAAAGGGGTTCACTCTAAATATTTACGGATTGACGTAGACTCTACCTCCAAAACCGATGGAAAAGATGGGTTCCAGTCCAAATAAAAATAAGTCACTCTGAATACTATTAAATTGTTTTATATTTTCTACAAACTAATTCTTAATAAACTATTGTAGTTATTAATTACAGCAGTACTATTTCACTTTAACGATACCTTATAATCTTTTACAATAATATACTACTACTAACATCTACTCCACTCCACAAGGACTATGAAAAGAATACCTTAAAAAATTATGCACACATGTGTTCGAACTTTCGAACGAAGAAAACCCTGACGATTCAGGGTTGATTCTTCCTGTGGCGGTCGCTGATGATGAAATGAGGAGGTATGACAATGGACAACTCCTCTGCTTTAAGATCACTCCTGTGGTGATTGAGGTGTGGTAAGGTTAAAATAAGGAGACCCCTGATTCCGAAATTCCGGATAGTTTATTATGAATTGGAGCAGTATTTATACCCCAAAAGGGGTTGAAAAACAAAGACATTCATGAATGACCCATCCGGGCGGCCCATTAAAACAATGAAACATTTCCTTAGAATACCTGAGCCTTTGTCCGGATGGGTCATTTTACAAATCGTGAATGTTTACAGGTATAAGAAGTGATTCTTGCGGGCTGCCTTTTGTGACACTTTCCTTTTCTTTCTCAGCCTCTTGGCCTTGAACCGAATCAATCACTTTACATTGAATTAAATAAAATTTACATTTCTTGGCCGCAAATCTGAACACGTGACGAAAATCAAAGCTATATAATGACTATTAAAAATGCACGCAGGTAGGACGAAAGACTAACCGAGAACCTTAAAATTGTCATATTCGAAAGCGAACTGCAGATGCAACCACCCTGCATTTTTTCATCGTTTCAGTCTTTCGACCTGTTGGATCCTGCCCGTGACTATGGTCGGGATTGCAACCTTAGGCGCGATTATACTCGAGCACCCTACATTTTTTCCCTTTCAATTCGTAACACTAAAATTTCTAAAGCAAGTTTGACAATCTCTTTGAGTTGAAATTAAAGTCTTTCCATTTCCTTCCGGATCAAAATGTAGCTTTTTTCGGCCTAGAACGCATTATTCTGTTTTAAATTGATTTATATGGAAAAAATTGTTTCGCATTACGAGTAAAACTCCGGAACGAATTAAACTCGTTATGAGAGGTTCCACTGTAATCCATTTAAAACTTGGTAATTTTCGAGCTCAATACAATTCTACATAGACATCTCAGAGTTCCGTCAGTTTAAAAATCTTTTATTTAAAAAATTTCAAAAAGAAGTAGGAATTGTTTGAAAGCTCGAATCAGTGAGATGCAGAAAAAAGTTAATGACTGAAATGGTTGGCTTTGATCTGACTAGATATAACATTTGCACAATTGGTGGAACAAATAAAAAAGTTGTCGGCAAGATAAAACCGTGAATTCCCCTTGTAACAAAAGGAAAAACTAAATTCACGCTTTTCGCACTGGTGCTATTTAAAAATCGGGAAATGACGGCTTTTCCTTCCTCCAAAAAAACCGGAAGAGGAAGAAGAGATAGGAGAACAATGTGCGAGAGAGAGGAGGGAACATGAGGAGCAGTCGAGCGAGGTGGACAATCCAATTCTGTCGTTCGAAAAGCCCATCCAACGGTAACGGTTTTCGATTAAAGTCCCTAAAGCTTAAATGGAGAAGGCTGCGTTCTTTGTGAAAACTCGAATTTGAGGTTTTCCTTTTCATTTTATTCCCCTGCGAGTACAAATTGCATATATTGACATTTACTTAAGATCAATTTGAATTTCCGCCACAACTAATTTATTTCTATTTATTGTGCTCCTTACTCAATTCCGCAAATTTCCATTTCGATACTTTTATTTATTTATTTTTCATTGATTTATTGATTTTTGTGAAGAATTCTTTAACAGACTAAAACGTTGTATTGACCTCATTGACAAAATTATTCCCTGTTTTTAAAAGTCAGGCAAATTTTTTTTTCATTTCTTTTCTTTTTCCATTTTGCTTTCATTAACATAATTATTTTCCTTTTTTTTTAACTTTTTTTGTTGATACACCAAGAAGGAAAAAGGCATTAACGTAAAGGTAAACATAGGGAAGACGGGAAAGTCAAAGGGAAACATAGTTGTCAGACGGTGAAATGTTAAAAATTATTCAACAGAAACGCTGACTTGACGAGTTTGATTTTCAAATACCGGGGAAAAATCCTGTTGGCACAGGTAAGAGCCGCCTCAAGACGCTTTTTAATTTTTTTTTGCCGGGGCGTCCGAAAAAAGGAAATCAAGAAGGAAAAGATAGCTTGAAGGAAACAGGAAAAAAGCATCAATCCTCTTCCCTCTTCTCTCTTCCTCTTTTCCAGCTCTCTTATTCGCTCTTCCCTCTCTCGATGCTTTCAAACTCAAGTTTTCGGAAAAAAAGCAAACAAAGCTTTAAGAGATCTTTTCTCCCTCTCAGACTGTTTATACTTTCCAGGCAAACAGAAAATTCTAACTAAGCGAATCGTTATTACTTTTTTCTTCCTTCAATCTGCAAAAACATTTCTTTCTACCTGAAATTTTCTCGTTCGACCAGACTCTACTTTGAAACCAGCCGCCATTTTAGACTCTCGTTCAAAAATCCATTTTTCCTTTTTATTTTGACTAGATTTTGTTTTACTTAGGGAGTTTGATGTAAAACTCGATCGAAGCGAAATCACTTTGGGGAACCGAAATGAAGCTGAAGGATGATATTTGGTATCACAATTATATTTGTTCACGTCAGTGACCTCCTTGCTAAAAAATTAATGACATTTATGACCAACAAGAATTCATAACGTCGGAACGGAATTAATAAAAAGTTTCCGACAACCCTCTTTGATGAGCCTGAAATCCACAGAAATTAATAATTAGGTGACAAAAGGAAGCATAAAAGGCTGAAAGGGTGATGGTCATCGAAGAGGAATTACTCATTTATTTGGTATTCCAAGATTCAGGTCAGAAGAGTCAGGAGTTGGAATCAGGCACTCGAGCAAGTCACATTTAAAAACTCACTTTTGAGGCTTATCAAGATCGATAGTCATACCATCTTTATCTTGGTTGAAGTTTTTGTGTGTCAATTCTTGTGTAGTGAGACTTTCAGTGAGTTAAAAAACAACATTAAATGAACGTAGGGTCAATGACTTCATTTTCACATTTAACCACCGCTAGGGAAACTTGGCGGCAACAGTATTTACTATAAAATACTAAGGACTTACTAAAAATTATATTATAAAATCATCGCGATGTTTCTGTGTTGATCTCCCGAAGCTTCTCGAATTTACTATCATTGATTTTCAAAAACAAACGACAACTAAAATTCATAAAAAAATTTCAATACATCAAACATTCGCCACAACTTTTCTCCCATTTTCTAAATAATTTCGTTTCATTTAGTGAAACTAAAGTAAACTACAATGAAAAAAAAAAAGCCAGATTATCTTTGTTGATGCTCAAAAAGTGATGAAAGCCTCAACCCATTCAATAAGTGAAGGAAAAAGTATTTACAGGAATTCCCGCTGTGCTAAGGCAGGAGAAAAAGATTTGTTTTGGGAAATTGTTGAACAGAACCACTAGTGGGAAGCCGTATGGGGGTCGATTGTGGACTGACGAGAAAATGGTCAAACCAAAGAAACGAACTGGAGATTTTCAAGAGCTACGAATGGGCAAATGCTAAATTTAGATAATATTTCAAAAATTAGGTTTTAGTTTCTTCGAGAAGAGAAAGTTGTTAGAAGGTGTTTTAAGAAAAGTAGGATGTAGAACAACAAAACGAAGGATGAGGAAGAGGATGTTATAGGGGTGGTAAGGAGGAAGAGGAGCGGAAAAGACGGCAAAAGATAAGGAGATAATCAGATAATGGACCCTAATCCCTCAGCTGAGACCATCTTCCTCATTTTGTTGAACACCAAAAACATCATTTCTCTTGGAGGAATATTCTTTTCGCTGGTTCCGCTTTTAAGAAATACGGAAAATCACCGTGTTTACGTTTATCTGGAGAGGAGGGGAGAGAAGGAAGAGAAACATGGAGGTTTCTCATCTTTGAGATAAAAACTTCCGTTTGGGTAAATGATGATGGCAAGTAACAATAGAAGTTGAGGGGGAAAAATTGGAAAACAGGTAATAATGGGTAAAAAGTGTTGCTGTTTCTGGCTCATCTGCTATCCTCGCTAATATGACAAAATCTTTCCACTTCATAAGATATTTTCCACTTTTTTTTTGCTCAGTGAAAAAGCATGTTAGTAATCTACATAAAGCCTTTATTTTTTTGAAAGGAGTGAGGAGGGAGAGGAAAAGAAGACGCGGGAAGCTGGATTTTCTTTTTTCTTGAATTGGAAACGAAAGAAAGCTCATGACGTTGAATTTTTATTTCACGTCTTATTTTCTCCTGAATAAATTAAAGCAAAATTGTTTGAATTTCTTGAGAGAACTGAAACTCTTATTGAAGAAAAAGCATCGAAGAAAGAGATATTAACTGATAGGAAAACTCTTCGCCTGCGTGAAAATAGGAGGAGAGAAAGCTAATAAATGTAAAAGAAAAGCCGTCTTAATGGTATGACCGCTGCCATTTGGAAAATGATTTTAGTCAGAGTAAAGAAGTGCTTGCGTTCTAAAACCTCATTAAGCCACCAATTAGGGAGAAGTAGGTAGTGGGGTATATGTAGAATAATCAAGAACGTTTTGCATAATTTAGAGAAAAACGTGGGCGTGGAAAGAAACGAGGAAGAGGAGGAAGAGAAGGACTTGAAAGGACAAATGGAAAACAACTATTTCCCAAAAGTGTGATCACGTCTGGGAATCGCCCGATAGATGTAAAGCAAGTTGTTTCCCTTTTACCTTCACACTTGAAAATAGGAATAGTCATTGAAAAAGGACAAAGAATAAATTTTAATGGGGAAGTAGATGACCGAAAGAAGTACAAACGAAAGAGGGTTTTCTAGAACCAATTTCCCATCAGAAGTCGATTTCCCGAAGGATTTAAAAGACCTTCTTGTTGAAAATACAGTAATTTTACTTTTCTTTTTTGATATACACTAGTTTACGTGCATGTGAACACGTTTTATCTGAACTTACCTGAGTTATAAAACTTTGATAAACTTTAAAATGTTCAAAGTGATCTAAACAAAGGAAAGGAACCAAATTAATGAGTGATATCAATTTTAAGAACTAAAAAGTTTGTGGAGTTAGTTATGAGATTTTTGCATTCAAGCACAGAAAAGCCAAGTAAGCGAAATCTAGTGATGTAACAGTGAATTCTCTTATTCTTTCTAAAATTCAATTTGAGCTTAATAGCTAACGATACTACTAACTGTCGGAATTATGTGGACTGTTGAATGAAACTCTAGAATCTCGATGTAGCGAATAAAAATAATTACAAAAAAAACACCTATGAAAATTAGCGCGATAGTTTACTGTTCAGACTTGCGACCATTGATTCATTGTCAAGTGATTCATTCGGTTCAAGGCCAAGAGGTTTAAGAAAAAGGGAAAATAACACAAAAAGCTGCCCAAATGAATCACTTCAGATACCCGAAAGTACTATGTTAATTGTAAAATGACCCATCCGGACAAAGACTTAGGAATTGTAAGTAAATGTTTCATTGTTTCAATGGGCCGCCCGGATGGTCATTCAAACAAATCAAGGTTGTCAAACCCCTTTAGGGGTATAAACACTGGCTGAAATCATTGATCAACCATTCCAAAATCAGGAATCAGTGGTTTTGTTTCATACAACCTTACCACCCTTCGTCACCATACAGGTGATTTTAAAGCGACAAACTTCGTCATACTAATTACATAGCAGCGACCGCCACGGAGAATCAATCCTGAAGTGTCAGGGCTTTCTTCGTTCGAAAGTCCGAACATTTACTGTTTGGAGCCGTTTACTGAGTGATGGTACGGAACTGATTGACGTAAACGGTTACGAGATCTATTTATATGGTCGCTCTTTCTCGAAAGTTCTCTTGACCACGTGAAGTATTCCGCATGTCTCTGAGCCTGTCGGAAACAAGTTGAAGCGTGATTCATCTTGTTCGATTTCTCATCCAGCTCTAACTTCAGTCGCACTTTAATAGTGTTATTTTTTTTCTTTATAGTCAAATATTTCGAGATGCATTTGACGGCAGATTGACTTGGAACACTCGCATTAAAGCTAAACGTGTCCAAGCCTAGCTTGTTCTGAACAAACAAAGCTAATACTGGTAATAATTTCCTTATAATCAAATCCATCCTGAAATCTACAAAGTCAAAAGACAGAGTTCCTCCGCCAACTGCTACCTGGAAATCCTCAAACGCTTCTACTCTAAAACCTTTCAAATCATGCCCCATTCTAAATTACATCATCCGTATGTATCTGGCGGTCCATCCCAATCATTCTCCAACATCCCTTCTTGAGAAACCACAAGACAAACGACTCTTAAGAGACAAACCATTAGACTCCATAACATGCTTCACCTCCCTTTTCTACTTTTCCTCTTTCTTCTTCCACTGTGTTTCTTCTTTTATTTCACACTTCCTACATATTTACACTGTGTCTAGATCACTTCTCTTTCCTCTTCATAATTACCTCCCTTTCAGTCTCTTTTTGCTGCTCTGTCCTATCTTTCCGTCTGCCCTTAGTACCAATTCCCAGTTATATCCGTTATCCAATTCCTGGGGTCAAGATATTGGTTAATTTCCTTTAAAGACAAGCGAACTACTTAGTGCTGGCACTGGAGATAGGTGGTTGTTAGCTAGAGGAGAAAAAATTTTTTTCTGTCAGTAAATTAAAAAGAAAAGAAAGAAAGAAAAAGAAAACTTTACTTGTTACTATAGTAATATAAAGTATTCATAAGGATCCTTCCATTGATTTTTACATGAAAATTGTCGAGGCTTTTATGCGTTGAATCCTTTTTAAAGAGATTCTTTTCATATGAAAATTGAATCTCTTTTTCCTTTTTCCTTTTATTTTCTCCTTGAATATTCTGATGAAATCGTGGGGTCCGAAAATGAAAGAGGTTAACCGTCCAACTTGTTTTCATCATGAAAATTAAATTAGTTGGAAAGTAAATGAAGGAGGTCAAAGTTCCCATTTTTTTCATAATTTTCATTCGATCTTCTGAAACCCAGTTTGATTCGATTAATGAAGAATAATTAATCAATTCACAGAACAAATTATCCGTAATAAAAGTTCTTCATTTACAAAAAAAAAAATCACTTCTTCCTTCTCAAATCCTGAATTTTTTATTTAAATATACTTACATTTTGAAGAAAAAGAATTTTTCCTTCTCTTTCAGTTTTCTCATTGTGTACAATAAAAGTTGCCTTTTGAGCTTCCTGTCAAAATTTAAAACAAACTTTTTGGTTTTATGAAGTTTTCAAACGGTATTGAAAAGCATGCGGCCATTTTTTGTTCTTTTTATTTTCCTACAGCAGGCAATGGTAACTAATCATTTGTGCAGTTGTGCACTTGAATAAACTGGAAGGCGAAAACTCATCCTGCGACCATGCTATGAACAATAATATTAAGTAGATACGAGGTGGTAGCTTTTTTCTTGGAATGGCGACGTAGAATTGGTTACCTCCTTGGGTAGTTTTTACTGATTTTTCTATCAGTCACTCTTGCTTTGGGGGACTGAGACTATTCAGTTGTATTTTTTAATGTACCTGAATACATTCACTAGAATTGCTGCCAAGATTGTGAGCCTTAGAGGGAAGTTTTTGGATAGGATAATGAGAGATAAGTTGAAGGAAATTTAAGGTAAGTTCAATGCAAGAGAAACAGGCTGGATAATTTCTTAGCCAGGTGGGAATATAACCACCTTGGAATTGGTAATCGAGTGAGCTACCTCTCGACCACCCGACTTAGATACATTACATTCATACAATGTTTATATATACTGTATATGGGACTGATTATTGTTTTATTCGATGTTTTAGCTTCACTGCAGAAAATATCGAATAAAACGGTGATCAGTTCCACTAATCCGAGGATTAGATCGACCATTGCCTTATGTCATACTTATGCCACAGCATAAGTAATATTCATTTAGATCAGTGAAAAAGAAGGGGGGAAAGTACCAACTTGAAAAAGAGGTCGATTTTTAGATTACTGGAACAAAGAAATATCATACACACAAGAAAAGACCTAGATTACAGACCTGGCCGTAGATTACAGACAACACAAGAGGAAAATTATTAAAAGGTGGGCGTGGTCAAAATTATTAGCAACTTTTATCATTTTGAATATGATAATTTTGAAAAATTACACGTTTTTATTGGTTAATTAAGACCATTTTTTTACATCAACAAAGAAAGAGAAATAAAATCTTTACGGGAAAGGAAATGAAAGATATAATTCTCATCAGGTTCTATCCTTCTTTTTTTTTAAAACACAGAAGAACATAACTTTCTGTTCTGTTCATATTATAACTTTTCTTTTTATAAAGCAAATACATTCATTTAGAGTGGTGTTACATCGCAAAAGACAATTTTGTTTGAAACTATAGTGATTGTTACGTTGTGAATAAAAATTGAGGGTAAACTTGTTTAGACTTTCGTGGCTGCTCGTAATTAAGCTGTTGTATATACACTTTGTAAAATTTTTTGGTTTTAACCAGCCACGTAATTTGGTATTTTCAACCACTCACAATAACAGCACCACTTACGTTGTCGAAACGACTGATAGTTTTGGTTGTTCTTTGCTGTGAAATCGCTTCGTTTTGTGCAAATTGTGTTTTACAGTGTTAACTGATCGTTGAAAATATCAAATGATAAGACTGGTTAATACCAAAAAATTTTACAAAGTGTATATTAAGGTGTCCTAAAAAAATCAAAAATTTTTATTTAAAGATGCATACCCTCTTAATTTTTTACAATGATGTTAAAACAATCGCAGGTGAAATTTCAAGTACTTAGGACGACAGGAACCCCTGCCGACTTTCACCGAAACATATTACTACTTAAGCGCTTAACCGAACGTAAGCTTACATGTTGTTCTGGTTATTATATTGTTAGTAGACGTTTTGTTTTCAAATAGCCAGCATGTCAGTGAAATTATGTAGTTCTAAAAAAAAGTATATTTTTAATTGGAGACACCAAACTTCAAATAATTGGCTCGAAACTACCCTCTAATAGACAAGTTTTAGGCAGTTCTGTTTTACAATACCCCTAAAGTGCATTTAACTGTTAATGAAAGCCCAAACTTTGCTACTCTTCAATGCATTATCTATTAAGAAAATGTGTGCATACAGACCAAATATTTACCTAACTAGCACTAGACAGGTGTCAGTTAAATATGAGATTTTAGTATTTATCCTTGAAGCGACTATTGAGACACTTGGACATAATATTGACTGTGGCAACCAAATTAAAAGCCGCTATGCGAAAATATCTACGCAAAACCAAACAAAAAACATAAACAAAAACAAACAAAAGACATGCAGCGGCAACAAAAAGAAAAGCTGAGAATGTTCTCGAAGCGCCCGGAAACTGCGAGAACTCTCCCATATAAGCTTATGGGAAGAGAAGTTTCCATAAGTTTCTCGAGAGTTCGAGCATGTGTTTCTGGAAACTTCGAGACTATTCTTAGCTTAGGAAGAGACATATAAAAGAGGACACGTAAGGCCTGTCAACAGCAATAGTAATTCAGTTTCGCAGTCATTCAGTTTTGCAGTTTTTTTGGTTTTACTCGCGGTTTTTCAGTGTCGGCGTGGAACACATTTATGTAAACACTCGTATTTATAAATAAAATAGTTTTTAGTGAAGATAAGAGTTTTTTAATATTCTCTCATCTCACATTGACGAATTTAAGTTTTTCCCGAACATTGAAGATAGAATGAGAAACAAAAAGATAAATATTAATCTTCGATCATGCCAAGTTTTTACGGGGGAATGGGAACTTCTCGAGCTATCTGAATAGGTTTCAGCTAACGAACTCAGACAGATGCCTCGATCGCATCTCTAACTGCAGAGACGATCCCAATCACATGTTGTTTGAATGTGTAGCTTGACAGGACCTTAGAAACCGGTATAGAATAGATGAATCCTTTTTAAATATTTGCCAGAAGGATTACCAAACCTTAAGCAGGTTTCAGGGCTTTTGTCTCAAAAGTCTTAGCTCTTAAGCACAAACACTAGCCTGAATCCACTCAGCTTTGGGTGTGCCTGTTGTATCCGTTCATTTTAGTGACATGTATGCTTTTCCTTTTTTGTAAACGAATAAAAGTAAAAAACTGACGAGTAACAGAGTATGCTTTCTATTAGAGTGCAAACTCTATAATGTATTACAATTTAACCTGTATCTTAGTATTTTTATCTTAAATGTATTATTATATGCTTATTGGCAATACTACAAAATAAGCATTACTATTATGTGTATAATATATATATGGATATTGATCAATATAATCCTTTTTTTATATTATAAATGCCCGGAAACACATTGCTGTTCACTTTGGGCAATTACAAAAAGAAAATTACAAAAATTTACAAGGTTGTACACCGGAAATTGCGCTTAAAAATTTTGTCCTTTTTTTCGTCTTAAGGGTATTCATCGTGGTCGCGATGGCCTCCCAGTTGTGCTGGTTTTCTAGCATCACTGTTACCACTGTCCAGTGCTTGACCTCCCTCCCCAGGTCTCTGCGTAGCCGGTTCCTCTCCTCTTCCCAAAGAGGGCAGACATGAGTTTTCGGGCGAGTCTTCCTGTTCGTGGCAGTGTAGGCAGGTGTTTACCTCCCGCTTTTTGATTTTGGGCCAGTAGGTACCGAAGCTCCCTGTGAAGAATTGGGTGACTCCCCAGTCTATGTCACCGTGTTTGCGGAAGTACCATCGCCTCAGATCGTTAATGAGCCTCCGCGTGCGAAATCCAGAATGGTTGCCTTCCTTCCCCTTTTCTTCCCACAGAGCAACTGTTCTTTCCCTGGCCTCTTTTTTTTTGTCGGGCAGTTCTGCTTGTCGATGGCTTCGGCGATAAGTAAGTCAATTGGTATCGTTCTAGACAATGTTGACACGGTTCTGTGAGCCCTGCTTATGCAAAGGCCCAGCCTTCTCTGCGTAGTAATTTTTTTTACGTAGGTCTTATTTTGAATTTGCCAGGGGGCCCCACACTGTGGCTTCACATAGGAGAATAGACTCGGTGACGCTTTTGTACAGTATTCATCTGTGCTCGCAAGCGTTTCTATAAGTAGGAAGCAGCTTCCTCAGCGCTTCCGTTAATAGATGTGCCTTCTGGATTTGGGCTTCTATGTGTGGTCTAAAGGTCATTTTCTTGTCGAATATGACGCACAAATAGCGAACCTCTCCTTTGGGGGGGATCCTGATCCTCCCGCTCTTATATCGAGCGGTCTGACTCTCTTTCTACCTGAAAGACATATCGCTTCGGTTTTTTCAGCAGCAAGTGTCAGGTCGTTTTTTCCCATCCACAATTCGACTTTTATCAGAGCGCCATTTATTTTAACTTCCATTTCTTCCGCTGTACTTACCACGGCACACAACGCCAGGTCGTCGGCGTATGCGATCGCTTCCACGCCTGCTGGAAGTTCTAGTCGCAGGACGTCGTCATAGAGGACGTTCGATAGGGTTGCATTTCGCCGCCGCCAATGAATTATTTTCCTGTCGGAAAGATACGAGAAGATAATTCGCTGCAGGTTCCTCAAAACGACATCCCAACGGGGCAATTGAAGGCATTTTTGACGTCCGAGGTGACCAGGACGCAAATGCCTCGTGAAGCCTGGTTCTTTTTGCTCTCCCGCCGCCCCTTGTTTTTCACAATTTTTAGGTCGTCCCGAGTGCTCTTGCCTTTTCGGAAACCAAACTGATACGGTGAGATGCCGCCTCCGTGTTCCAGGGCCTGTTTGAGTCTTTCCCATATTAGCCTCTCGTAGAGTTTTCCCAACTTGTCAAAGAGGCAAATCGGGCGGTATTTCTGTGGATCATTCAGGCCTTTTTGGACTTTTGGAATCAAGACCACCTTTGCTCTTTTCCAAATCTTTGGAAATTTGCCCTGTTCTTGGAGGGCGTTAAATATTTTCAGGGTCTTTTCCGGCACCAAGTCGGCTATTCTTTTGACGACAATTCCTGGTATAGCGTCTGGACCATGGGCTTTTCTTGACCTCATGCTTTTGGTCGCCTTCTAGAGTTCCTCCATACTAAATGGTAGTCAGACATCCTCGAGACGATTTCCACTCTGGATGTTGGTTTAATATTTTGCGGAAACAGTTCCTTTATTATGGACATCTCTAAAAGCGGTTCCAGCTTTGGAAGGCGGTAACCGAGCCTTTTTGTCACTATTTTGTATGCTAGTCCCCAGGGGTTGTAATTCACTTGTCCACAAAGTTCCCTCTATCTGTTTTTGTAGTTTCTAATTCCTTCCACGAACGCCCTCTTTTTTTTTCTGAGTAGTTTCTCACTGCTCTTTCCAAATCCTCCGCAGCAAGAGCCTTCCGGGCTCGCAACCTTGTTAGGACTCTCCGGGCTCTAACGCATTCTCTTTTCAAAGACTGGAGAGAACTGTTCCACCAGTATGTTTTGATTTTCCTGTTCGACTGTAGCTTAGGCGTCGCTGCTGACAAATGCTTTGAGTGAGGTCGACAAGATTTTCTGGCGTGATATCGTCCAAGGCGCTGGCGCTAAGTAGCTCGCTCAGTTTCTTCTTCAGTTTGTCTTCGCCTAGTTTCCTTACGTCTCAAACATCCCTCTCCTGTTCCTGAAGTCTGAGCCGTAATGGAGGCATGTTTCAATATAATTATGGTCGCTGAGCGTTTCAGCTTCCAAGACTTGCCATGTGACGTTTTTTGCAATTACTGCCCATGCGTGGCTGTTTCCTGAACTTCTTTCGCCTACCATGAGTTGGTTATTCGTTTTCCAGATTGAAGCTGACCCATAGCTGGGAGTCTATGATCTGGATTTGTTTGGCTCCGAGGTGATGACGGTTTCCCAGGCAGCTCTCTTTACTTCGTTCTCCAGTGCGTCGTGTGTTGCTAGTGCACGATTCAGTTTTATTTGTACTATTCTAAGCATTTCTGCTGTTGAGCCTTCCGGCGTTAGCCTTCTCCATGAGTTGGGAGTATTTGGGGCATTTCATGCTGTCAGCCCTATGACTTGAGCAGTTGCTATTCCTTGTTATGGAAAAATTAGCCCTGGATATGTTGCCCTTTAGCAGTCTGTCCGTAATTTTTCTTAGGAGATTTCTCTACTCACCGATTTCAGAGATCTCCTCGCTATTTCTGGAGACTCCTGCCAACATCAGGAGCCCATTTCTTTCCCGATGGGCGTCGTCCTCTTCTTCTGACTCTTCAACCACCAATCGCTCAGTTGTGTGGATTTGTATGATTTCTCCCGCTTGGAATGTCCTTTTCTCCAGATATTTGCTGACGGAGGGGATTTGGGTCCCTAGAGCTTTCAGAACGAGTTGGACTCTGCGTCATTTTTGGCGCAGATAAAAATTCAATGCTCGTTTGACCTCTGAAATAAGAAGCTCGAGTTTGTCATTTTTACTTTGGAGTAGGCTTCTTCAGGCCATTCCATTTCCAGTATTTCTGGTAAGTCAGCCTCCCCGTTGCAAGCCGCGACTCTCCTTCAGATGTCATCAGCTAGCGCAACAGCTCTCAGCTTTTTTTCGCTGAAAGTTTGTGTAGAGGCGTCTGTCGTTTTCAGGAGTTTTCCAGTGCTGGGTACTTCTTCGTACCGGAATTGTACTTTCCTTGCTTGGCGTTTGAGAAAACATTCTGCACCATGCTTATGAGTAGCAGAACACCACTACGAAGCTCCTTTTTGGCTGTGGGGCAACCGGTGAGGATTTCCTCCAATCCTTCTGCCGCCTTCATCATAGAAGCAATTTCGCTTAATTCTCGAGGTAACTCTTCTGATTCATCTACTTTTCAACATGGTTTCCGCCAATATTGAGGCACCTGTCATAACGTTGTACCAGTCAAAACTGTTTTGACTTCGTGATCGTCTTGAAGACGGAAAGTCGTCCCGCATGGACGAAATCCTAAAGTGTCTGTTTTCTCTCACCTTATTGTCCACTTCCTGCATCAAATTTCCGTGAACCATCCGTAACTGCCCAGATCTCACGATGAATATCGATCGCTTTTAGGCCTTTAGCACTAAGAAATCTTATAAGAGGCCGTACTTCACAGTTGGCGGGACTCGAGATTATCGGAGCTATCTTAAACACAAACAAGGAAGAATCAGACTGTAATGGCGTCAGTGCGAAGGCAACAGATGTGGGTATCCAGTGTGCATGCCTCGAACGCCAACCGCAGCGCTGCGGCCGAGGTGTGGCAAAATGGTACTTACTTAAAAAACACGCCCACCAATTTCCTGATTGTATTAATAAAAAGCAAAATTTGAAAAGAAAATTTGTAATGGGATGTGTTTCTAATTTTAAATATTAAATACAGTAGAAATAAGTTTTTGGGATTTCAGTTTTATTTATGAGATAAGTATTAGGTTAGTGAACATTTCCATTGTGGCTTTCGCCACTTTTCAAATTCGGGAATGTGCACAGTAGAGCAAGCAGCCAGCAACTGAAGCGAAATTTATTATTCAGTCTCAGAGCTCCGCATCGTGCACATCGTCCTATTTTCTATTTTGTTTCTATTTCTATTTAGTTAGTTTCTATTTGTAGTAGTAATTCTAGTTTCAGAACATTATTTTATATCAATATACATATATATTACATACGTTCGGAATTAGTGTTTCCAATCATTCATCCATCATTAACGATTCAATTCTTGAAAAAAAATTTTGGGCCTTGCAGCTTAGGACACCCTATAAGACGTGGCTGTGTCAAATTTTGATTTAAACGGTATTCCATCATAAACGATTATGTGGGTGCATAAAAATATCAATTTACGCAAAAGTGAATGAGTCAGACAAAAGAACAATTTTCTTAATTTTGAAGATTTCCTTCTTAGAGATATATTTTTATTAAGTTACTTCCTTCTTTTATTTGTCAAGTCTCTATCAAAGCATAACCTCAAAATTTTCTACTATATAATACATAAATTCTCCACGTTCATTGTCTTTCTTTCTCTCGCTTCTCCTCTGTTTTCTCTCCCCTTATCTATCTCTCTCTCTTTCCTTTCGCAATCCTCTCTCCCGTTTTCATCCTTAGAAAACAAGAAGACAGAAAAGAAACTTTTCTTCCCCAAAAGTTCCGCTTCTTTTCTTTTTTCTACACAAATAATCCAAAAAAGAAAGTTTGTTTTTCTTCATTTTAATAACACAAATAAAGGGAAGTTGCATGTTCTTAAGCTTCTTTTCCTTCTCTCCTCCTTCAGCTCTTCCTAATTATGAATTAACGAGTTTCTAAGCCCACCTCCAATTTTTATCAGTGTTTTAGATTAGTAGAAATTGAACTAACTAAAACTAAAAAACTCCATCTCCTTCCCACCACACCTCTATCCTTTCTTTTCTCCCACACTTTTTTCTTATCGCTTTCTAACTTTCTCTAAATTTTCTCTTTGGCTTTGTTCAAAATGATTAAGCTTCGTCAAAAGCTCTTCTACAATTGTACATCAATCCACTTTGAAGATATGACAATTCGTAAATTGCACAAGTTTGCTTATGGCCGGTTTTAAAAAAATAAAATAGCAAATGATTATAATAATAAATAATGTTAATAAAATATAATTAATAAATGGAAACGACGTTGGGTTGGTGAGGGTCGAACGCGTGTCGGCTGCAGTTCTTGGACCTGTGTCGTTAACCTCTAGAAAGGATTTCCTGCGGCAAATAGGTCTGCTTCCTTAACACTTGCCCCAAAGAACCTCACAGCAGAAGATTGTTGGTAGAGATGCCGGATGAAAAAGAGGACAGAGTTCCTATAGTAATTCTGCTTTTTATATAATTTTTTTTCGTTCAGTTTTACGCTAATGTTTACAGGACATAGCTTGGTGACGTTTTTTGACGTTCATGGCTTGGCTTCTATCACTTCCCCATCTCACATATTCCCCGCTTCTTATTCGAAAAAATCCTGGCTCCTGTACATGTGAGCAAGGCTGCTCGGCTTGCTTGCTTTTCTCAGAAGAATGCCATAAGCCAAGCACTGGAGCAAATTTCTGATTAAATTTTCCATTACAAGCCCGAGCTTTCATAGCCCTATAACCTTAAATTGAACCCTGGTTCTTAGAGGTTTTAAAAAAATTACATATTATGGGTTGGTAAACTAAGAAGTAATAAAATTTGCTTTTAATCAAACTGGAGAAAGCTTCTTTCTTATCTTCAGACTATTTATGACATAGAAATAGATGCTTAACATTTTGTTATTGTTTGAGTGAATGAGCAAGTTGTTGAAGTTTTTTTACTCGATCAGTATTCAAATTGACTAGTATTTGTACCCCGAGAAGAGTCTACAAACCGTTTCCCTTTGAATGACTCAGCCAGCCAGCCAACCTATTGTTGGAATTTACCCTCTTATTCGTACAAATGCCTTGGTCTTTGTCCAGATGTGTCACCTTACAAAGAAATAAGAAATTCCACTGCCATATGGTCACGGGTAAAAAGTAAAAGAATTTTTGGAATTTTATACCATCTCATATCTTGCAAACGTATTCCCCTCGAATGGAACTGCAAGAAGACTGAACAATAAGTTTTATATCTTCTTTTAAAAGCAAAGGAAAGTATTGCACACTTTGTTGTCAATCCAAAAATAAATTATTAAAATAGTCTAGGTACGTTGGTCATCATTTTTTTGAACCTTCACGCCTTTTTCAAAAAATCGTTCGTGACTTTGATAACGAAACCAAAACCCGACCTGAATTTACAATTCATGAATGCTCCACATGTATCGCATAAACGTTCAACCGTCATTTTCCCACTTTATACTTTCCTCTTTTTCCTTTCGGGTCACATATCTCTCTTTTTGTTTATTCAACAATTTTTCAAGCCCTTGATTCTTCAATCGATATTCCTTTGGTGTAAATTCATCCATTACAATAAATTTTCAATTGGACGGAAAGGATGAAGAAAAGTGAGGATGATAACATTTAATTATTCGCGGACTTGATTCATCTGATTTCATTCTCCTTCCGATAATTTGGCCAACATAGTTCTTCAAAAACGGACAGAAATTGGCTTAAATGGGATTTGATTTGATTTTCTCATCAGGGGGAATAAAGCAAGTAAAAAGCAGTTGTCGACTCACGAACGGGTGTTGAGTTTCCAACGCTTCTATTAGTAGAGTGTCTTTCGAAGGTCAGATTTGATCGACATCTTCAAACACTGCCATAAGACAGAGAATTTGAGACCCTTAGTAATTTAATTTTGGGGTTGTGTGGCAAATTAGAGTTTTGTTTACTTGGTCAGGTTCTCAACAAAGTTTTGACCGAGATTTGAACTTACTCTTTTAAACCTTTGACTTCAAATCTGACTGTCAGTTGACAAGACTCTACATTTCTACTTTCCCATGAGGGAGGTCCCCATCATTATCTCAAATCTAAAGAGAACTGGACTCTAACAGTAGTCTAAGAGTACTGGAGTTCTTACAGTATGTGTGGAACCGTGTTGTTATAACAATGCCGCTGGTGGAGTATAAATATCACCAACAAACACGATCAAGGAATCAGAACCAGATCAGAGGAGAGCTAAGATAGAGGAAAACTACCTCAGCTCTTGTACAGAACCTATGCTGTGTTAATTTCAGATCTTTTGATCCCAAAATTTCCTTTTCAGTTTGTAGGTCAAAATTTTATTTAAAAGAAATAATTGCTTGAAGTAAGTAGTCAGTGTTTTTATTACTGAACCTATCTCACTGGTTGAAATTCGGAAGAGTGCAAATCCTAAGAGGTCAATACAGGCACATAGCAAACCAAAAATTTCTAGGAGAAACCAGCCCAAAAATTATTATGTTTGTATGTGATCTTAAGCAATGATGAATAAAGGGGGCAAAATATTCTGCGGAAGGGGTGACTAAAGAGGAGGAAGAGAGAGGAACTGTGCATTTGACAAGTGAAAAATGAATGTAATGAAGAAAGGATTCATTTTACTTTACCGCAACATTATATTTTTTTGCTGAATCATTATAAAAATTTATTAAATAATAACTCTAAACGTCGAACGAAGAAAGATAGAAAAAGTAACGGAGAAGATGAGAGTACAGAGAGGAGAAAGGGAGTGAAAAGCTGTGTTGTAATAATATTTACTTGTAATTCCAAATCAGGAATAATTCATCAATTTTGTGGATTTCTTTTGATAGCAAAAAAAATGAAAAGAGACTGCGTGGCTGTGTGTGAGAGAAATCTCAAATAAGAACTCGCATCTATTGTATGTTTAGTCAGTATAGCCAGCAACTTTCTTTTTTTATCATTCTAGCTCTAAGAGAGTTATTATGGGCCAACAATAAATCTGTTGGAATGTGTCCATTTTTGTTTTGGGAAAGAGAAAGAATCAGGAACTGATGACCCTCCTCTGGGTGAAAAATCATTCGAAGCAGTTATGTTATGCACTCATGTGAGAATTTGGCAAAGGTAAGGAAAAAGAAAACTCTACCCAAGGCCTTATGACAGTGGCATGCAAAAGTTTCCGGGCAATAACATTTCGTTGTTTAATTTATTAAAAAAATTGTTAAGTTCCTGACTCGGACGCAATGATCGTGAGTTCGAATCCTCCTCCCGCACCCTTTTATATCCAAAAATTAAGGATTAAAAACGGGATTAAAACCACCACCAAATTTATCAAAAACCCAATGACTTTTCATCATTGTAATATAATACTATGGGGTATGAGAAACAAAATTATACCAAAAAATATCAATAATATATATTCATAAATAGTTTTATTACGAATATTGCTAAATGACGTGTGCAAAAACTTCCCGGCCACATAATACAAGTTGATGTATGAAACCGTTCAAACAGAATTTTCAAGTTTGAGAGATTTAAATCCTTTCTTTGGTTCTAAACTACACTCTCTGTCTGTCTTTCAAGCACAGACGTGGCTAGTCATACGCAAAAACAAATCTGTGAGATTGCTCTATTGTTATTGATGGGGAGATCAAGTGTCAACAATATTTTTACTAAATATCGTTGAGGATATGGTCTGAAGGATCTTCTACGTAGTGGAAGGCCACGAAAAACTTCTGAAAAAGTAGATTATATGATTAAACGTACGCCAACTGAGGGTATCAGGAAGACTGTTGCCGAAATTTCTCGCGAAATAAAAGAGAAAAACATAACTAACGATAATCGTAATACTGTTACACGAAGGCATCACAATGAGGAACTTTTTGATAGTGTAGGAAGCAGAAAACCATTGGTCAATAAAAAGAACAAGAAGGCCCGATTACAATTGGGCAAAGAACACAAGAAGTCGGTCCACCGGTGAAGATCAATGGGAACTTGAATACTGCCACTTACAAGAATATTTTACAGGCCACTATATTTTCTTATGCTGCAGAAAAAATGCTAAGAAATTGGATCTTTCAGCATGATACTGACGCCAAACATGCATCTTAACTGCTGAAGCAGTGGCTTTTGGGGTTCAAATATTGCAGTTTCGCACTGACCATCTCATTTACCGGACTGAAGTCCAATTGAACATTTATGGGAGATGCTAGGCTTGATGATCCAACATGTCCGGAAACATAATTTTCAAAAAAAGGAGCATTTATGGAAAAATCAAAGGAGAAATACGATGACATTCCGGACCCCTATATTAAAGGGTTGATCGAGTTCATACCTCATCGTTTTGCTCCAGTTATACCTGACAAAGGTATGGCTGAGATATATTAATCTAAAAATTAAAGTTACGACTAATTTGGAAAGCATGGACGAAGAATTTTTACTGATACACAAATTGGCCGGGAACTTCTGCACACGTCATTTAGCAATATTCGTAATAAAACCATTTATGAATTTATATAATTGATATTTTTTGGTATAAATTTGTTTCTTATACTCACTAGTATCATATCACAATGATGAAAAATCATAGGTCTTTTTTTAATAAATTAAACAACAAAATGTTGCTGGCCGGAAACTTTTCACGCGACTTTTCGGCGTTTCTTATTAGCTTACAAAAAGGTGGGAGGAGTAGTGTAGTGGTTAAGTTCCTGACTTGGATGCAAATGGTCATGGGTTCGAATCCTCCTCTCACATCCTGTTATACCCAAAATTTAAGGGTGAAAAACGGGATTAAAACCACCACTTTATTAGCTTACAAAAATGAAATTTGATCAGTTTAAAAGTCTTCCATCAAAAATTGAGTAGACATAATAAACTGAGTCAAAACTGCTTATTTTGAAGGAAGGCTCGTGACCACGAGTCAGAAAACGTTCCCTGCATCTGCGCACGTTTGATTTCACGTCTCACGGAAACCACCTTCAACATGTCAAATGTAATTTTCAGGTAACCGCAAACTCTTTCGGAAATTGTTTCTTGCTTCTCAAGCAGCATCTAAAATTTCAAAGAAACGACATTCAGAACAACTCTTATAGAGTTTTAAGTGAGAGCGGGGGAGGAAGTAGATGAATTGCCAAAAAAATAATGAGTTTTCAGATTTAAACTGCAAATCGTTTGGCATTCGTGAAAAGTAACAAGAGAGAAAATACGATGTCAAGGTTGGTGTCAGCGTCTGAGGAAACGTCGGAGTTTAAAAATATTTCGAATGATTAACAATGATAAAACTTGTTCAAAACACCATTTAGTCTAAGAACGGATAGCACTGATAGAGCTAAAAATTATAAATGCCAAGATCTTTTATCTCTCGATAAATTTAATAATAAAAAATATCTTTTATGTAGAGTTGAAAGCCTATTGCAGAGAAAGAAAAGTGGCGGAGGCGGGGGGTATGGGGTAGTGAAATGAAAATGGTTTCACACATTCGACAAATGATTAACAAAAAAATTGTAAAATATGTCTTGTTGACTTTTACCATTCGAAACAAAAACTTTCCCAAATTTTGATATAGGCCTATATTTTAATGATGGGTGTAATAAAAATAAAAAAAAGGTTTTTACTCTAAAAGTAAAACAACGATTTTTCAAAAATTCATTTCCTTATATTTCGATTTACTCAGACAAAGCGAATGGTCTAAGCTGAAGGTTGCCACTTGTTTGTAATCATTGGGAAAAAATGGAATGTAAATTCATTTTTAAGCAGCAAATTCACTTTGGGAGAATCCTTACAATACAGAAGTCTACGATTTACATACGATTTAGCGAGACTTTTCGAGATTGAAGAGATTTTCTTTTTAGGAAAGACAACGTGGTACCTGAAAGGTAAAAAGTCATTTTTAGGACTTATGTGGAAGAAAGAAAAAGTATAAAAAAAATTGAAGGGATTTTCTTGAAGACGGTATGGGGAAAGTGGGACAAAAGGAAATGTCGAAGGAAAATGAAGAAAAGAGAATGTAACGGAGTGTTCGAAAATGATTACTTATAAACAGAATTCAGCTACAGGCATAACCCGTACATCAAAGTTTACTCTGATAAATTGGTTGTCATACAGAGAAGAAAGTATTTTGAATAAAAAGGGAGTGAATGATTGATTGCCGTTCGGTAAGAGACGCCTCATTGATTTTCCTTCAGCGTAATCTTTGTGTTCCAACAAATTGTTCATTCCTGCAATTGTGAAATTTAGGGAAAAGACTTTTTCTAGGAAAAAGGAAAATAAATTTTTCATTGTATAGCGAAGAGCTTCCGTGTTTTCTTTCCATCTTGTAATGAATGTTAAGAATTGGAAGAAATTATTTTCTTTCTTTCGTCATCAAATTAAAAATAACAAGAGCCAAAAGTGTACCCAATTAAGGCACTTTTGTCAAATTAGCCAATTTTTTGACCGTTTTCCAAAAGTAAAATACAGAATTAAAGTGAATGCAGGCATTTCACGAATTACAGTACTTGAAGTTTTTTTTTGAACATTTTAATGATTTGATTTTACTTTGTCACAGCTAGATTTTTGGTAGTTATTTCTTTTCACATTTTGGAAATTTTTTTCCTCCTTCATATTGTAATTGTATGCAACTTGTGTTGAACCAGGGAATTTTTCTGTTTTTCCGATTTTTTTTTTAATGACCATTTTTCGCTACTTCCTGAAGAAGTGTATTGTAAGAGGAAAGTCCATTGGTGAAGTCGATTGGAGGACATTTTACCTATTACTATTGGAACTCTGATGTGCTTTTGATAATCCATTTCGAATTCAACCTGTTCCTAGTTGTTGCCTTTTCCTAGCTTGATTGATTTTTTGGGAGAGTATTTCGTTAGCTAAACAAGCTTGTGATCTGAAAGGAAGATGTAGTCTTGTACTATGAGGTCAGCGATGTCAGGTAGTCACCTAGACAAGAACAATAATGTTTTTATTGTTTGTGTTGCCGATGAATGTGTATTAGGCTGGAGAGTCGTTGTTATTTTTGCTGTCAATTACAATATAATTCAGTTTCTCTGCTAGTATTCTGCCCCTTTATGATATGACGCTGTCTCATGTCTGTCTCTGAACATTCTTTTTGAGTCTACAGACAAACCATTAAATTATCAAATTTCTCGACAAAGTTGTTGAGGTAGCCTACTCTGATGTTGGGTTTTGCGTAGTAAGTTATATATCGTTACTTAGGCTGGGATATCCCAATACTGAGTTATATCATGGGTAGGGTTGTAGTAGATGTGGATTATAATTACTTACTTTTCGGACAATTTCCTCTCAACATTTTTGCTAAATAATATTTTAAATTTAAAAACAGCAATTTTTATAATTTTTTAGGTTTTAAAAAAAAATGTATAGGTTCCATATCAAACGGACCAGATTTAGAAAAAGTTCCAGGTCGACCATCTCCGATTTTGTTTCAATTTTACAGGAATGTTCCCTGAGATCTTGGATGAAAATCCCCAAAATTTCAATTCAAGCTCCGATTTCGGGCGAAGCTGTCAAAAATTGCCAAATTTAATCGCTCGCTGTAGACTAACTGTACAACTGAGGGAGTTGCACTTTTGCATGCTGATATTGCTTTCATATCCTTTCTCATGGTGAGATACCTTTCAAATGGTACAACCGCCAGTCGTTTACCTCGTTTGAGCTCTGAGCTATAGACGCTGGAATTGTGACAAAAAATTTGTCGCGCTAGACAAATTTTCTGTTTTTGAATTACTTGCATAGGACCCAAAATATACTATGGGACATATATGTCCCTTTTTACGTAATTGGTATAAAGTTCTTTAAGATTGAATTGAAGCAGTCTTGCAAAATTCGATAAATAACAATTAATGAAATTGGGTGTAAATTTGCCTTAGTTTACATAGATGTCCCATAGTATATTTTGGGTCCTATGCAAGTAATTCTTCAAATTATGGTACAAATGTATTCCATTACCTCTTTTAGACATATTTCTACAGAAAAAATGTTAAGCCCTTACCCCCAACCCTTAGGTATGTCAAAAGGTTAAGTGAGGTAAGTTTCTAATGCTTTCAACTAGGCAATATTTAGAGTCAAATTTGACCCAGTAATAGTCGCCGCTCTAAAATTAAATAGGGTGGCTTTGAAAGCTAAAGATATGCTCTTTCCAATGATACTGATTAGAAAAGAATAAAAAAGGACACAGTTGAGATATTTGGCCGCAAACAAAGGCAAAAATCAATTTCTCGCCTCCTTCGCACACCCATATGTCCGAAAGTAATCGGGATAAGAATGTCAAATGAAAACAGGATTATAGTACTAATAACGCACTATCGGCATACAAAATCTCGAAAGAATCCGTTCTCCCAGAAAAAAGTTATGGCGGCGCAAAAACAGAAAATTTGTCGAGCGAGACAAATTTTTTGTCATAATTCCAGCGTCTATAGCTCGCCCGACATCGGAGCTCCCCCATTCTCTTTAAAGGCTGATAGAAGACGAATCCGAAAAAATTTCGAATTGAAATTTTGCGGATTTTCATCCAAGACCTGAGGGGAACATCCTTGTAAAATTTAGACAAATCGGAGATAGTCGACCTGGGACCTATGGTCCACATGACGTGGAATGACCCATATAGTAATTCATAAGCTTTTCGTCGTTGTTCCACATCATTTACTTGTTTATAAAATTATCTACTCAATGTCGCAGAGCTTAATTTACTAAGTTTCACACCTGTAAAACTGTACAGCGTTTTGATAGCAGACTGGCTGGTGGATAAAAGCAAGTCAAACTGTTTTAAAAGATGAATGTGGTGAAGAAAGCCGGACGTTTTTTGGAACCTTGACAAATATTCATTGTCAATAAACGGCGGAAGTAGTGTGAAAACGTCACTGAACCCTGATAAATTTCCCCGAAAGCATTTCAAAATGAGATAATTGAAAGTCGGCTATAAAAACCTGAACTAAACCTTTTTTTTTAATCTCGTTTTCGCATTTTCGCCTTTTCGAATTATGAAGTTTCCCTATAATTGAAAATTTTGTATTAACCGTGACGAAATGAGAAAATAATTTAGTTAAAAGCATCTTTCACGAATTGTTAGAGTAGAATGAAGTTGTTATACGATGTTGCCAGATCGAAGGGGAAAAATTAAAAAAAAAGGTTTTTGTTTCTCCGCTTCAATTTTTTCCTTTTCCTAATGCGAAGGCGGATTTTTTTTCTTTATAAAAAGGAAAAATTCTTTTAAAGATCGAAAGGTTTTCGTTCTTTGTTGAAGGATCGTTAAAAAATCATTTCCGGTTAAAATACACACCCATCGGAAAAAAACTAGATTTTCCTAAAAGTCGTCGTTCACCTAAAAACAAGATTTGGGTGTGGCTCTCTAATTTTTTTTACACTATTTCTTGTTTCCTTCTCAGATTTTTATTGGTACCGCTAATGTTATTCCGACTTAGGTTCTAAGTTTCAACGAAATCGTTTTTTCTTTAATATTTAGGTATCAGAGGTTCTAAGTTCACTGTAATAGTTGAAGTAACTACCCTACCTATAGGTTTTTCAATCCCGGACTGTAGGTGAGGGAATAATATTATAAAAACAAAAACTCCGAGATCTTGTAAGACTTGATAGGATCATAATTGGGCTAGGCAAAACGAGCCTTGAGTATTCATAAAAAAATTTTCCCAAAAGTATTTAGACTTATTCCAGACATTTGAGAGTTACATTTGCATGTTTTAATCTGACCCATCAAAAGCAATGCTTGACTATCAAGTTTTGGAAATTTATCACCCTTCATCATCTCGTTTGACTTGAACTTCATCCGAAACCAAGTTGGCAAAAGCTTTCCCTCGTAAACTTTCGCCTTAATAGCTTCCTTGTCACGTTTCAAATAATTTTCTATGCGGTTTGAAAATCTGTGCGCGTTAAAGTTCCCCTATAACTTTAGCCTTAAAGCGCATTTCAGCTTTGAAAATTTAGTTTAAGTAAATTCAAATCCAAGACTTGGCGATTCTAAACGTGCAAACACCTTTAATGAATCATTCGAATTTTTAAAATTTGCCCTCTCAAAGAGAAAAAAAGTCATTTCTTAACAATAAGTTGGACCGACAGATTCATTCAAATGTAGCGACTACACACTACTGGGACATCCCACTTCTGACACCGATTTAATTTGCAGAAGAAACCGTGCAAACACTCTGCCACTAAATCTTATAGTATGATAATACTTCAGGAATGTCTGGAATAACTAGTTCTGTCATTAAAAGTCCGGGATAATAAATGAATTACGAATTAATATAAAGTTAATTCGTTGTTTTTACACTATCTAATACGAACAGGATTTCACCGAATACCCTTAGACCTTACGGATTAATTGAATAATTCTAGATATTCAGATTTACACAGGATACACGGATTCACAATGAACTACTACTAACAGAGTGACTCCTCTAGACCACTGAACTTGATTGACTTTTTCGACTCACCCTCACGAGTGCAGCCTCAGGAATACATACGGAACTCTGACTCTAAATTAACTACTGAACTTCGATTGAGTACTGCCTTGGATTGGGGGAGGTATTTTTACTGACTTGGGTGAAAACTAGCCTTTTTGTATCAGCGACCTCCTATGTGACAGAACATTCGTGGAATTTCCATAATTGGCGGATTTCCATTATCCTAACGCTACCTTTCCGCTGTTTCTGACCTTTTAGTGATAATTCCTTGGGCCTGTTGAGTCGTGTTTTGATCTTCTTTTGCAAACCCCATGCGGCGACAGAATCAAACTCGTCTCAACTTGTATCCGACAGGCTGTACGACATGCGGAGACCTGCATGAGGACACAAAGAACATTCCAGAAAGAGTGTCTGCAAATATGTTCAAGAAAAAGTTCGTTTCTTCCTGTCAAGTTTCTTTTGTTTTCTCTCCACCTAAGACTCTGAACACTTTAATTTTATATCCTCGGTTAACTCGTGACAATTTCAGGGCCCACATATTTGAATCATTCGTATTAAAACTTTGACTTAAGTTTCTTACGCATTTTAACCTAAGACTAACACTAAAGGTGATGATGTGTGAAAATTAATATGATTTTTTTTTAAGGAAGAGCAAGCGGACGGTAGAATCAAAATGTCACGACAGAGTTTTTCCAAATCCATTTTCTCATACTCTTTATTGGCGAGAGTAAAAGGGAAAAAGGGGAAGAAGGAGGAGAAGGAGAAGAGGAGAGAGAGAGAGCTTTCCAAAGACTCACATCTTAGAAAATTCTAAAACACATTAATTCGCATAAAATCCTTTTTGAATTTGGAATTCCGAAATACGGTGGATTTTGCGTTTTATCAAAAGGAAATCTTTTCAACAGTCTTAACGTTAGTATCAGGGCCGTGCGAAGGATTTGGAGTGCTTTTGTAAACATTAACCTGTAGTTAAAAGGGTTAAATTTTTACCAAAACATTCTCTGAATGTGTACGTTACTGTAAAAGTGAGAAATTAGGTGAATATCTATGATTCCCGGGGAATATTAATAATTACCAACTATGTTTGGTAAATGAGACAAATTAAGGCATTTACTGACTTGATTAGCTTCTGCCAGAAAGATGGCGGAACTCAGACCAGCACTTTTAACCGAAGTATTTTTCTTATCATAAATCCAATATGGATGACTTTTAGCTCATTTTGCATCCCTAAATTGGTGCTTTCATTCAAATTTCAATTAAAATTCCAAAGACCCTTTCCCTTTTCTAGTATAATAAAACATAAAATCATGCGGGCTGTTTTGAGTAAGCTAAAACAAGAGATCATCTTGCTTATTGCCAAGGGTAAGACAAACAAGTAAGATTCTCTCCAGTCTTTTCGTCTCCCCCAGGACCAATTCTCATTTATATCCATTATCCGATGCCTGGCACTAAGATATTGGTCAATTTCCTAGACAAAAGACTTTTCATATTGAGACCAACTGCTTGGTGTAGAGACGGGTGGCAGTTAACCAGTAGAAAAGAAAATTAAAAAACATCCCATTTGTAACGTGTATTTAAGGAATAGAAACAAAAAGAAAAATAAGGAAGTCGGTCAAGGCTTATCGGGATGGATGAGACCTGTACAGACCTGCTTGACGACAAAGATCAGTCGTCTCAGGCTTGACAGTTCTACTTCAGCGATGTCGGAAGTGTATCAGGAAGTTTTCTCTGTCTTTGTTTTGTTCGTATTCTTTTTTGTTGCTTTTTTGCCTTTTTTTCTTTCTTTTTTTGTTGCTAATAAAGAACTTTACTTTTAGTTATTTTATATTATACATATCGTTATAAATTATACAATACATTTTGTTAGTGTTGGTTATATTTTGTTAGTGTTGTTACCGAAGATCTACGAAGACTGAGAGAGAGGGTTTGGCGCCCAGACATTCGAGTTTCGTTATACATTAGGAGCTGGAGATTTTATAAACTGAGTGGTAAATGTTATAAACATTCAGTAATTTGTCACTTTTCCTGAGCCTAATTTTGATTATAAATAATTGCTGGGAATTATACAGTATATATTAGCCTGATTTATCACTTTTGCTCTGACGTACTGTATATATGAGCGTATGTCGGTGCCAGGGGTCTGTAAGTTTGTCGCAATCTAACTTGTATATTGGAAATTGTTTCTCTGAATGTTCTAATGTTTTCTGAACAAGGAGTTTAAGGTCTAGAAAGAAGACAAATTGCCAGACGTGCTCCAAAGCGACAAGAAGAAACAAATTCAATATTTATTCATAAATTTTTAAAAGAAAATCGTAAAACGGCTTTGAGATTATGATACCGGGAGAAGAGACACTGGAAGGCAATAAAGTGAAACACAAAAGCCGTAATCTGAGCGCCACATTGTCGCTGAATAAATGCAAACAATTTATCTAAAGTAAGCATTTTCGACTCTTTAATTTGGAGGAGAGAAAAAACCGAAAAAACCAAAAAGGAAGAAAAAAAACAAATGTGGGTCGTAAATTATTGCTGTTGTTCTTTCTACCGCAAATATACAATTTCAAGTTTCAGCTGGTAAATCCGTTAAAATCACCCATTAAATAAATATTTGAAACACTTTCCTTTTCTTGCTCAAACAAAATTTTGAAAACAAATCAAAAGAAAAGTCTTTCTTTTAAAATGAATTTGGTTCAATTTGGCTTCTTACGCACACGGTGTATTGTTTGAAATATATACGTTCACAACTGTTGTAAGGGAACACACTGTAAGCAACATGTTAAAAATCCGCTATCATGAAACTCAAATGATTCACCATTGACGTTCGAGTCGGATTGGTTAGTCTGTTGTGCGCCATTAGTTCGATATGTTGTTTTCTTCAATTTGATTTAAGATAAAAATAAAGGTTTCTAAGGATGTGTCAGTTAATTTTTCGTTTAAATTAAAATTTTCACCACAACACAGCGGGTCTGCGAACTTCAAAGAAAGCAAAAGCGAATAGAGGATTTTCGTTGATGGAGGAAGTGCCAAAGTGACATTTAATGCCATTATGGCCGGTTTTGATCCCCGACTTTACAGGACATTTCTCAGATTTAAAAAAATGTATTAAATTTGCATAGGACAGGGATGGCTAACCTTTTTTGATGTCCGTGCCATAAAGTAATGAAAATTCTTTTTTTAAATAAGTGACGTGCCACAAAAAAGTTTCATTCGAAATGTTAGCGGGGTGAAACTATACGTTAAGTATAATTAAATAAACAAGTACAGTAAAAGCAATTCTTCTTTAAACAATTTTATCTAATGCGCATCTTTATGTACTTCGAGAGAATCCACGCAATATTTTAATACTAAAATATATAATTTGACACTTGTAGTTAAGGTACTAAGATAGGTATTCAGCACTAGAAATTTATATAATAAATTATAAATCAAGAGTAGATAAATAATTTTTAATTAATTTATATCAAAAAGATAACTTATGAAATAAAATTATTTGGTTTTTGTGCGTGTCATCAAAATTTTCAAACGTGCCACTTTTGGCACGCGTGCCATAGGTTCTCCATCCCTGGCATAGGACTATGCTCAAGAAGTTAATCAAAATAAAAGTCGATCTCCTTCTAAAATACGTTGTCGACGTTAAGCTGGCGTTGAAGATAACCGTCCGAATGCCACCAATGCTCACTTCTTTGGAGGAATTGAAACGGGCACTTACCTATGCTGTTGTCCCAAAACCAATCTGTATTGGAGCAGACTTCCAACCATCTTTCTCGGAATGACGATGTCTCAAGACTGAGTTTTCGCGAACTCAACAAAACCAACCAAAAAACTTATTCTGAAAATAGCCTAATTCTCAGAAACCCAGAAATTCGCCTAATTCGCGACTGTCTCGCCGCCCCGACGGCGCCAGAGGATGCAGGGTTTTCACAAATTACTGTTGTCTTGGAATTTATTCGAACACAGGTATTCCCCTTCCCTTTAAATGAATCATCATGGTGACACCTTCGCACGGCTGTTGGGTTAGAAATAATACTTTACGTTTAAATTTTTTTAATTAAAAATATTTTCAAAATGAAAATTTCTTATTTCTCTCAATCGGTACTTTTAATACGCAGGCCGAAAAAGGATAAATCCCTCGAGTTAAAAATAATTCAAAATCAATTTTCCTTCTTGAAAAAGACTCAAAAACATAAATTTATAATTGACGTCATTCCGTGGCCATTAAACATAATTTAGTCAGGTGCGGGTCCCAAAGAATTGAGGAGAGATGGAAGAGGGTAAGGGGCCGAGAACAGCAGTAAACAACAGGAATGTTTCAAATCGATCACGCAAAACCCTCAATCCATCCAAACCTATTCTCCTGTTTTCTGCTTCCCTTAATTGCCATCTGAACCCTAGTACTTAGTTGGAGGGTTTTCCGCCCTTTTGATAAAGAAGGAAGGAGTGTTTGAAGTCTATTTGAAATTACTCTTCACGGAAAAAATGTAATCTCAGAAACACTAATTTCCGCTTAAATCATAACTCTGTTTATGCTAAACTTGAAATGTTCCAGAAAGATGTTACAAGTTATTTGAAATATTTCATTGTTTCAGTTAGAAAGTACAGCCTTCCCAATTGTCTTCTTTATCTCTTTCTTCTCCTTCGATCGATCGATCGATCAATTTACTAGCCACTTATCAAACTAACCAACGAAATAATAATAATCGCTCCCAGACTACATAACTTGATAGCTTTTATGGGGACAAAAACAGATTTAAGCTGTAACTGTTCAACCGTGGCTAATACCCATATTAAGGGGGTTGATACCTTTCCGCCTCTGTGACTTCGCCATTACTACAGCTAGAATGCGGGCAATTAAGCCAAAACGCAAGCGCCATTCGTAAAGTGCCCTTGTGGATGAGAGCTCGAGACTAACGCCTGCGTAACCAGTTCTCTTTTGCATTTATTCCGTTAGAAGATTTTTTTTTCTTCGTCTAAGGAGGCAGAATTGGAGGAGAAAAAGTGCTCAAGTATACTCTTCAAACATTACAAATCGAAGAAGGGAAAAAAAGAATTATTTTTAATTAATTCGTCGAGAGAATTCTTTTTTTCTCATGAAATGACATGAAATTTTAAGTCCGAATGGAAAGCTCGCTGTTGGGACATTTTATTGTCAATAAAAAAATTCACATTACATTTGCCCAAGTTTCATTGACGATTTCGTTTGACTGACATAACATAAAGCTAGAAATGCTACCAAATAAACGTCACAGAGGAAAATTATAGTACAACCTGAGCTTTCTAAATGAACAAAAATTATTAGGTGGCCGATAAGTTCTTTCGTTCTCCTAGTATAAAATGAATACACAATACATAATATTTAAGGTATTTTGTTGTATAAGAACCCTTTTGTTCTACTACCTTATCTATATCTTTAGAAGCCTCATTACTGATACTTGCCCACATTTTTGTTTTTTTGACAAGGAATAATCGTGAAGGTGCGCTTTTCTTTCGCTCATAGAGTGAGATCTAGAGGGTATGCAGTGAGCCGTAAAACATCCCAATTAAATTGTCCGAGCTTTTCTCTTACCGCTAATGCAATATGTGGTCTCGCTACCCATCTTTAATATTGTAGATGAAACTCTAAATAAAATCATTACAAAAGTGAAACATACTGTAAAAAAAAATCTGGGACGACTGAAGTCGAGAACAAAGACGGGTAATAAACGGCTGCATCATCAAACAAAGTTCTGACTTTGGTAAGGAGAATGAAACTTTTGAAACACGCTAACAGATCTTTTTACTGAAATGGTTTCTAAGAACCACATATTGGGTACTAAGACGACCAAAATTGAAACTTATTTAAAAAATTGTATTTGAGAGTCAGAAGGTCAAGTAATCGAACACATGATATTGAAAAAGTGAGAACTATAAACAAGGAAAAAGCAGAAAGAAAAGTGAAAATGGAAAACAAGTTTTCCTCTTCAAGTATGATTTTCATCTGGAATAATTCAAAAGAATGCGGGTCGGAATCCCATCCCTTCTGCCTCTCACCTCCATTCCCGTTACTCTTCTTTTTATTTCAGATTTTCTTTTTCCTCAAAGACACAAGAAAAAAGTTCTCTTGTACTCAGCAAATTAGTTGAGGAAAAAGTATGCTGACGCGGTGTTATCTTTTTGAGGCCTCAATTAGGATTTTGTACGGTTATAAAGTAAATTAACGGAAAAGGGCGAAAGAGGAGGAAGGAGGGAGGATGTGGAGGCGAGAAAGGAAAGGAAAGGAAAGGAAAGGAAGGGAAGGGAAGGGAAATTGAAAAAAAATGTTCTTTAATGATTTGAATGCGAGGAGTTAAGTAAAGAAACCGGTTTAAGATTAGGCGGATGATTTTGGAAATTTAACAGAAAACGAAATGTTAAATAAATATTTTTTTATCTCTCCAAATCGTTTCTCTTTTTTCTTCCTAATAAGTTCAGCCTATTTTTTTGTTTCCTTTTGAATTTTATTAAATTTTCCAGGTATTTTGTTGAAATCCTTTCCATTTTAAATTTCCTCTTTCCTCTAGGCTTCAACTATTACTAGCGTCTCTAACTCCTCCGCCTATGGTTCTGACATGCATATTTAATAAATAAAAACCAAACAAAAGTTATTTTCAAGAGTCATTTTCTCTCTCTGTGAAAGTGAAAGGAGCAAAAGATTTGTAGAAGAATTAGCAAAGCGAGATAAAGAAACCAAAGCCAAGAACAGCTTGCAAGAGTAGAAAGGTCCAAAGTGAACCCCAAGTACAAAAACCACCGGACATTCTCTCTTCCCACTTACCTGGCAGAAACAAAAAGCACAAAGCATCTAAGAAAGGAAGCCAGGAGGCGATGTCTAAGAGAAGAAAAATGAGGCCGACGAGGAAAAAAGTACACCTGAACTCTGTAAATTTTTAATATTATATAAAGCTATTTTAATGCCGAAAGGCGATAAATATATCGTATTATTATAAATCTATTAACAAAACAAAAGAAAAATTATAATAAAGAAATCGTTCAGGTCTGTAACAGTTTTCAATTATCTATGTATATTTGTATCAATATTGAAAGTTTGAAAATATCCAAACTGACCAATACTGTAATGTTAAATTGATGGATTTTCAATTAGTAACAAATTAACACTAAGAAATACTAGAATTTATACTTTTGCCATCATTCGCTGCTTTTAATATAATAATAAAGTTTACCCCTATCTTACTCGTAGGGTATTAGGGGGAACGATACATAAAATACAAAACATAATAGTACAAGAATTAAATAAACAGTATTCAAAAACTTTATGAAAAGATAAATAATATGGAAGGGTAAAAACTGAAGAGATTGGAAGATCACTCGTCCAAAATAAAGCTCCTAAGTTTGAGTGCTTGCGCCACAAATAAATGGACTTTTTTGATTTTCTCTGGGTCAACATTTCCTCTGAGAAGCGAGAAAAAATTGTGCAGCGGGGTGGCTCCTTCCTCCATGTATGCTTGGAGGTGTGATGCGCGCATGGGGGTGTAAGCGCACTGGAAGAGGAAGTGTGCTGCAGTCTCTTGCACATGGATATTACACACTTCGCAGATTTTTGTGGTGTCCCATTTGTATAGGCAGTGGTTTGCCGTGAGTTTTACCCTTTCCGCTCCACTGACTCTCAGTTGAATGAATGTCCTAAGGAGGCCAATTCTGACGTTGCACTTAAGATATTGCGGCTGGTTCTCCCAGTCGAAGTATCTATACAAAGGACAATGCGTAGAGGAGTCTATTCTCTCCATGTCTGAAAGCTGCTGTTCTTCTGCATATCTTTGTGTGAATGTTGAAAGTATGGACTTGATTGAATTGGCTGATTGGAGCCAGTCTAAATTAAAGTGGAAAGCACTGGCCATCTTTTTAACTTCAGAGACCCAGTTACGTTTCATACCCCCTGCAGTCCCTCTGTCTAGCTCAAGCAGCCTGTTGAAGCAGATTTTTGTGAGGCTACCATCCATTTCTTGCCACAGTGTTTTGTACCATTGCAAGATCCTGGTTATGGCCAAAAGCGCGACTGGGGCGGAGCTCGTCTCTCGTCGGGCAATGTAGACAGGAGTAGTTAATGGCCAGTGAAATATGGATTTAAAGAAATTGAGTTTCGTTTTTTCGAGTTTCTGTAAATAGTTGACAGCCCAGATTTCAGCACGATATAGGAGAGTGGACGCTACTACGGTATTGAACAGTTTTTCTCTAGCTTCCTAGGAGTGCATCTTTGATGTTTCCATGATAGTTCTAATTTTGTTAAGAGCTATGTTGGCCTTGGCCGTAGCATGGTCTAGTACTCGGTAAAAGGATCTTCCACAAGTGAAAATGACTTCCAGGTAGCAGAATTCGCTGGTAGTCATAAAGGGTTCGCCATCGAGTTGAAATTTTTCGTTGCTCTTAACTCTTCCACGTTCTCTAAAAGTCACTACTCTGGATTTAGTTTTGTTAACTTTAAGACCATTTTCATTGCAGTACTCACTCAGGGCGTTGAGGGCTTTCCGCGCCATGATCAGGGTAGAGGTAAGGATGACGAGGTCATCCGCATATAGTAAGGTCAGAAGATTTGTGTAGCTGTCGATGTCGATGCCTCTAACTTCACGAGAGAGCGAATAAAGTTGGAGATGTCATTAATATAAAAATTAAAGAGAATGGGAGAGGCCGATTCACCTTGTAGCACCCCTTTTGAGGATTTAAATCTTTTACTTTCTTTACCGTCTATGAAGAAGGTGAATGATGCTTTCTCGTACAATGACTTGAAGACATTCGCGATTTTAGAGCTGACCCCCATACGTGTTAGTTGGTTCCAAAGTTGTGCGTGTGGCACAGTATCAAAAGCTTTTTGGATGTCGATGAAAATTCCATATACTCTTCGTTTTCGTAGGCGAGTGTTTATTCCGATTGAGGCGTAAAGTATAAATATTGCGTCCCTGCATCCCTTATTTCTTTGGAAGCCAAATTGTTCGGCCTGTAAAAGTTTTTTGTTTTCTGCCCATTTTTGCAACCGGTTCGTTAGGATCATGGTGTATATTTTAGTAACGTTGTTTAATAAAGCTATTCCTCGGTAGTTGTTCGGGTTGGATCTATCGCCCTTTTTGTACAATAAGTGTAACTTGGAGGTGGCCCATGATTTCGGCAGGGTTTCCATGTCCAAGATGTGGTTAAGAACTTCTAGTAACTTGTCAAGACCTGGTTGAGGGAGATTCTTATAAAGTTCGTAGGGTGTACCGTCAGGGCCGGGGGCTTTTCCACTTGAACATTTCTTGATGGTACCTAAGAGTTCCTCCATTGTGATTGCACCATCTAAATGGGGGTCGACGATGGGCATTAGATTAGGCTGAGTGCGAGGTGTCTCGACCTTGTGGTGTTTGTCGAAGTAATCTTCCCAGACGGAGATTTCTATTGCGTTACACTGTGCCGATGGTTTTCTCGAGAACAATCTTATGGTTCCCCAAAAACTTTTGCAATTTTTTACTATTTTCAAAATTATTTTGATTATTTTTATGACAATTTTCTCTAGTTTCGCCTTAATGTCATTAAAGTATTCTTGTTTTTTTCGTTTGATTAGTTTTTTGTACGTATATTTAGCCATCTTGTATTCGGAGAAACTGAAATCGGAGTAGTTGTTGCGCTTGAGAATATTAAAGGCTGCTTTTAATATAACAAAGTCAAATTTTCTGTCAAAAGCTTCATATTTTTTTTTGGAAACACATAGGAACAATTTTTGAAAGGAAGAATTTTTATTTTTCCCTTCCCTCTCTCTTTTGTTGGCTACAACCCGTGGACTTGTTAGAAAAAAAATTATCAGCAATAAATATAAGAGAAGTTTTACTATCGTTGGGGAATTCTGTTATTGGGAAATTTAAGGAAAAAGTCGCCGGAAAGCAAGGAGAAAAGGAGGGAGAAGACTTTACTGCTGACTTATAAGAAAAAAGTCGTTTGATTTATTTCCTTCGAGGGAAGAACCCAAATTGTGTTTTGAAATCGATCATTGTTCCCAAATAAATTGAATGAATTCTTGTAAAAATGTTTAATGACCGTATTGTAAGGGCTATGATGAAGATTTTTTTCGAAAGAGGAGAGGGGTGAGGGCTGTAGCCAAGATATTTTGTTGTTTTCTCAGCGTTGGGTTGTGGACAATATAACAGCAGGTTCGGCCCTTTTTCAAAATCATTTGACCATTTTTTTAACTTTCAATCACAGCTTAACAACTGAACGAAAAGTTTTTATTTTTGGAAGGGATAAATCGAGGTTAAAATTAAACTTGTCTAAGCCTCTCATTTTTAACACGAGCTCAGCAACAAACTCACTGGAAGAACCGTAACAAATCGGTGTTCTTAACCCTCGACGCCATAAAAACCAGGGAGAAAAAGATAAAGATGAGGAAGAGGAGAAGGAGAGAAAAAAAGAAAAGAAATTCACCGTGGAATAATCCGAATCGAAGCCGAAATCAGATGCCAACTTCTTATCTTTGAAATAACAAATTAAAGAGGTTATTTCCGGTTTTATCTTTTCAAAGCGTCTAACGACTTAAAATTATAAAATTAACGTTGCACGCTATGAGTGGGACCCAACGTGACTCTCTTATCTTTTCACTCGTATAAATTGTAAATTTGAAAAGGTATTTAATTGTTGCCGAACCATCTTCAAAAGTACATAATTTTGCACTTTACGTGTTTGTATTTTGAGGGCAAGAAATTGCCGGAAAAGCGGAAAAGCTTTAGAAGACAAGAAGAAAGGTGCGATTCAGAAAATAGTGTCGCTAAATCGAACTGAAATTTTTATGACAATATAAATATGAAATTTCACAATATATATACCTATTATTTAATTATGTATATATATTATATACCTATTAATTTAATTATTCACTAATATATTTATATACGTAGTATTTAATTATGAGCGGCCACAACAGTTTACATATCAGTAAGATTAGTTAGTCAACAAAAAAGAAAGAACCCAAATTCGAAAATGACTATGATTTACAAGAAAAGAAAAGTTTGAAATGAGGTAAAATGAAATGAATAAAAAGCGCAAATCGCAAAGCGGAATTTGACATAGGAAAAGAGATGCAAAACATACCGGATATAAAAGAAACCAAACTCAGAGAAGTAAAAAGGGAATTCGTGAGCGGGATTTATAGGATCGAACGAAACGACAACCAGAACGAAGATTAGTTTCGGCGAGAGAGTAAAGTTTTTCCAGCACGCGGAGGAGAATTTGGCAGCTAATCCCCGACGTTCTAAATGTATGAGGCGTGACAAAGCTGGAGCCTTTGGATTTTAGCAAACGCAAAAAAAAAGAAAAAGAAAGTTGAAGAAAAAATTGATTCAGGGCCCACGCGCTCGCGCTTTTAAAGAAACGCAACGTGAGATGTCTTGAAAAATTCAAAACGCTAACGTGTAATTCCACGTGAGCTCAGTCTCTTTTCTGGAAAACCGATTTTTTCCTCGAAAATTTTTCTCCTTAACAAATGGGCAAAGTATCATCTGACAGAGGAGAGTTGAACATAAAATTTGAACCTTTTTCTGGGATAAATCAGACTGTAAAAATGTTTCTGATGTTAAAATCACGATATCTCCTACTAGATCTTTTTCTATAAGTTAAAATGGTGGACAGTAACTTTTTTTTGGAAGAAAGAAGATGGAGGGTGAGGAGTTTTTTCCAAAATTAGGTTTGCATTACCAATCGGTGAAAATTTTTTGTTTGTTAGAATACTGAATTGGCATTTAACACAATTAAAATAACAATTTGTTAGCGTCTACAGGATTTTGGTTCATACATCTGCATAATAATTTAAAAAATACTCTTTATTAGACCTAGGACTTTAAAGTAGGGATCTGGTTTTTACTTGAATACGGGAAAACTTCTCATCTTCAGACTATTTGCGACATGGGAGTAGTTGGGTGTTTAACATTCTATTCTTGTCTGAGTTGATGAGTAGGTTTTTAAAGTTCCCCAGCTCTTTATCAACTCGCTGATATAGCTGAGCCAAATATAAGAGGTTTTCAGGGCGGTCGATAGGGTAGTGCAACTGGGCGTTGCACTTGTCAATTCCAGAGTTGAGTAATGCTATAAAAACTATTTCAAGATTTTTTGCTTTTTTAAAATATGTTCACTTTGGTTAAGATCGTGAAACAGAAAGGTTGTTTTATTTACACAATAATTATAACACTGGGCATATAAATATGAAATGGGTGATAGCAACATTGGCCGATTCTGTCTTGTTACCACTGATGTTCCATTCCACTTGCCCCATAGCTTCATCCATCATCAGATGACCATAAAATATTTTTGTTTAAACTCTGTGGGAACTGAGTCAGTTCATATCATGAGTCTTTTAGTTATCAAATAAAAGAAATCTATCTTCAATTTTTATCCTCTATTTAGAGAGTATGTGCTGTGGGTTTGGTTCCAAAACACACCCAAAATAATTTTTTCTGCAATTTTTCCAATTAATGGGACCCATGCCGACAGGAGCGCAAAAATGTTCCGTCACAGGCACGACACTTATGCGCTCTTATTCTTATTTATTCTCGCCTTGCTGGATAAATAAAGCGGATGCCTTTGTTTTCCGAATATGTCAAGGTTGAGGAAAGCCAGCTAAATAGGGAAAAAAGGTTAAAACCAATGTAATCAGACAGCTTATGGCATCTGTTACTTCATACAGTTATATAACTTTTCATAAATTACAAGATGAGCCCTCAAGCTCTAAAGCTGTAAGGAAAACCGTCTATTAATTATTTATTTGGAGAGAAAGAACACTTCTCACAGTATTAGACATTAGAAAGCTCTTTCGGCAAAGGTCTAGCGAAAGCATTACCAAACATTAACTGATTGGAACCTTATTGATGATGCGCGAATATTGTACTGCGATATTAGATAACAAAAACAAAAATTTTGCCCAAAAAGGACACCCCAGTAAACATATATATAACTAAAATATAATATAAAAATGGGAATGACAAAATAGGACATTGATCGAAACGAAACAGGGAGTGAGTTATTCGCCCTTGGACGAAAGTATGATGATATTTTCCCGTCAGATTTGTGCCCCATTACTTACGGGTTTTCATCTGTAATATCAGATTCTGAGCAAGAGTACACATCATTCACATTGTCTACTCCAGGAATACTTAATGTTCACAATCAAAAATGAGTGATTATTGTTGTTTCAAGTAACACTAACGGAATACAAAAGACACCAGCGAAAGGCGACAGGTGTAAATGGTGCAATCGATTAAATTACATTCCTATTCTTAAATTTGAAGCGAAGCAGATGTTTCGGTTCCTTCCTTTATTTATTGTTTTCCAAGAGCTTTCAGGTTCCTTGAAACATTTACACAACAAAACGTCATTTCAAATTCAAAGAAGAAGTGAATATGGAAATGTTCTGCCCTCGTTCAGGGCTTTTTCCTGGAAAAAAAAACTAATCTCCTCATCTCAATCCAGTTTTTTATAACTCAAGATTCAAGTTGTTTCTAACTCCGCATTTATTTCTCTTTTACCCAAAATTTGTAGCAAGAGACTAAAAAAAGGTCGTGGAAAACGTCAAAAAATGTCAGTAATTGATTGAATCTTCGTTTTTGCCCACTTCACTTGAAGGTTTACACCATTCATGTGCCAATTGTTGTCATCTATAAAGGAAGAAAAGTTGAATGAAATGTTTGTATTTTATCTTCTGAAAGAACAACAAAGACTCTATACAGGAAAAAGTTTTCTTGGAAAAATATATTGACGGCTGATTAAGTTAAGAAAACTTGGAAAAGCCAGGTTCGTCCAGTTTTCTTTACTGAACGAAAACAAAAAGGAAATTTTCATAATAATAAGGAAAAGAAGAAAGACTTTTGTGAAGGTTAGGCGGCCAAATAGACTTCTTTCTGAATGGGTGAATAGGTTCCGAAGAAAGCCATGGACCCAAAGAATAATAAGGAAATACGGTTAATCTAAAGGGAGCCATCAGTCTCTGTCCACTATCATTCTACACTCTTTCCCAACTCCTAGGAGACCTTTCTTTTTCTCCCTTCCTTTCTTGCATTCATGTTTCTGTATTGATTGATTTTCTTCACTTTTATTTTCGTATCCTCATTTTCCTGTTCTAATATTCTCGTTTTCCCTTCAGTCGCGTTGACTTAATTAATGTGATCGCTCTGACCTGACGGGTTTCGAACTGTTCCCTTTTTTGGCAAAAAATTATTGTGGGCCATGCGATACAACAGGGCCTAACCCGTTGCTGTGCACCCTAAGCTGTGGCGTCATTCCTCAACCCAGTAATTCAGCCTTCTGCTTGCAGAGCGTGCAAATCAGCAAATCAGTAATCAGCAATGTATGACTTTTAAAAGATAATTGAACCGTGTTTTAAACTTCAAATTTATTGTAGATACCTCGTCCGGGCAAAATTTTTTCCAAAAGTACATACACGAATGACCGATCGGATCCTTTGCGTTTCCTTTCCCTTAACTCTGGCTGTAACAATGAGCGGGTCTGGTTTTCTCTCAGCTGATTCAACCTTTTCCCAAAAACCGTCATTAAACCCATGCTTCATTGTGTCTCACCACAAATCGCTTAACTTCTTCTAGGATAACTTAGTTTAGAGTTCCACATGACGCTTTATTTATTAATTAACACAATTACATCTTGAAACTTTGTGTCGACCGCCCCTCTCTCTTTCTCTCTTCGCCATAATGTCTAATTAATAATGGCTCGAGCTCTCTCTTTTTAGAAGAGGCCATTATGTGTTCTCTAGGAATTCTCCGACAAAATTCATACTCAAAAGAGAAGCAAAATTCTCGAGCTTTGTATGAAGTTGAGTCGACCACAGCCCCGACTCGTCAAAATGGTCAATTTTAGGCGAATCTTTTAAAAAAGATTTCGAGCTTTCCAGAGGTGAAAACTGTTAAAAATTCAAAGGACATTAAAATTCTCTTTTGAAACGAATGATGTCCACGGGAATTGATACAAAAAACTTTCCTCGGAGAGTAACCGAGGCTCAAGTGGTTACACACGCGACGGGTGTTATTAAATTACAATATCATATAAAAAATGAATACAAAAAGTTTTTACTCAGCACTGTGCGAGCTTTATTTTCAAGTTGCTCGGCTACACTTTTGAAGCAAATCGCAATGTCATTTCTTAGGGAAAGTCAGCAAAAGAGGTCAGCGGAGGTCAGGAGAAGAGGACAAGAGCGGGTAGAGGATTTGTAAGGATTTTAGATAATTTTTAAATGACAGTCAGAGTTAGAAGTTGGAAACTCCTGGGTTGAACACGTTTTATTTCCATGTAGCTTTGGATTTGTTTTGAAGTTTTTGTCAGTTTTTTCCTTTTTCATTTTAAAATTCTTGTCTTTGCTTTCGTTTTTTTTGTAAAATTCTGAAAAACAAGAACAATTAGGGGAAAATGTTTTATAAAAGACATGAATAAATGAAACCGAATGAAAAATGAGTAGATTATGATATAGAAAACAGAGAGACAGAAAGAAAAAAGTTTAAAAGAAAGTACTTCAAAGGAAAAGGTCTGATGAAAATGAAGTTTTTATTTAAAAAAATATGAACGACTTAGACCAAACGACCGGACGTCCTTCATTATAAAGTAGCTACATTGTCAATAGTTTGGCTGTTATCATACTCCAGCGGGTGTCTTAGTCTTATGAATTTCAAACAAGATCACTATCTGATCAGTCACTAGCTGTACAGCTATATGGCAATGGCTTCTCATTATAATTCATTAATTACCTCTTATTGTCTTTCATATTGACTCTTTCAGTTAAGTTGATTATTCCCTATACTTTTAAATTAATTTATAATATTTTTCTTGCTTTTTAGGTAAGTAAAATCGAATCTACGGCATTCAACTTTTCATCTAGCTTTACAAACGACATTAATGGCCATTAAGTCGATGTTACCGCCCATTACAACCTGTCATCGAGGACGGATTGAACAATTACCTTCCACTAAAAATGTGGACTTTAAATGTAAGAACACTCAGGAAAGAATGCAACTCTCTTCCACAAACAAACGTGGGTATATACTCAGAATATCAGAATTTGTATTAGAATTAGAATTTTTTTATATCCGGGAAAATCATAAAAAATTATATACAGAAAATCAGGACACATGTTTGCATACTATGGATTTACCTACCGACAAAAAGGTGTTGGGTTTTCTAATAGAACTTAGTCTCTAAGACAACATACAGTAATTAAATTCCATGATATTAGGAAAAAAGTAGGAATGCTGGCACTGAAAACGTAATAATAGAGGTCTAACATTAGCGCAAGTCTACGCTCGAACCTGTGCTATAAAGGAAGAGGAAAATGACCTCCTTTTCACCGATTTGGAAAATCTTATGGACAGAACCTAAACTATTTAAAATGAACTCTAGATATCAGGTAATTATAATAGGAAATTCCAATGGCCAATTAGGCAAACAAAAACTAAGATTATACTAGGTAATGGGATCATAGGGTATAAAAATGCAAGTGGCCTTTGACAAACAAAACAATAAATGAATTATAAACGTTCTAAGAACCTCTTGAAAGAAGTATTTTAGGGATTAAGGTAACAGACAAATTAAGCAGTTATATAACAAAAAAGCTGAGAGGTCGCAGAAACATTTTACAAACTCTAAAGGATAAAAAATGATGGAATTGGACAGGTCACATTATACGCGCAACGGACCAAAGATAGGCAAAAGTACTGTACTTGCTGTTAGTAACAGTAGTAAGTTTAAAATATTTAATTAACGAGGAATAAGTTTTTGAAAGCCGTCTCGCAGGTCATAGTTTTCCATAATAGCTGTTGAGAGTGACAAATGAGAACATAAATGATGAATGATCCCTAAACTCTCTTTATTATACCAAAATTATAGGTATATTAATAAACAGACAGTGTGTCTGAGTAAAGTTGGAGATGAGATAGGTGAAAAGGAAAATATTGGAAGGCTTCATAAATTGGATTTGACAGTCAGCCACTTCTAAAGGAGCCACACCTCATCCCCACCCCATTCCCGCTGTTTCCTTCTTCTTGAAAAGGGCAAAAGGAGCAGGTGGCAAACCGCAGAAGCTTTGGCCTTTACTACTCTTAGAAATTTAATTAGGGAAAAGAACTTTCATTGGACGTTTTCGATAAAATTGAAAATTGAAAACAAAATGAAAAGGTAGGATGTGGCAGAAGTAGTGGAAGCTTTAATTTAATTCTCAACATAGTCCTACTGTGTTATGCACAAAACTTTTATGTAAAAAGCAACCAATCGACAAAAATTTCAGTAAGAAGGGAAAAGAGAAACTTACGTAATGTATTTGTAATGAGTTTTTAAAAGAATCCTCAACGCTAATGTTACGTAATGTACTGAGGGCTGTGTGATTCCCTTCTTCCTTTTGTTCTCAGGTTCCTCCTTTGTTTCATCAGCTAATTTCTCAAAAATTGAAGAAGGAAGCAAAAAGGAGAACTAACTCGTTAGTTTTCCTTTAATTACAGTTTATCATAAGGAGGCACTTTTAACTTTATTTTTTTTGTCTGTGTCTCCTCGCGTTCGAAAGGAAGGGAAAGAAGGGCGTGGATGTGCGACGTACCATTCATGTTTTAAATTAAACCCAAAAAACAATCTTGTTGTGGAAAGCAAGTCAAAGGAAAACACGCTAATGTATCTTAATGAAATTTAGTTTTTTCTATTCAGTTTTCCGAAGTCGTTATTATTAAATATTTAGGAAAAAGTAATCGAAGTAATGGGTTTGGGACAAGGACAAGTGACTCAAATTACCATCATGACAAGTAAAAATGGTGATGTAAAGACAAAACATGAAAGTCATTTACACTTTTCTTTTTAAATCATCGCGTCCTGTTTTCTTTTTTTTCCCACTTTTTTCCTTTTTACCTGAAAATTTTTACTCGGAATATTTTCTCAAAAAATTTTCTAGAGGAACATTTTCGTAGCTCTTCGGCTACATTCACCTTAAACTGTTTTGGCTCAGATCAAAGGCAAGTACAAAAAGTTTGTGTCGAATTACTTGTCATGTCTTTGGGTTTGCAACCTGGTGCGTAATCATGTGGCGATTGCTGAAAATTGGCGAACTTTACATCGAAGTTGGGTTTACTATTTTGATTTAAAAGGAAAAATTAAAAATTATCTATGTAGATAACCACCTCACTTATCTTTCTGTTCTTAATTTTTTATGTAATTTTATAAATAATATTATGAGTGGCACCACCGAACGGTCTAGCTTTCAAATATATTTCCCAGGGTAATATACCATCCCAATCAACGTTACCAACATTCTTAAAAACGATCCAAGCTTTGTTCTTACGACAAAATGTGAGCGATTAGGTGACGAAATTGAGGGACTCGAGAACTCGTTAATTGTTCGGAGACCTAAAAATTTTCGAGCGACCTGTCTTTAGAAGATATAAAAAAATTTCACGCAAATCACATATTTTATTTAGAAAAATTGGAGTTTGTTAGCCTTGGTGAAGGAAGAAAAATTTAAGGCCATAAATTATTCAGAGACTTTGGGAAAAAAATAATTTTTTAGCTTGTGAAATTTTTATGAGGTAAAGTTTAAACATTTCGTTTGAAGTTGCAGTTGGGTGGAATTAAATACCTCGTTAAATAACTTGAAGCCCTCACGGCCTAACAAGGAAGAAAGTCTTCGGATTTATGTAAAACCATTTTTCCGTCTTTATATATGCAACCTTCGCCGTCTCCTCCTCCGCCTCATCCTTCTCCTCTTTCTTCTTGATTTAAAAGATTAAATGTCAAAACTTAATTTTGGAGAAAAATATTATGGCCGAGTCGTGTATTTATTAACTCAAGTTGTTCTAGTAGCTGAATGTATTCAGAAGGATGAATGAAGAAGTTCATGTTTCAAACTCTTATACTACTTACAACAATTATTTATATCAATATATCAAATTAATTCTGCAAATACAATTTTCCATTGTCCCGCATTTAAATGATGAAAATAACGTGCTCAACTACTGTCAAACTAGCGAATCCCAATTATTATCAAATTGGCTTTTTGGCTTTTTTGGCCTTTTTAAAGACTGCTAATTATTTCTTTCCTCCCGTTGTTCTATAGTAGGCTGTGTTGCTCATTGGTTACGTCTTAGTGTACAGTACGAAGAAAATCATTTTCTTTACTTGCCTAAAAAAGATTTGGTCGCCATTTTGCACAAAATTGCAATTTCATGAAAGAATTTGGAAGACACTCTGAATATTTATGCGAAAATGAATTTTGTTCGAAAATTAGATTTTCTAAATGCAATTCATTGGGGTCAAATAAAGCAACTTTTTGTGTAAAATCGGTAAACATTAGGCTGTAACAGGGACGTCAGACTCAAAAGCTAACTTGACTCACATAAACAATATTTAACTTTAAGTGGGCCCCAAAAAATGCTTAGCTTTAGGCAAAAACAATCAATGTTCATAGAAGCAAATATATTTATCTTGAATAGTACATTGTATATAAAGTTAAATAATTTTTTAAAATGATCCGTATAGTTTGTAAATAAAGTATACTATAATTTTATATGTTGGTTTCGTTTCTAATTCACATATTCTTCCTTAGCGTTAGATACATTGACTGGGCCGCAAAAAATTTTCATCTCGGGCTGCGAGTTTAACGCCCATGGTCTATAAGAATAATATTATTATTAATAATATTAACACTTATTTGGTATTTCTATAAAGGAGTGGCAATGCTACGAGTCGATTGCAGGAACTAACCGGCTTAAGGAGCTAACAAGGTTTCACCTAATATTCTGTTTCAGATGTGTCAGTGAGGACTATCTGCTTTCTGACCCGCATTAATTCTGCGTCATTTGCAAAGCTACGCATTTTTTTATTTAATGACCGAAGTCCTCTAACAAAGTATTGAAAGACAAAGCAACTTGTTCATGTGATTTAGGTGTTCATTGATTCGACTCATTGGCTATAAACTTTTAAACTATTCAATATAAACTTCCTACGTATAGCTCTAAAATTTAAGGCAGAACTTTCAAAGGCAGACTTTAAAGGCCATACGGTCAATTTCGCCTCTGTGTAAACTATTAATCAGCCTTTTCCAAAAAAAATTTCCGATTGTACCTTTGTTGGTTTCCTCTTAAAAATTGGGTTTATTGGTTAGTTGAATTGCGACCTCGTGTTCTGCATTGAACGAGTAAGTTTAGTGTGAAGGAAACACCTATTTTATGGGTGACCGCATAAAAAAAGTCGTAAAAATAATTTCTGATTTTTTTCTCCAGGCTTTGATAAAATTGTCTGAATTAGATAAATTGGTGAGACAAAACACGAATTACGAACGAAAATAGAATTATTGGAATAAAAATTTTTTACAATAAAATCTATAAATATTAGAGCGGTCGTTCTGATAACCAATCGTTTGCGTATCGAGTGGCAGTACTGCACTGACTGACTGCAGATGGTCGCGGTCATTGCTGAATTTATTTCTGACATGTTTCTTACAGGTCTAGTTGTGTCTGAACGCAACACCTTGGTAGTCACAAACATCCGGAATAGTTTTTTCTGAGAGTATCTTGACGACACCATTTGGTTATTGGTTCACTTCCAGTTTCGAGGTTTTTATGAACGAGACGGAGTCCAAGAATACTTATTGGAAGGACTATATCTAAAATCAGCCCCTAAATTACGTAGGAACAACACCTCTAAAACTATTTCCCTAGTCATTTATGTATATAGTATATTAATAACATCTTATGTATCAGATTTTTATGCTTTTAATTTACTGTTAGACAAAATCTTGCCTTGATTTTTAATTAACCTGAAAGGCTTATCCAGGTTCAGTCGCCTGGGTCGACAGGAATCACTTTCATTAGAATCCACCTCTTCTTAAAAGGTCCATTGCAGAGAAATTATTGATCTTTAAAAGCATGAAATGGAGAGAGTGGAAGAATAAAGGAAGAGTTTAATAAAAGAAAGCCAGAAGATGCAGAGACAGGGAGAGAGATAAAGGAGAGGGATAAAGGTTTCCGAAAGGAGCTTTCAATAGACTTCTTTTTAATAAATAACAGAGTTTCCTTTTTCGTTTATTCCAGTTAGAAAAAAAAATTTTCTTTTCTATGGCGACCTGTTTGTTAAAAAACCTCTGACCAGTGTTGTTGGAAAGGAGAAGGGACAAAAGCCGAGTTCTGTCGAATTAACCAGAGTCAATGACAAGATTTCTTTTCTTGATTGATAATTAGCTTGTAGCGAGACCTTAGTTTTCTTTTAAATCAAATCTTCGCAATATGAGGCCTTTGTTTCTTAATTATCGGATGAGTCTGAACAAGCCTTGAAGTGAATTTTTTTGTTGCATTCATCTTTGGTGTCACTGAATTTTTTTGAACCTTTCTTTGTATCATCTTTATAAATCCAAACTTATCTAAGGAAAGCTTTCCCTTCTTTGTACGTCCTTTTCTGTCTGCTGTCAAAGGCGGGACAATTTGAAATGTTTGGAAATAGAAATTTAAAAAAAATGGGTACTGTTATTTTCGACGAGGAAATAAAATTATTGTAACGTAACAAAGACAAAACATTAAAAGTGAATTTTCGCTTATGTCCTACTTGAAAGGGGATCAGGGTAAACCTTTAAAGGAGGAATTTTCTAATCAGTGAGCTTTCGAGTATTTTGATATTAGAAGCCTCTGATTTGCCACTTCAAAGCTTTTCTTCCCAAGGGTGAAGCTTTCTTCAAATTTCATGGCAAGTCCTAGTGGATGAGCCTATTGGTTTAAAACCGTTAAGACACAAGGTAAACAAAAAGAAAAGAGGAGAGGAGCAGTGTAAATGCATGAAGGCTCTGAGCTCTGCTCCAAACGTTTAAAAAAGCCTGACATTTGTAAAAGGCTGAAGCTCAACGTTCCGGTTGGTTCACATTCAGTCGGATGTAATAAATTTCAAAGGCTCTACTAACTCACAATTATTAGGAACACTGATTGCAATGTTGAAGAAGTTGGAAGCCATATTTTAACTTTCGACATGGATAAGAATTATGGAGACAATTTGACTCGGAATCTCCAAAGACCTTGGAGAAAACCATTTTCCCCTTGTTTTATGACTAAAAAGGACAATTTTAAAAAATAAAAAAAGAAAGAGTAAATCGAGTGTAACATTCGAGTTCTTTGTGAAAACAAATTTTTCAAAACATCCGAAAATAATTGGAAAGAATGAAGAATAGGCGAACACGGTTCCGCCCTTTTTGGCAATTCTCTCGTGAAGAATATAAGTCGTGTCCTTCTCCTCTATTCCCTCTCGCTAACGCTTCTCATTTAAGTAATTAGTAAAGACGTGACAAACGAGTCCTCAACCTCAAACACTCGAATATAATATCCAGCTCGATTCAAGTTCTCGTTCAGCCACTTCCGGAGCTCCGACAGTTTGAAGTAAAACTCAAATTCGAGGTTATATTGGGTTATGTTGGTCCCAATCAATACAATCATGTGCAAATAGAAAAGTAGTTGCCTACTCATATGAATGTACAATTTCGGTTATTACACGGTCATGCTTACTGGTATGTAAAAAACTTTCAAACAAACATTTCCAGTGTGAATATCCAGAGGAAATTGCTTTGTCAAGTAAAATTCAAAATTTTTTTTCCAGTTGAATTAATTTTTAATGTTACCTCGTTTCAATCTTCATTAGCCCGGAGCCCGAAGGACGATTTTAAATCCAATTTCCTTTTTTTCACCCCATCTCCGCCTCTTTTTGTCGTCCTCCTTACTTTCCTTTTTATTCTTACTATAAAAATTAGCAAAAGGAATTTTTTTGGTTTTTAAAAACGCTACCCTACTTTAACGTTTTTGGGAAGGTGAAGTCATGTGTTACTAACTTCGTTTATTCTTTTCCAATGTATTTTTGTAAATTACCTCAGATATTTTCATTTCTTAGTGTATGAGATAAGTAGACGTTGTTAGATGCAGTGGGTAAAAATAATAACATACTGACTTAACTAACAAATTGACTATTGCGTTATCAGAATGTTATTACTCCAAACTGTCTAGGGCCACGTTATTCTGCTTTAATCAAGCACTTGACACCAGTACTAACATAAATAAAATAAGTAAAATTAAAAATAAATAAACTAATAATAATAATAATGAGATTTGAGATTTTGAGGGTGTTTCCATTATCGATAATAATGCTACATTTTGGGCTATTGAAACTTGTTGCTGCCGACTGGGCTACAGACTGGGCAAAATATTGGGCTGCCACTCAGGTCAAATTTTGGGACAGAAGAAGAGAAAATGAAGAGAATTTTCTCGTATCCTGTCCAAATGTTTTTCTTCTTTTACACCTAGAAATATCCTCAAGTAGAGAACAATGTTTGATATCGAGTGAACGGGACAGCGGTTGTCCCCACCCGTTTCGGAGTGAGTAGACAAAAAAAAAATAAAATAAACAAACCAGACTCACCGTTTGGTATCCTGCGTACGGTTCCGCCAGTTGGGGAACCGGGAAAATAGGGAGAGGAGGAGGTCGGGAAAATAGGATAACACAACTGACCTTCCCAGCGCGATTCTCAAACGCATGAACTGGTTGGCGGCTAAAACAGATTGTCAAACCACAAAAACAGAAAAGAAAGCGGCACAAGCGGAACAGCGAACAGACAAAAAGCGAGAAAGCGAATATTGCGAAAAGCGCAAAAAAAGCGAAATAGCGAAAAGCGAATTTGAACTTTTTACTTGAAAAGCGGTTTGACTTGAACACGGTTGACGATAGACTGGCGCACGCACACGTACGCAGCCGGAATGTGCAAACCTAAGGCTACCTTCAACCTGTCGCACCCTGCTCGTTTCCTGTCTTTTAATTTGTACAAATCGGCGCGAACATCGAGTGAAAACCATTTCTTAAAAATTTGAAAATTGCACATTTAAATCAGTCTAAGTAGAAAATGTACTAGTGCACGTGAAGAAAGCTAGGCAGAAGAGAATAAAAAGGCAAGAAAATGAAAGAATACTGATACAAAGTGAAAAAGGTGCATTTAAGCAAAATAGGAAAGAATAACGACAAGGAAAGTGGTCTCTAGTTAGCCGAAAACGAAATAGATAATATTGGTTTGATTCAAGCTTCTTAGGTTATCAATATCTGAAGCAGAAATTTGAGGAAACCACACTACATCTAGACTCAGAATAATGTCGTCGAGTTGACTGGCAACAGAGGGAAATCTAAAAGGTCTTAGTCAAAAAAAAGAAAAAAAATTAAAATTCATAAATTAAAATATGAAAAAAAAATTGTGATCCTAATTTGTAGAGAAAAGGCCAAAAAGGCGAGGGAGGCACTTGCTACCAATTTCCTGAATAATTTACTCGGGGAAAATATTCAGAAAAAAAAGAAAAATCCATTTGAAAACTTGAGCCGAGGGAATGAAGTTTTTAACTACGTAAAAATTCAATCCAACCCTGAGTTTAGTTAAAAGGGTTGAAGGTTTGATAGGGTGAGTTGTGAGCCTATTGTGTTTATCTTTGAAAGGCCATTATTTTCATCTGTTCATGGTCCGCTCATTGAACTTCCTTTTTTCCTGCACCATTTTTTCCCTTTTTTAATATTCATTTTCTAATTTTATGTTTTCCAAACTTTTCCTTTTCCTTCTCTCCTTTAACTAAAATCTTATTTTCAATTTGTTGAAAATAAACCTTTGAATCAATGTCACGAATAAACGAAGAACGTCTGGGTTATTAATCCGATACTCCGTGAGTCACTCAGGGTAGCAGCTAATTTGTTTTTAAACTCTGCTGAAGCGTGATTCTGAGGCAGGCCACCCTTCATCCCCTAGGCCATGCCCTTTCCCTCTAGGCCTTGACAACCTCTTGATTTCCCAATATTCATTTATCCCTGTTCTGAGTTCAAAAAGAAAAAAGTTGTTTTTCTCTTTGGCTTTCAAACTTCGTTTTAAAAAAGAATTTAAAAACTTTGAAAACAGCTTTTTTACTTTTATTTTAAGTTTTTGTCTGCTTCATCTTGTTTCTCTTTTTAGCATTTTTCGGCATTTTCCTCTGTACTAAGGTGAACCGTGTTATATTGGAGAGTAAAAAGAAGACAGAAATTTGGATTGTGACCTTTTAGAATTGTTAAAGTGAAAAGTATAACCATATATACAGTAACTTAAATTCAGTAAAAATCAATATAAATTATTTGATTTAATTTGAGACAAAGTGGCCTTCTTGAAATGAAGTGAAATTCTTTCGTCAATTTTTTACTCCCTTTTTCTGAGGGAAACATAGAACCTTTCTTTTCTAATATACAAATCAATGGGACAACGGGGTTGCCATGGTACATGTCGGTATTTTCATCATCACATATTTCTCCCATCTTTTACTTTCCCTCGTTCGGAAAACTGAGGATTGCTCCTTCCGAAACTGTTTTGTAGAGAGAAGGAAGAGAGAAACTTACTTGAAATTTCAATATTACTACTTCCATTTTATTATCAATAAACTAATCCTCCTCCTGTTATTCTCTACTCGCATTTTTTTTCCTTTGTAACCCCCCAGAACCTCCAATTTCTTCCTTCTCTACCTTGTTCACTTTATCCATGATATAAGAAACGATTTTATTAAAAGTTATGGCGGCAAAAAAGGAAAGTCCACGACGGTGACAAAGACAGATTTGAAAATAGTGGCGGTTTTAATGCGGTTTTTCACCCTTTTTTGGGTGGAACAAGATGCGAGAGGAGGTTTCGAACTCACGACCATAACGTCCAAGTCAGGAACTTTAACCACTGCACTACGCCTCAAGCGAGAGGTCTGAAAATAAAAAAAAGTTTTTGCCTTTTGAGTTTTAGGCTTTAAGACATTTGTTCAATTACCTTGTTGTTCGTTGGTCCACTATTTGTGGAGCTAAGAACATCAAGTTGAATGACAATATGTACTCCAAGGTCATTTTGAATGAATATTGAATGTTCAGGAGACAACATGCATTCTGAATTGTCATGAACTGACTTGAATTTGAGTTTAATCTCTGCTGATTCTATCAATAAGTACTAAATGATTTGAACTCTTTTTGAATCTGTTATAATAGGGTTTTTCCAATTCATGAATTTTTGCGGTTTCCTTGCCTTTTGAATAATATCTGAACCTGGGCTTGTCCCTAAATGTTAAGTATTTTGTAAAATAAATTTACAATAAAGAGACCCAAATGCTGCTGAAGAAGTCTTTGAAATAAAATGTCTTCGGGTGTGTATGTTTCCATGCGAAGACCAAACTCTGGTCTTTGACTAATGGACAATGAGGTTTTAATTCTCTTTTCCATTCCTTTTGTTTTTCTTTCTCTGTTTAGAAATAATAAAAAAGAAAGGGAAGAAGATTCTCGTGGTATTCACTAGGGACTAAAATTCGCATTCGCTTCTGTTTGAAAACCATCAGACTTTTTGATGAATCGAGGGAAAAGAAGAGAAAAAATACTGGAAAACATCTTAACTCTGACGCTGAAAGGAAAACGGGGAAAAGGAAAAGCCTCATTTTCAAAAAAAAGAAAAAAATACAGGATTTCTGATTGATGTCGTTAAATCAAAAAAAATTCTTTTTGTGCATCAGGGCCTTATCTTTTACAATCTTCTCTCCCCCCGCTTTTTCATCATCTCCGTTTCAAAATATTCCCTTTCTTCCATCCCTCTTCTTCTCTCATTTTCCCTAAATCCTCGTTTTTTCCCTTAAAAATACTTCGCTCTACTTTTTCCTTTCTTTTTAGATTTCAGATTTCGCTTTCTAATTCCCACTGAGGATTTGATTCTGATCCTAATCCACCAAAACCAATGTTATTCATTTCTATTGTCTACTTTCCTTAGGAGTCATAAAACAAGTGATTAGTGTCCAGTACTCGTCATATGAAACCTTTCTTTATTCAATTACCAATTCATCTGCAGGCCCGAAGTCAAATTTTAGTGAAATCAAAGTCAGATTTTCAATGTCTAAAACCTGAGTGGTTTTGGAATCTCTGAACAACGTTGGAAACCCGCACAAGGTTTATTGTAAAAAAATAGCAAAACTTGTTATCAACCAGTTTTATTTAAAATGGAAATAAAAGTAAATTATAATAAAAACAGCAATTTTTACGTATTGACAAATTATTTTTTTGCATCTTACTCATCTCCTGTCTCACCTTCGGTTAGTCTGTAAAAAGTTTGGCATTAATGTAGGTAGTGGGCAGGTAAAAATTCATTTCATTTTTAGTAGCGAAAACAATTAGTTCCTCATCACAGACTGTTATTTAAAGAGAGAGAGAGAGAGGGAGAAAGAGGTCTTTTTTACAAAAATGAATTTGCATATCGTCGCGTGACAAAGCTTACGAGCTTTTGCTTCAAAATGAGATCATTTACCGTTACCTAAAACCATCTCTGCAATCCTCTCCTCCCACTTTTCCTTTTGCCCTCCTTCGTTTTTAATGAAAGATGTGTGCACAACGCATTCACTGGTACTCTCCGAGTTGTAGGTTCCTCATGTAAATTAATCTGTTCCACCCATGGAGCTTTCCCCCAAAAAATAGGAATAACCTTAAATCATGAGTTGAAAGTGCCAGAACTCGATGAGCTACCTATGGACGTTTCATGCGGTTCTGGTTATGGTTAATGAAACCAACACATTTTCTCTTCTTCGTAAAAGAAAGGAAGTTATCTGGTTGAGAAAATCTTGGTGGGTTACATATTCTCTTAAATAGATTCTGAATCCGGAGAACAGAGAAAAAAATGTAAAAAAACCTGATTGAGTTCTTACTTGAAAAAGGAGGAAAAACTTTCGAAAAACTCCCTTTTTAGAGATAATTTTGTTTGAATAAGGTCTAAACAGATTTCAATAAAGTCTATTTCTGATTAAAAGTCAGAATTTATTTAAAAGTTGCGGTGTTTGAGACCTTTCAATGTAACCTCTGTGAAATTTTTATTTACCTTCTACTTTTTTGGCACATCAAACTGAAAAAATCATTTTACAAAAATTTGAACCTTTTTTATAAATATTTTTGATGTCATTTGATTTTAGAAAATGAAGGATTAGATCATGAATGACTGAAAACCGTGGAGAAAAACGCGTTTTACAAAAACGAAAATGGTAAGAGGTAGAGAATAAAAAGCAAATTAGAAAAAGAAGAGCTATAATGTTCACGATATATTAAAATAAGTAAAAGCAAATACTGTGCCGAGTGAATTCGTATATGAACATTTGTCCAACTATAACACAGATTTTCTCTTGGGCGCGGACCTTAAGCGTTCTATTTAAAAAAGCTCCGCTAACAAAGTCGTCTTTACCATTGTTTCAGCCTTTCTGACTATCGTCCTGTATGCGTATTTCATTTTTGCTTTTTTCCCGACCTCTCATTCAATGAGTCTCATTAGAAAGAGTTTTCTCTGTCTCTTTCCACTTTTCTTTAAATATTCTTTTCGTGGTTTTTTCAAACACTTCCAGACTCTTTATATTCTTATACTCTTGTGGACTTTCAATTTCTTTTTACTGTTTTAAAAGCATTGCATAAATCTCTTTTTAAAATCTACTTTCCTAAAAATTTTGGACTGAGCTTCATCATATTAGAACTTTATATTCTTTCTGGAATCATCGGTGTCTTTTCATTTTTTTCTGCAGCAAAGAAATTCGCCCAGAGTATTTCACTTCTATTTTTCAGATTTTAGGACCGTTCTAATTTCTACAACACCATTATTGTCAGGCACAGATACACTATTATCCACTCACTCATCTTCTTAACTTTTTTTAATATACAGCTGTTGGAGGTTATGGTATAAGTTTCCAATGTTCTCAGTTATTTGTCGTCTGACTGCGACGTTTTGCTTCTCTGGGTCTTCGTGTGAGTGTTTCTTTTATGAATTTGTGAGGAAACAAAAGTTTAATTATTTTTTCATCTTTGTTGCCCCGACGTTCTTTTTTATCGTCTTCTTTTATTTCTAAAACTCACCAACAGAACTTTTGAAAGTCCTGCCATTCTCCGGCAATCCTAGAAGTGAGTCTATGATGTTATCTAAACTGAGGTATTTGTGGTCCTAATTTTTTTTTGTTTTTCCTCGTTTCTTGTTAATATATCTCAATTAAACTAAACCATTACTACTGTTTTTTGTTATTACATTCATCAATAGTGCGAAAGATCGAAAACAATATTTAGTAAGGAGAGTTTTCAAAATTTCAAAATAATATTCGGCAACAAGTGAGCACGGCGTCTTCGTCCGCGTAAAAGCACCACGGTAATAATGACAAACTTTAATTTTGTTGCCTCCCTTCCGTACTTTCCCTCGCTCTTCGATTCTTTTTACTTTCCTATCCCCGTAGAATTCTCATTGCACATGACAGATTTTAATCTACATCAAATTTCCGGAAGCCTCTCTCGACTGTTTTTCTTACAGCTTTATAACGAATAAATCTGAAAAGAAAATCAAAGAATCGAATAAGAAGGAGGGCGGCGGGAAGCTTTCCAAGTCTGGTGGGTGGAAGGTAAAAATTTTAATTTGGAAAGGAGGAAGAAGGAAATGCCGCCGAAGGGGATGAAAGTAAGGGAGAAAGTGAGAAATAAAAGTTGATGGTATCTGATCGCTTTCAGTCAGTCATGACAACTTCTAAGAATTTTCTTTCCCCATTTATTCTTTTTCTAAAATTTTCTCAGAGAAAATTTCAATGAGCGAGTGCTGATCCAAAATTGAGCTTTTTCCTCACCTTTTCTAACTCTTCTGCCCAAATCTTTATCCTCTGTTCTATTTCAACTTACCTATCGTATCCATATTGTTCATTGAACCCTATGTTTCCTTCCTCTTCTCAACCTCAAGTTTTTCAGATTTAGTCTTATTTTAATCCTGATGATACCAACAGCTGTAAGGTGGATAAACGTCAGCGTTACGAGTGGTGCTTTGGGTCCTAAAATCGTCTTCCTCGCGTTCTTTAGACTTTAGTAGTAAGCCTTTATGAAACAGTTTAACGGGGTCTGAGTTTAATCCAAAAGGCTTCTTGTGTATTTATTAACAATGATACATAAGGGCTGTGAAAATTTAAACAATATTATTAATAGAAACTTGGTTGCTTCGGCATCATTATTGGTGTTTCGCGAGTGAATGCGACTTTATGTAGGAACTTTGACATTAATGCTCAACCGGTTGACGTATCTAAAATTTTAAGGAGGGTATGAACAACCACGAAACTTAACAAAACAAAACAAACCAAACCAAAGTACACACCAAACTTCCATCCTGAAACCCTTTTGAACCTACGGAAACAATTATAGGTTTCCTCCGAGAGCTCCAGCATAGAAATTGTGGGACCTGTATCCCTCTGGGAGAAATCTCCAAATTTTCTCTTAAATACTCTCAACTGGCGGTCCATCTCAGTCCTGCATCAACCCTTCTCAATGAAGGACAAGTCCAACGACGTCTCAAGAGACATACACCGCTCGACTCTATAACCCGTTTCTCTTAGCCCCCTCTATTCTCTCATTTTTTATCTGCTATTTCGCTATTTCTTTTCTTTTCTATTTTTTGCCCGCTGAAATGCTGATATAACTTTATGTACACCTGATGGCTGATGCTTTTAGGTAGTGTCGGACTCCCCTTCTTGAGGGTTTACCGACTAAACCCCCTGACCGCTGCATCTTTGGAGCATTGAGGAAGTCCAGAGACCCGCCGTGAGGCATTACTGTCCGGGCTTCTTCTGCCTCAGTTAAAGTATTCTCCGCTGTTTTACTCTCGGCCGGGTTTCTTGCGAGGTTGGCCTTGGCGCTCTCGCTCGACGTATTCTTTTCTCTTCATGACTTCCTTGTAGAAATCAGAGAACGCTGTCCAGCTGTCGGGATCTTCTATTGTCCTTGCCACTATATTCGGGAGATCTAGTTGTTTTATTCCGGCCTTGAGTGTGCTCCTTTGTTGCCTCCATTTGTCGCAGTGATTCAGCTTGTGTTCCCACGTGTCTTTGTTGCCGCTACTGTAGTGGTCGCACTCACTGGTGTCCCGTTTTTTTGGTCTTGTGGAGGAAGGAATTAAAACACCCATGTCCTGTTAGAATCTGGGTCATGTGGTAATTCACCTCCCCGTGTTTCCTATTTAGCCATCCTTCGAGGTGTGGTAGGATGGCGGCGACAATTGGTTTGTCGTAGTCTTTGGAGTGCTCCAGTTCCTGTCTCCATTTCTTGCAGGTTATTTCCTGCCTTAATCTTCTTAAGTGGCCTTTGGAGGTTGCTCTCCGTTGGGCTTCTTCCCCGAGCTTCGGCAAGAACGGTAAGAGGAGGTGTCACCGCGATCAGTAGTGAGGCTGCGGTGAGACCGTCCTGTATGCTCGGCAGATCCGTTGAGCAATGCGCCGCTGCAGATTCCTCAGATCTTTTTGAAGGATTTTATCACTTTTGGCGGAGTCGACCCAGATTGTGGAGCCGTAAATCGCGATGCTATTTATGATGTTCGCGAACAGTTTTCTTGCCCTGTTATTTGGCCCGTCGATGTTGGGAGGAAGTTGAGACAGCATTCGCGTCGTTTCCTCTGTCTTCTGTTTGACGTGAACGAAGTGTTCCCGGAACTTGAATTTTTGGTGAATGATGAGTCCTAGGTATTTGAGCGTTGTTTTGGGCTCGACCTCGTCGTTCCCGATTCGAAGAGGACTTTTGTCTAAATGTCCGTGCCACGCGTGACCGACCTCACGTGTTTTCCATACTGACGGTTTGTGAACATTATCTTCCTTTCGTGGAGGTAACTTTTCACGGTTTTCGCCAGATCTTCTTAGAGGCCAAGGCTTCTCGGATGTGTCGTCAGGGGATGGAGTTGAAGGCGTTACTGATATCCAGTGCAATTGCGATGGCGGTTCCTCCTCGCTGTGTTGCGTCTTCTATTGTTTCCTTGACTACCTTCATAGCATCAATTGTGGACAGATACTTTCAAAATCCAAACTGGCGCGGCGATAAGTTGTGAGGCGAAAGGTTCAGGTCGGTTCCTGTAGTTGATGGTATCAGGTAGTCGGTTATGCGACGTCTGATGAGTTCTTCGAAGACCTTGCCATGGTTGTCGAGTAAACTGATCGGACGGAGGATGATGGCTGTTTGTCCGGTTTGCCGGGTTTTTTGAGCAGAACCATGGTGGATATCTTCCAGTTGGTGGGAAACTTTCTTTTGCGCAGACATGCGCTGTAGACTTGGGCTAAGATTCTAGGAGCTTTCTGTGCTATTGCGGCTGTGATCTTCTTTGGAATGCCAGAGGGGCCTGGGGCTATGTTGTGAATCATCTTGCCAGCCTCCCGGATTTTCTGTTCGGATAGTGCCATTTTTCTTCCCAGTAGTCATTAGGAAATGGGGCAGGAAGCTCATCGTCGTTTGGGAATAAACCTTCTATGATGTGGTCCATTTCGTTCGGCGATAGTTGTTCGGTGATGGGGGAGGATGCAGGTGTCATTTTTTTCATTACGATTTTGTATGGCCCCCCCTGGGATCTTCGTTGATGGTGTTGATCATAGATTTCCACGCCGTGGTTTTGGCTTACTGAATGAGATTATTCAGTGTCCGTTTATCTAGCCGACATTGGCTTTCTGCTTCCGCCACGATTGGGAAGTTCCGTTTCCTTGCTTTTTGCATAGTTCTTCGGCTTCTAATGCATTTCTTCCGTACTGCAGATATGTCATCATTCCACCAGTACGCTTGTCTTCGAGTAGACTTGTATTTTGGGCATGCTGGTTTCGCAGGAGTTCTTTAGGGTGTTGTTAAGCCAGGATGCCGCTTTTATGGCGTCGGCGAGTGAAGTTGTTTGGTACCATTCCGCGGCGGAATGCCATGTCCATGTGAGGTCAATATGAGAGGTTCCTTGCTGTCCAATGCAGGTTGGATGAGTCCCTGTGTATTTCGCTATTTCTTAACTCTCTTCTTTTTTAGCCAACTCTTAGGATTAAGACACTGGCTTGTTCCCTAAATATAAGTCAGACCAATTACTTGCTGTCTCGTTTGGAGGGATGTGACAGTTAACAAAGGGTAAAAAAATTCAAACTAAAGTTGTTGGTGAGACAGAAAAATCTTCTTTCGCGTTCCTGCTTCAACAGAGCTTTTTTAAAATTTATTCTCAAGTAGCAGTGGTTATTCTAATAAGACATGTTTCAAAATTACCAAAACAAAAAAAATATTTTAAACTTAAATTTATTATTCCTTCAAGTGCCTGGTTGTATGTTTGTTTTACTTTAAAACCCACCACATTTCTAAAGTCAATAACGAAATGACAAATCTAAAACAAATACAAGGATTAATAATAGGAAGCCCTGATTCGTGCCATCGGAAATTACGCGTAGGGGTCCATTGAGAGAAAAAAAAGAAATAGTTTAATAATTAAAGAGCTTAAAACGCAAAATTTGCTGGGAACCGGAGTTTTTACGTGCAAAACAAAATTTAAAAACACAAAACAATTTGTTCTTTAGTCTGGGGCTTATTTTGTCAGAAACAATAAATGAAAACTTTTAAGCTGATTTTGGTTTTTTAATTTTCTTGTTATGAAATTCACATTAAGCTGAGAATAAAATAAAATAAAACCAAGGTCATCCCTCTCCCTGACAAAAAAGGGTAAATCACAGAGTTGTGTTAGTTCTTACTGACAGACACATCTTCTATCAAACGAAAGGGAAAAGAGAAAAGGAGGAAGAGGAAGAAGTAATGTTTTCAGAAAAACATGAGGCATCAGGTGTTGTAAAAAACTTCTTTAGTTTCTTCGAAAAACAGATCATTTTGTGTTTTTTAGTTTTACCATTTTTTCTCGACTTTCATATATTTTACCTGACGAAATTTGTGTTTTGTTAGAAGGGAAAGGGAAATGGGTAAAACAATATTTTGGTTCCTAATTTTTCTTTCAATCAAAATTTTGCCCAGATAATGTGAAAATTTTTTAGTTTATTTTTAGCTTTGCTTTTAGCCAGACTGCCTCCCATCCCCATTTTTCTACTAATTAGATTTTGGGTCTAACATTATCGGTCTTTTTGGTTTCTATAAAAATTTTTCTTTCAGCGGAATTTATGGAACCTATTTATGTGTACTTTGGCACTTCCGAACGTAATCACAGTTGGAAGCCTTCGATGACAACAATTTTAAACAATCATTAGTAAAATGTATGTGATATGTGAGAATCTCTTCCTAAGCTCATTATGAGACTGTTTTCCTTTTAGGCTTTGGGTTAAAAAAGAAAATCTTCCACCAATTGTTAATGGGTATTTCAGGACCCAGTATTTATTTGGCATAAAATTTACCGGTCAAATCGACATTAATGCTTTTATTTTCATGTGATTTCATTTATACGATACTAAATATACATTTAAATTTAGTAAAACTTATACTTACAAGTTAAGTAACAATAAAAAAAGTACTCTAAACTATAAATTGTGTCATTTAGTATTAACAAATTAATTAATCTGAAACATACAAATGCTTTTTAATGTTTACGACATCCACAGCTTTTCATCTAAAACCTGTCGGAATGTTCATTTTATTGTTTTCTTAACTTTTCCTTCATAAATTTGGTTAAGACTTTTCTCGACCAGAAGTAGAATCACACAAAAACCCTAACGTTTGTTTGAAATATCATTTTATCTTTTATTTCATACCCAAAAACTTTCTTCTTGTTAGTTGTACCCAAAAAATCCCATTATTATACCTGTAAACCATTCGACATGGATATCGATTGGTACCCCGCCTAATTTACTATTAATACAATGACAACAAGCTCTGTAATAAATTATTTTAGCATTTCATTCTATACAGATTTTCAAAGAATATATACATGTAAGCTTACGTTCGCTTAAGCCCTTAAGTAGTAATATGTTTCGGTGAAAGTCGGCAGGGGTTCCTGTCGTCCTAAGTACTTGAAATTTCACCTGCGATTGTTTTAACATCATTGTAAAAAATTAAGAGGGTATGCGTCTTTAAATAAAAATTTTTGATTTTTTTGGGACATCCTAATATATACTCTACATTATATTATTATTATTATATTATATATATATAACCTACTAATATATATATATATATATATATATATATATATATACTATATATATATATATATATATATATATATAATGAGCTTGGTCCAACGCTGTGGCGCCTGGGACGGGGCAGACAGTTAGTATTTAGGTTGCGACGAGTGCGGTCAAAATAAAAATAAAGTGGCGGTAACTTAGTTTTTTTGGCGTTTTTTAGTCCCGACATACCACAATATACTAATACATGCGTATTGAAGAAGCTATTATGTGAAAATGAAAAAATTTTTTATGAGAGAATATTCCAGTATGGCGGATTACTCTGGTTTACATTTACCCTGGAATATTTTTATTCGAAAACATTTTAGGTGGCCGAATAGAATTCTAAAATAATTGAGAATGTGGGGGCTTAGAAAAATAAAAATGAATTCTCTGATATTTCGGTGAGTTGCCCCCGTGGGGCTCATTTCGAATAAGGTCACTTCTTGATATCATACTGACCGCTTTAAAGGTTATGCAGAATTTCAAAACCTTTTCCCTCCTATTTTTTCTTTTTTTCTTTCTGTTCAATTTCATTTCCCTCTTTTTTCTCGTCTGTTTTTATTTCGCCAGTGTCATGTTCAGGATTTCAACTAGTTTGCTCCATTTAATTCAGTACTTAGAGAATTTTTCCTTCTTAATTGACACCACATCGTTTCACAGTTTTCATCTTTGTCTTTATGATCACTTTTGTAGACTGTTAGTCTTGTTCTTTTGTTTCTATTAAGGGCTCTGTATTACCATCTAAAATCTTGTTTAGGCGTACACCAACAAATACGTTAATAGCAATTTGGCTCTAAATGTAGGACTATTAGGACGGGTTACCATGAAAGATGGATGTAATGCAAGAGGACAAGGTTCGAGGCTGAGGACAGACATATAAATTGAGGAAGGTAGAAGACAAAGGTTGAAAGAAATTGTTAATTTCAAATTAAATCCGCTTAAAAGTTTTTCTCGCGTTAACTTGTTGTTTTGTCTCATTTATTCTGGATTATAGGTTTAATCTTGGTTAACAATCCTTAAATTTTGGGAAAGTCTTTCTTGTTTAACTCTAAATAATTGGGTGCGTTAGTAGGTGGCAGGTTCTCTACTGTATTTAGTAATTATTTAATTACTTTGTTGAATTTGCGGCAGGTTCTCGAATTCATTTAGTCGGCCTTCTTGCCTTTCCACCATTTATTTTGATGTCTTTAAGTTTGGTAAACGAAATTTCCAAAGGAAAGGACATTCCAATTTATTAACCTATTTAATTATCTATCTGTAGTACTGGCTCACAAACTTTATATACCTTCGAGTATCTGTCATTACAAAAAAAGGCCAGCTTTAAAAGCTAGGACGGACAGAGGACGGACAGAAAGAAAAAACTGAAAAGGATTCTAGGTCCATAGAAAGGTAGGAAAATGTTTCATATAAAACGCGGGGATACAACTCAAAGATATTGTATATAAACAAATTTAAAAAAATATTGTATATTATTGTATAATATTGTATTGATATTGTCGCGTCCTAAGCCGCTAAACAAAAATCTCACATAAAATAAAATTAAAAGAAAACAAAAATGAAAAACAAAAAGAAAACAAAAGAAATGCGGCGCAGGCAGCGACAGGACAAAAGGAAAAACTTAGACGAGTCTCGAAGCGCCCGGAAACTACGAGAACTCTCCCTCATGTTAAGCTTATGGGAAGAGGAGCTTCCATAAAATTCGAGAAAGTTCGAGTACGAGTTTCCGGAAGCTTCGAGACTATTCTTAGCTTAGGTGAAGATATATAAAAGAGATCGCACTTCGCCGGGTAGTTAGTCTCGAACGAAAAGTGTTCATGTAAACAATAAGTTATTTGTGAATAAACGTATTTCTAGTGAAAATAGTATTTTTGTTTTTCATATATAAACAAGGGAAGAAAATTTTAGTTAAGATCAGAACTCGAAGACTAGCGATGTACGGTCATAAAACGTAAAATAAACCGCCTTTTTACCTCTTCAAAATAGTCACAGAATAATCATGGAATTTTTCAAATGAAAGATGAACTTCTCGGATCTTTTTTGCGCAAGTAAACCAGTAATATAGACTTCCCACAGATTTATTTTGGTTTTCGTGCTCGTAACTTAAAATTATAACTTTATAACACAGGATTTTAAAATTATAACAATTTCAAAAACAATGAGGAGGAAATCCGACAGCGGGAGAATGAAGGATTATTAACACAAAATAAAAGCAGAAATCTTTGAAAAGGGGGAAAAAAATAAAAATGACGAAAGTCAAAAAACTTTGGAAGCAGCTTGGTCCTAAGGTGGAAAAAAATGACAAAGAAAAAGCTGTATCGAAATTAAATAATTTTTTTTTGCAATTTTAAAGGTAAAATTGAAAGCTCAAATATTTCTTTAATGTAAGGGCTGTAATTATATTTGATATAACCAATAACAAAGCATATAGACTTGTAAGGTACATAGAACTAAAGATATCATCGTTGTCTTGGTACAGAAAGTAGCCTCGCGAAAAAACCTGAAGCTCATTAAGAGTACCAGCCCACGCTATCGAATAAAGTTGGAACGAATTTAAAGTTTTTTTGAGAGTAAAAATGAGCGTTTAAGAAAGAGAGAGAGAGAGGACGGGAAAGTGATGAATGACACCTTCGAACGGTTTCAGGTTTTAATTGGAATGAACCTGAATAGCTCCCAAGTTAAAGCATAAATCTCTCGGTTTTCAAGTGTAAATCAAACTACTCCTCACATTTATGAATATTAATCATTTAGTCATTTGAAACGGGCAAAAATTTTTAGAACTGTTTTCACGTTTTTGGTAATGTATCGTGAGAGAGGAGTAAAGAGGACAAAGAAAAGTGGAAAGTAGACACGAAGGAAAAGTAACTTCATAAATAAGTCACTATGAAAAACAATTGGCCAACGAATATAAGTTTCGTTTTAGGAATAAGTTACCACCTTTTTCGTCTTAAGGCGAAATAAGCAAGAAATAAGGCAATTCTCTTTCCGTCTTGTAACAAAAAATATTTATAATTTCCTAGAGACTTAGGCAGTTCATCGGCTTTTTGAAAATAAACGTTCTGACATTGTCTAAGCACGATTTTAAATGGTTGCAGTGAAACACTGCAACAAATATTGATTTACATTTCGGTTGAAATTGGTAGAATTTAAAGGTTTTGCCTTTTATCTTTTACCTGAATCTCCTGCACTTTCATTATTCGTCGTTAAGATAAATTTGTCTCTGAAAATAGCTAAATTTCCGCCAAACGTTATTAATTAGTTTACGATTACGTCGAAATGTGAACTTCATTGTCGGATCCGAAAGTCATAGAATATGAGAAATGGTGTTCCATTCTTTGAGTCTGTCCAGCATTCCACCCGATCTGTTCGTCCGAGCCAGAGCAAGTCATTAAAAAGCCACTCCCCTGGTGAAATTGTCCATCAGCGGAGGCTAATTGTGTTCAGTTAGTTTCTACTTTTCAGTTCCCTTCCTTCGCTTCAAACTCGTGTCACATACATATCAGCCTTGATGGTACACACAAATCTCTAGCCCAGTGAAAAGGTTGATAGTAATTATCCGCTTCAAAAAAAGGAGTTAAAGCTCCATATTTTGTGTCGTCAGTAAACAGATGAACTTACAGGTAATAGATACTTAACACTTTCGTCGATAGAAATCTATGTCTGTAGTTTTGTTAAATGAGCAGGATCAGGCAGGCTTCCTACCAAAAGTGTCAAAATCCAGTCCTGGATCCCAGATTTATATATGGCGTCTTCAAGTGTAGTAAGAGTGATTGTGGTTTTCAGAAATATTATATTAAATCCTCTGGTGAAGGGGCCGGACCGAGTTAAAATAATCCCTAAGTAGCTGTATTCTTTGACTATTTCTGTCTCTTTTTTTTCCAAAACAACCCTTCACCTTTGGGCCTGACTTTGTTTCATGTATAGAGATTATACTTTTTGCTTAACAAATGCACTGACTATCAATCCGGTTTCCAACCCTTGGGTATAACAGATTGTTAAAGGGACTCAAAATCTCAAGCATCAATGGTAGTCAAAGCCTTTGACCATTCAACCACAGGCCACCCACATATTTATATAACACACATGTAGCATATCTATCGTTCGTAAATATGAAACGAAGGAATGAAAACATCCTATTGATTGTTTTCAAGTACACCCATACCTCGCTATACGGCTGCTCTTTATACGGCATTTCGCTATAACTGCCTTCTTCAATTATGGCACGTTTTCGATATACGGCCTAAAATGTTTCGATATAACGGCCAAAATGTGTCAAATAACTGGTACAGAAGTTAATTTCCTTCCCGAAATTAGGCAAAAAAATTTTGGATCCAGAACATAATCTCGTCTTTGAAGGTTTAAACGAACGTCATGTGTTTCATCTACTTAAAGCTATTTAGAACAAGGAATTAACATCCTCCATGAAAACGATCCTGATGACGAACGTAGTTTCGTTTAAGTTTCTCGATAAAGTAATTCAGCCATTAGCTGTTAGAAACAACCGAAGAATGAAATAGACAAGTAGGCAGGACCAACAACGCTGGACAATTTTTTTAAGCCAGAGCCATCCTTGCCAGCGAAAAATGACTACGACAGTGATCTGTAGATCACAATTTCTTCATCGTCTTCTGATCAAAGCCATTTTAAAAAATTATGTGTGTATACGTACACATATTTTTTTTAAATGAAGTTGTTTCATTTTTGTTTGTGGATTATTATGGGTTTTAGTTGTCTGTTATTATTTTATGTACAAATCTATGTACTTGTTATGTATGTATTTTTGATTTAAACCAGATAAAATGCATTTTGAATGACAAGCCAAGTTACATTTTTTAACAAATTTGGAACCAATCTCACTGAATTTTTATGAATTTGTATTAGAATATATGATTCGTTATACGGCTTTTCGTTTTACGGCCAAGTTTCTTGGAACGTATCTAGGCCGTAAAGCGAGGTATGGGTGTACCTCATTTTAATGAAGAAAAAAATGTTTTTGATAGATTTTATTACTGAATTCGTCTAATGAATCGAAAACAAAAGATAAAAGTAAACATAGGGCTGTTCGAGAAAAGTTAGGAAAAGAGAGGAAAGAATGAAATTTAAGAGGAAGAAGGGGAGAAAGAAAGACAAGATGCGTTTCCTAAGTGAAGCTCAACAAGTTGAGAAAGTTTTTGAGCTGCGAGAAAAAACGATTTGAAAAGTTAGAAACGGTTAAAATAGTTTCTCAAATCCAATACTCGCAATACATTTCCGCTTTTCGAAAACCCTCTCGCTTCATTTAATTAAACTTTTGGTGCTGAGGAATTTTTAAAATAATGTTATATCTCTTTAGGAAGCCATTTTCGGTTCTGAACCAATATGTAAAGCTGCGCACTGTATACACCTAGAAACCTTAATCTAATCACTGAAGATGCAGGTAGGTTGGGGGAAATTTTGACAGAACTAAATGAGCCTTTATAGTTTTTTGGTGATTTAAAAACTATGCTGATGCTCGTTAATATCCCCCCTTCTCCCTTGTCTAAAAAGCTGAAACTGCCGAATGAGAAAATGTGCTGATGCTAAAAAGGTTTCGGACAAATCTGATAGCGATAATTTTTTTGTTCCTTCTCCTCTTCTTCTTCTTTTTTTGGCAAGCTATCCAGAACAATTGGAAAAGTTTCGGTTGCCCTTTTTTTGGTTGAAAGAGTGAAGGAGAAAAAAAAGTAAATAAAGAAAATTTTCTTTTCTTATTTATAAATTTGGAAGACGCGAATGGATACGTTCAGCGCACAATATCTAAAACATGTAAAAAAAAAGTCAGGATAAAGTGTTGGGTTATGGACACGAAGTAATTAAAGAATTAATGAAGAAATAAATAAATAAGAGAAACGTCAGGTCGTAAATCAGGTAGAACACCCTCGAGTCCTCTCTCTCTCTTCTCGTCTCTCTCAACATACCGACAAAACTTTTTTTTTAATCTTCGCGTGATCTCTTGGAAATGAACTTGAAGACAAGTTTCCAAAGTCAATCGAAGGATTTCTCGATGATGATAAAGATTTTTGTGTAAAAATTATGGTCAGATGTCTCGCATAATTAAGCGCTGGCACTGTTGTGGGCGATCACAAAATATCGAACGTCTCTGCAGGGTTAGCTCAAACAAACGCTGGTCTAAAATTCATTTCGTGTCATAAAACTCTTTGGTATATCTTTTCGTTTTGCAAAATACTTTAGCTTTTATCTTTGTCTTCCAAATTTTTTACTTTCCGTTTCTTTCGCTTTTTCATTCTTTACTACTTCGATTTTTCTTGTTTCTTTTGTTGACATTAAGCTGGAATATCTCGATCTTCAAACAAATAATCTTTCAGAAAATAAGACAGGAAAACCCAAACCGTTTTCGGTTGTAATATACAAGAATTTTTCTTTATTAGTCATACAAAGAAAAAATTTGGTCCCGAGAAAACTTCAGTTTACTCTCTTTTATTCTTACAAACCCGGAAACGGAGGAAATTGCAGGGAAGAGGCTTTTTTGGAACTCTCAGGCGCGAATTAGTGCCAAAAATATCAGGCACTCATCCAAAATGCAATGTATCCAACTTATAATTTCTTTTTAATTCCCTCATTTATTCTGAGAATCATCAGGTCTTGGGTCCTGGATCCTGATTTCTGATTCTTAGATCAACACCGAATTATCATTTTTGATTAAACGATCTCTTAACTCTCCTCTTTTAACTCTATCGATACTGTTTCTCGAGGCTTAGCTGACTCCATCAGTCCTTCTGTTTTATCATTTTGGTTCATTTTTAATTTTATTAACTATTTCACATGTATGATTGAGCCCAAGAGCTCTTGATATACGAACTCTTGAAATTTGATCTCTTCCGAAAACTTTTTATAACATCTAAATTATTAATCTAAAAATTAGGTGAGTTCTTAAATGTTTGGGATTTCTATTGTCACTGTCATTAAGATTATATCTTAAGCTATCGCTGAAGATATCTTCGGCTTTCAAAGTGAGCTTACAAAAGGTGTGGTCAAGCTAAGAGTAAAGCCTCATATTGTACGCAGAGTAATATTAAACTTTACCCTGCACAATTGGGAATCACTTATGGAAAGTGTATTACAACCGTTAAATTTGGTGGAAGAGGGCAAAACAAAGGCAAGTAAAATGAGTGTGTTAAAAGTAGAAATCGAGAGAACATTCAGTGTCATGTGAAGAATTTCTGGCAGAATTGAAAAGGTAAAAGAAGACGAAAAGGAAGAGGTTGGGATGAAGGGGAGGAAACTAAACAATAGCTACGTTTCCTTTAACTCGTCAAATCGTTATCGAGATGAATTACAGATCGCCAACGGCGTTTATTCAACTGCTAAGAAATTTGACCCCTTGGGCCAATTTTTTATTCTCCCTATCGAATAAGTTTCGACAACAATATCTTAAGATTGTTATTGAGAAAAAATATGAATGACAATAAAAGATGAAAAATGAGGTTTCGGGAGACGAGAGACCTTTTGGAAAATAACAGACAAGTCACTGTCTTGATTGAAGGTGAGAATTCCAACAATTAGTTTCCTCTTTTCTTTTTCATTTTAATTACGCTCTTTTACCAAATTTTTTCATCACATGACTCAAACATCCGACTCACTTTTATCGTTTTGTACGTTATCATACGTATATTTTTCCTTTGAAATAAATATATTCACACAAGAACTGTTTCTGCAAAAAAAAAACGAACTTTGGGTAAACGCCAAAGCCATGAAAGTTGTCCAGTATGAATTGCTCTTTGAAGATTATCTAGAAGAGGGAAAAAGGAGCGGGCAGAGAACATTAACTGAAATTTCCCCCCCAGGCAACCGTCGTATACGGAACAAAAGTCAAAGGATGGATTTGGTGGCTTTTCTTTGTTTTCGTATCTCCCAAAAGGCTGGTACTTTTGTGAACCAGAAAACTTGAAAGAAGAAAAGTGAAAATGAAAAAGGTTGGATGAAATGAAATTGAGAAGGAAATTTTTCACAGACAATAAGTCGAAAAGTCATCTTTCTTTTCTTTCATTCTGCTTGTCTCTTTTTTACTTTACGCACCTAAATTTCTTTTTTAGCCTTGTTTCTTGTTTTCTCATCGTTTGGTATCTTAGTTAAACCAAAATTCGGGAAAACAGATGATCTAATTTTTTGGCTTCGAATGAAAAGGAAAAATGAAAATTTTTCTCTGGTTCTGACTCTAGTTCAAAATCTTTTTGAAAAACAGATTATCTGTGATTAAAGGATAATTAAAAAATTTGACATTGACCAAATTTTCTAAGAGGCCCTTAAACTGTATTGTCTTTATTTCATCGATCTTATCATTCACTGATCTATTTTTTCTCGAATACTGAATCGATTCGGTGTTCTGCTCTAGTTCAGTGAATTTTTAAAATATTTTTCTAAACTGCGACAGGTCTGTGGCGTAATGGTTAAGGGCCAGACTATTAATAAGTTCAAACCCTCCTCCCGTATCCTGTTAAACCAAAAAAGAGTGAGAAACGGGATTAAAAGTCAGCTATAACTATAACTGTTTTTCTAAACTACTAAGATTCTTTAGCTACCCTCAGACTTGTTTTATCCCTATCTTTCTATCTGGTTCTACACTTCTCTCGAGATGAACAAAAGTGAATTTTGTCAGGAAAAATCATTTAAAATTTTCGCAGAGCCGTGGGAGGAGTAGTGTAGTGGTTAGTTCCTGACTTGGACGCAAATGGTCATAACTTCGAATCCTCCTCCCGCATCCTGTTATATCCAAAATTTAAGGGTGAAAAACGGGATTAAAACCACCACCGTTTTCGCAGAGCCCGAATTTGTGAAGCAAGCGCAAGTGTGTTCAAGAAATGATTTCGCGTTCGGTATCCTCAGAAAAGTTCTATCAGAATTCAGTTAAGGCGACGTTTGATGTTGATTAATGTGTTTTTGGGATTTCAGGACCCATCGCAGTTATTTGATCCCAAAAGATTTTTTCCTGGTGAAAATTCTCGGATAAGACAAATTATGGGTCTAACATAATCGTGAACAGAAAGCATAATAAATCAACGCATGTTTGAGCTTTCTTCTCCCGATATCCATTATTCATAGAGGATATTAAAAATCATTTACTCAGAATTTCTGAAAAATTTGCTCTTTTCCTCATTTTTCTCCATTTTTTCCCTCAAATTATTTTCCCATCGATTTTCCTGTTTCGAATTTCTTTTTTTTTTAACTTTAATATTAATTAGATTCTATAGGTTTTGTTGTTTCAAAGCTGTTGTTTTACTGAGTGAAAATACTCTAGTCAGGCACTCGGAGATATTCCTACGAGTAAAAGCCTTTTTTAACTTTCTTGTAACGGGTAATGTTGTTTTGAGATTACCAAATAGCGGATCATTAACACATAAAGTACCGAATTTTTTTCTTCTTCAATTTTTGCTTTATTTACGTTTATTTACATCCTAATAGTAAGGAAAAAATGTCATGCCACATGCCGTGTACTTTTAATGCTATGTCTGAAAGCATTGCATATGCAGGTAACATCGCATATTTCACAAATTATTTCCTCGAATTTCTTTCCCTTGAGTTTGCACCATCGTTTAGCCTTAGACAAGAGCCTAATATGTCCATTATTTGTTAATAGCCTTACACAAATGTTGTCATTCTATGTGACATCCAGTGTTGGAAGAATCAAATCGGTGGCCGTAAGTCCCCCTCAGTGTTTTTTTCATATCTTTGTCTGTTCCAATTTCTCATCCTGTTCCATGGCAATTGTTCATCCTGTGTCACAGGAACAGTTCCTGTTGCTCGTACATTGATATCTTGCAAATGTTTCATAAGAGAAGATCTGGTGAAAATATTGTCAAAGTATACTTAGTGTTTCTAAAATAGAAATCATCTTTAGGACAACAGATGTTCCGAGTCCACTCATGGATGCTTTATCGTCAAGACCTCTTGGCTTGGTTTCACTTCCACTTGGTAACACCAGCCAGTTTTGAACAACAGATCACCCATTGCTTGAATCCATACCGTATAGGCTTACACCCAATGTATTACTTTAGGTAATGACGTCCATAGTGTCGAACCATTTGTCTATCAATACTGACATTTTAGACATTTTAAGAAAAAGCTCCAAATAGCAGGAAGTTCTTGTTCACCTGGTCAACCAGTGGTCGAATTTCGAACAGTTTATCACGTTGCTGTGGTGCACATGTATTGAAAGTCGGAGTTATTGCTGATGTGAAGTACCGGAAGTTAACCCCCCTAGAAATTTTTTTTTTTTCGCGTTCAAAATTCACGAAAGTCACTAACGACAGAAAATCGCGACTGGCCTGATAAAATGACCTTTTCTGATCAAGGGGGATGGATGTACTTGGGCAGTTTTGGTGTCTTTATATTGGTGAGATCCTACTGAACCACGTGAACGTCGAATTTTTGTTCCCCGACGTCAGATGGACGTTGTAGGTGCGTTCGTGGTGCACTCGATCTCCAAATAGGGATCATGGCACGAAATTGGTTAATGTCATTGATATATTCTGTAGTGAACATTATGAAAATTTTACTCATTTGAGCTTTTTATTAGACTTTGTAAGAACACGAACTCAAGTTAGAAACTTTTTATCGCGAATTTTTAAGACTTAAATTTAAAATAACTATGATGTCAGGCACTAAATAAACCTTTTTCGCCTGTTGTCTTCCCGAAATAGCTCCTGATGAGAAAAAAACAACAGCATCTTGTTTGAAAGACGTTCTTGAGGAGCTCGGAGAATTCGAGACATCTATGGAAATGGATGTTAGTAATGTCTATCGACCTTTGTCATTTCAGTGATTTTCGTCTGCTTTCAGGGAATAACTTCTCTAAGAGTGGGAGTGGAGAATATTTTCCTTTTAGCCGCTCTGCTTGATCTCTTGCGAGTAATACAAACTTTTAACACACTTGAAAACATGTTTAAGCCCGAGTTCACCCATTGCGTGCCGTATCACATTAGGAAGGCTGAGATCCGAGCCAAATTCGTCTGTCCGAAACCAGACGGGACAATCTGCTAGGATGTGTTGGGCGTCTTTCTCAGACGGACAGTGCTTGTAGTGAGGTGATTACGTTGTCTTTATTTCGGGAAGGAATCAGGCCGAGATCATTTGTGTGAGTCTATATGTCGGGCAGCCATGTCATCTGTTGATCCATACGTCGAAGTTAAGCAGCATTATGTTAATTATGCGCTTTCCTGGGAATTTTTCGGTATTATATGTATTGAATGTGTACTTATCGACATACAGTGAGCCGCAATTCCTTCAAAATATTTCACAAAACAAACAATTTTGGAAAAATTTTGGCTTAAGAATGGCACGTACCATTGGTGTATTTCCATCGGCATTCAATGAAGCCGTACCTTGGTGTATGCGGTTTGTCTTGCGGTCTCTTTCTCTCCTCCTTTCATCTACCACTTTTTTTAAAGATGGTTACTGTAACTTTGTGACAGATAAAAAAAGGTTTCAGATTACCGTTCACTTAACTTCGGTAAAATAAAACCGCATAAATAACCCTCGTAAATTGAGACATGACTTTAATGTAACAAACATACATTTTATAAGCGCAAAAAAATATTATTATTATTATATCTCGCCCCTTTGGCTATGGTGTGATTAGGTTTTTGTGCTCTTAGCAAACTTGATTTTTGGATGGCTGGTAACTCTCTACTGTTCTCCTGGTACAAAATAACGCTCTGAAATCTTACAGCAGGACCAAATCGAGGTTCCCAAATTGGTTCGCCAACTTTGGCTGTACGAATTAAAGTTGAGAGAAGCTAAGCGAAGTCAAAGATAAACTCTCATTTTTTTATTGAAATTTCTAAGACAAATATTAATATTACAAATCTTTTAAAAGTGAAAATGTTGGTGAAATTTTTTAAAATTTGTTGTTACCTCGACCGGATAGTTTGTTGGCGAATCGAATCGACGACCATCAATCATCTTCACTCTTACATCAATTGCAAATTCAATTAAATAACTTGCTATTGCTGATTATGATGATGATGGTAATGAAACGGTTTTATGTTTTCTCTTTAAGAGTGCGTCAAAAGAGTTACCGCCATATTAGCCAATCATCTTGACATTATATTTTTGGTATTTTTTTCACATTGTTAGTGTTTGTGGTTCAATGAAATGAGAATTTATGACGAATAGAACCTTTTTTCTCTGTGATGGGTGAATTTTGAGCCTTTTTAAGTTATTAATCCGCCATCACTCGCTACCAGCTGGAAAAGCTTTAACAGCATACGATTATGAATAGATCATTTCCGAGTGGGTAGCTTTATAGAATTTTGAGCCTAAAAGGAGGCTATTAGATTTCAGCATTTTACAAATCTATTAATCCAAAATACAATCCAAAGAATAGAAAAAAGATGACTGTGAATATGGGACCCTAATTTAAGGATTCGTTCAAAGTGTGGAACAAATATTTTTTCTTCACAGTTCTAACTCATACTTAGAGCTTAGGCCTATACATAGTAACATGCATATATACATAGTAACAAAACTGGACCTGAAAAAGCTATTTTCAAAAAGCAAAGTGATCAAACGTCTTTGCATTTTCCAAGAGCATTTAATGGGATTTTACAAAGTAGGCAGTGGAAAATGTTCCGAAACCCTGGCTTAAAGGTTCTAAAAATGCTTTTTTATGTGGCATCCTAATGGTTTCCTTGAGCTCTAAACCTCTGCCCAAAGTCTTTTTCTTTTATGTTTCCCAGTGGGATTGTGACTCAGTGTCTAACTGTTACTGGGGTTGTTACCTGCCCCAGAGTTGGTTTTTTTTATATTTTAGGTCAAAAATGTTTCTTTCCAAGTTCAATTAACAGAATATAAGAGACAGTGGCAAGAACTATAGCCTCTTATTCCTGTCATGTGAAAATTTCAGATGCAGCGAAGCCAAATCTCATCGCCGAATCTTTTAGAGAAAGAATTTAAACTCTTGTTCCTCTTCATCTTGTATTTAACTAGGTTTAGTAGATCAATAGAACTATTGATACTCAAAAAGGAGGAAAGTGTTGCTACAAGCGTCAAGTGCTCTTTTCAAAAGCTCACCAAAAAGGAAACAGAAGTTTCAGAGTCTTATTTGAAGGACGTCCATGATTTTTTACTTTTTTTAGGAGGATGTATCTTTTTCTCAATGAATCGGTGGTTAATTGACACTACCGAATAATATCTGTGAAATCGGAAGCTCGTTTTATTAACATTTTACAAAAGACACGACAGCGATTTGTTAGGTTCGCCAAAGTAAAGTTTTACGGATAGTTTTCCCTGGCTTCCGAATTTCATTAATGTTACAAAGAGAAAGTGAGCAAAGAAAAAACGGTAACATGAATAGGATGGATTACAAAGCGATGGATAAAAAGTATACTTTTCAATTTGGTTGAAAAGTTTCAAAGGAAAGCGAGCGTAGCAGACTTTATTACTAATTTAAGCAAAAAAACTAATTAAGACCGTTCTTGGCTGAGTTGGAAGAAACTTGGAAGCAAGACTTCCTTTAAAGAGTGAAAATGCAAAGAGAAGAAAGAGGAGAAGGGAAAAGGAGAAGAGGATAAAAAGTTTTTGAGATTTTCCTTGACGACGAACATCGTCTTAGGGAAACTTGGACAATAAGCTTCCGAACCCTTTTAGAAAAGGACTTCCAGAGAATCACGCATTTAGATTAATAGCAATTTTCAGTATAAAATATAATAAGGAGCTTATAATTTTCTTTGGCAATGGCAGTGAAGTGGAAACACAAATTATTCCCATCATCTCTTCCTGTCAATCGCCAAGTCAATTCATTCCCGCCTTAAGTCGCAGACCAACATTTCGAATCCCTCTACGGAACAAAGAGAACAAAAACGATGAGCAAAAAAACGAACTGAACCTACTTGAAATATTAATATATTAGGATGTCCCATAAGTTTCTTTCCTTTTTATAATATTTTATTATTTACTTTGTTATTATACTGTTGTTTTGGAATCGAAGTGCCATTGACACACACCCCACACATTATATTGAGGATTTTCATCAAGCATCGACTCCATTGGGTTCGTACCATCTCCATCTTTGACCCCGAAAATTTCACCCTCGAAATCTTTTAAAGCAATTATCAACGGTTGTGATAGTTTGAGCACCATAACCGTACAGGCTACGAAATCTAGTCGACAGTATTCTGTACACTATCATCATTTATGAATCAATCAAGGATGGCATTCCGTAAATGTCGCTTTTCACAACCCATCTTTACCGCTGACGATGAAAGTAGACTGTGTCACGAACGAAACCATATGCCTGTATGTTTGCACGAGTAGAGCCAGATGAAGCCATTCATAGCGCGACGAGAAAGAAATTTTCGGGACGTGCTAATAGAACTGGTGCTTTTGGCGCAAGAACGACCGACTAGAATCTTTGCAGAATACATATATTTATACAATACACTAGATAAATTATTTGTTTTTTAGGAAATGTGAAACTAAAAAGTAATAAAATAGTGGGGTAGAATAATCGAGTCGTGAAAGTCATGGAAGATATCAGATAAAGAAGAATGATTTAAATTGAATCTATAACAAAAAACTGTAAAATATTCCACAGTCTGAGGATAAAGGGGAAAAGACAAGAGAAGAGGTTAATGAAACATAAAAAAATTTGAAGGGAGAAGGATAAAAATTATGTTCAAGAACTAACAAAATTAAATAAAAATAAAAAATTAATGAGAAAAAGAAATGGGAAAGAGACGGAGGAATAAAGACGCATGAATGAAATTTTGAAAGATAAAACGAATATTAAAACTACTTGAAAGACGGAAAGACAAAAATGTGGCAGAGAAATGTGAGGTGGAGAAGATGAGCAGGGAACTAGCAAAAGAGATCAAAAACTTCTTGGAAATAACGTGAAACCTTTACCTGAAGCTTTTTGACCAACTTTCATTTTATGGGAATGACTAATTATTACTAATTATTAGTTTCGCTGACGAAGGTCTATTATTATCTATTCTATAAGGTATTATTCTCTTCCCTTTCATTTAACTAAACGGAAAAAGTGTCTCAGATTCCGGTTTCTATTGCTTCAAAAGCTGTTTCTTTGTGGTCCCCTACCTTTTCCCTATCTCTAAGAAAATGAAAGCTTCAAAGGGCTCCCGGTAGCGGATTTACGTGTACCTCTCATTAATTTGAGTGTCCAGAGCATTCTGTACTTGCTTTATTTTAACCGCATTCCTTGGATGGTTCCTGAGTCTGTTATCCTAATGATTTGGCTGTAATTTAAGTCCTATCTTAACGACAAACGTTCAGTGAGTGAACCTCATCTTCAGCTGAGTTTCAATAATGCCGCCATTTTGTGAAACAACTAGCGGCACCGAGATAACTTTAGGGAAGGCAGTGAAATTCATAGAGTCTTTTATCTATAGGGAATGACAGTTGCAGTGGAATTCTTCCAAAAAAGGCCGAACGACTTTTAGGTTTTTCCCCAATATCGAAGGTAGAATGAGAAACAAAAAGCTAAATATTAATTATCACACTTGCCAAGTCTTTACAGGGCATGGAAATTTCTCGAGCTATCTGTATAGGTTTCAGCTAACGAACTCAGATAAATGCCTCGATTGCATCTCTAACTGTAGAGACGATCCCAGTCACATGCTGTTCGAATCTGTGGCATGGCAGGACCTTAGAAACCCGTATAGAATAGATGAATCCTTTTTAAATATTTGCCAGAAGGATTACCAAACCTTAAGCAGGTTTCAGGGCTTTTGTCTCAAAAGTCTTAGCTCTTAAGCACAAACACTAGCCTGAATCCACTCAGCTTTGGGTGTGCCTGTTGTATCCGTTCATTTTAGTGACATGTATGCTTTTCCTTTTTTGTAAACGAATAAATTAAAAAATTGACGACTAACGAATTATGCTTTCTGCTAGAGTGCAAACTGTACATTGTATTACAATATAACCTGTATCTTAGTATTTTTATCTTATACGTATTGTAATATGCTTATTGACAATACCACAAAATAAGCATTTCTATTATTGTGTTTAATGTATATATGGATATATCAATATATATAAAATGGAGATATCAATGCAATGTTATTATTTAAAAAAAAACGATGTGACTGTGCCCATCATAAAGAGAGGAAATTGCCAGATTTTCTCTTGAATACTCCTCTTGACTGACGATCCATCTCAATTCTTCTGTATCAACCCTTTTCAATGAACTAAAAGACAAACCAACGACCTCTCAAGAGACATTAGTCACTAAACACCATAACGCGCTTCTCTTAGCCTCTGACTTCTCTGTTCTATCATTTTTCTCTCATAGTTTGCTCTTTCTCAACCCTCTCCACTTTAATCCTTTCTTTTCTTCTTCTTACCTTTTTATTTTATTAATCTATTGGAGCTTATAAGGTTTCCAGATGACCCGTCCTCGAAGACAAAACTTTCCGGAAGTCCTTGGCCCTGCGTCGTAGTGACTCGTCAATGTTTCCTATGGTCTCATTCCTGGGGTGAGTGTACGGCTTGCAGGAAAAGGAGAAGTAGAATTCACGTTATTCTGTTCTTCTTTTCCTTGGTTGTCCTTGTTGAGCTCTTTCATCGTCCTCCTTGATTTCCAAGACTTTGCGGCAGAATTTTTGGAAGCTCTGCCATTTTTCCTTGGAACTACAATGTCCTGTATGAGTTGGTCCATGCTTAGGTCCGGGAGTTTTTCCTGGAGTTCTATTCTTTCTAGGATCCATGTTGGGCATCTCCTGAGTGTGTGATCTGCGGTGTCCTCTTCTTCTTTGCAGTAATCGCAGATCGGCGTGTCTCTTCGACGAATCCAGTGCAAGAATGCGTTGAAGCAGCCATGCCCAGTCAACATTTGGGTCATATGGAAGGTGAGCTCTCCGTGCTTCCTTTCCAACCGTTCTCTAAGATGTGGAGTAATGGCGGTGACTATTGGTTTTTGGATGGCATCGGATGATTCGAGCCTTTCTCTCCATTTTCTGTATGTTATTTCTTTTGTGATGTTCTTTATTTTATTCTTCTTTTGTGTTTGTTTCTTGGCGTCCTCTCTTGCTCTTGTAAGGATGGTGAGGGGAGGAGTTCCAGCTAGAACCATTGCTGCCGCTGCCGATGTAGTTCAGTAAGCCCTGCAGACTCTTTGGGCTATTCTTCTTTGGAGAGATGTTATCTTTTGCTCCACTTTTTTGTTGGTCTCTGCTGTTTCTGTCCAAATGGAGGCTCCGTATGCTGCAATGCTCATGACAACGTTTGAGTAGAGAAGGCGGACTCTTGTGTTGGGCCCCTCGATGTTTGGTAAAAGTCTACCCAGCAACCTTGTGGTGGTATCAATCTTGGTGGCTACGTTGTTGAAATGCTCTTCAAAGCTCCATCTGTTGTCGATTTGGAGCCCCAGGTATTTCATGCTTTCTTCTTCTTACCTTAACCCATCCTTTGTTCAGATTTGCGGCCATTAATTGGTGGTGGTGGTTTTAATCCCGTTTTTCACCCTTAAATTGTGGGTATAACAGGATGCGGAAGGAGGATTCGAACTGACTACCATTTGCGTCTAAGTCAGGAACTTAACCACTACACTACTCCTTCCACTGCTACCATTAATTCATTGTAATGTAATTCTTCTGGTTCAAGGCCAAGAGGTTTTTAAGAAAAGGTAAAATAGCACAAAAGGCCGCCCGAACGAATCATTAAAAGAATGCTGAATATACCTGAAATCATCATGTTAAAGGTGATCCACTAGAACAAAGGCTCAAGAATTTTAAGGAAAATGTTCAATTGGGACAATAGGCCGCCCGGATGGATTATACACAAAATAACGGTTGTCAACCCATTATGGAGGTATAAATACAGGCCCAAATCAATAAAACATTCTAAAATAAGGAATCGTTAGGTTTGTTTCTAACAACCTTACCACACTTCGTCACCACTAAGGGCGATTCACGAGTATCAGAGGATTTGTTCATTGACAACCTATCCTCACAAATCTCAACGACCGCCACAGGGAGAATCAATCCTGAAGCGAGAGGGTTTTCTCTGTCCGGAAGTCCGGACATCCTTATTTTCTGCTATCTTTCAACAATCATTGATAAAATAGTCTGTATATCTTTTTAGTCAGGTTGGAATCGAACCCATTACCTTCGGATTGATAGCTGATTGCGCTACCTTTCGGCCACTGGGCTCCTCCTATTACTTTTACTATTATTATCCTCCTTTCCTCCTTATTATTATAATTATCCTTTTTATTCTTCCTAAGTCATTTCCTCGGGTTATGGCACAGGCCCGTTCCCTACGAAAAAATTTCTCTTAAAATCAGACAAACTGCTTATTGCCTTGCTTAAAGACAGGTTCAATTTAGCGAGGCCTGAAGAAATATGTCAACCGCCTGGATTTCATACAACAATATCAGACCTTTGTGACATCTCCAGTTTTTTGCCGCGAAAAATGACCGTCACAATCGAGGTCGTCCCACTTTTGAATAAATCCCATGAATAAAGTGCATATTTGATGCGGGTGATTTCTTGAGACGCGTTTTGCGCAAAGTTAACATCACTTGTTTGGCCTACAAAAGAAAGATGCAAGAAGATGAGATGCAAATCTTTTGTTAGTGAACCTCGTATTGTGATTAGAATTATCCGCTCCCTGTATTCTCAAACGAATTTAAATACATCGCAAACAAGAAGACATAAAGACATAAAAACGTCTGATATTATTAGTTTAAGATTGCAAAACTGGAACAACAACGAACTGCCCCTTCTTTCGCGTTCTTAAAGAGAATAAGGAGCGAATTTGAATGCTAGAATACTGTCTCTTTAAAAAAAAATCACTTTTATTGGAAAACCTTGGCTACATTAATTACGTATTGTAGTCAATTACTTTTTGAAATTATTTTTGTAAATACTTGACTCAGAATCCTTAATCAAGTTGCAAAAGAGCTTTTATTATAGATGGGAATGATTGGGGACTGTATCCGATTACGGAAAAGGATTTCGAGGGTCTTTTTTGTCAAAGACGTAAAAATGACATTCAACGTTCTTTCCAGTAATAAATTATTAAAATGTTAATACTTTACTTTTCAATTTATTTCTAATGAAAATTTAAACGAAGCCGATTTTCTCTCGTCTGAGGATCGCTCTTTAAAATCAGTCGATGACATTTTCCCAGTCCCTTTCTTATACTCTAAATGTCGCTAGCGAACGACCGAAAGGAAAATATTAATAAATTTGGATAAAAATTTATTAGCCATGTGAACTAAACCTGTTGGATTTAATAGATTTAATTATTATATATTGTTGCATTGAACGTCGGTGTTGAACTGAGGCAAAGGATGATAATTAGTCTCCTAATGTCAGAATACCGCGCATAGATTAATACAAACATAATATTGTCGGAACCAGGTTGAATCGCTGATGATGGGTGAATGATGGACAACACTAATTCCGAACGTATATGTATATTGATATGTATATGTATGTAGATATATATGAAATATTACTGTAACTGTAATTTAGAATCAAAATGGATAATACAAAGATCCTGATAATGTGTAGCTCCGGGACTGAATCATGAATTTGGCTTCGCTTTTCGGCTGCTTTATTTCACTGTGCACATTCCGGAATGTGGCGAACGCCACAATATCAATACTTTAAAAATTCAAAATTCTATTGGTACAACCCATATTTTAATTACATGTTAGCAATAGGAACGACCCACTACTCGGCTATTCTGAAGAGAGCAATCGTCTTCGATTGAACAAATCAGCAGTGCAAAAAAGAGACTGGAATGGTTAGGCGTAATTTTTCTTTTAAATGTTGCACACGCACACGTAGTTGTATAATTTGTTGTTCCTGGTCAATTCCTTGGTGGAAACATACAACACTGGCATCCACTTACATCTTTATTAAGAATTAAGTAACATCCTTTGCTTTAGCTGGGACAAGAGAGAGAGGAGGCAGAAAATATTGAAATTATGTCATCCAAAAAGAGATGTTGTAGGCATGGCGAGGAGAACAGTGTGAGAGGATGGTTGTGTAGATCCCACTGGGATGGGTGAAAAGCTCTTTGCTATACCTGGACGTCCCATAACTAATACTAAATACGGAATTTATGGCAACGAACCCCACGATAATCTGATCTATCCTAAAGTTAAACACGATTCCGTTGATATATTCCTAATTTAAATCGTATAATTTAGATCGTATTTTGAACTCCGGGACGTAACATTTCAAAATGTCTTCTTATATAGGAGGTCGAAGCATGTGGAACTTCCAACTAGACCGAACATTCTTCAATAAAATTTTACCAATATCACTAAAAAGTCGTTCAGAGTTTAATCAGGATTTTAATGTTTACATCATAATCGTCTGTTCTTACTGGAAAGAATTTCGCTTTTATAACAAGACACGAGAAGAATTGAAAGCAATTGTCGTTAGTATAGACTATAGTTCTCTTGAACACCTTTTCTTGGATTATTGACGATATGAACACTTGAAACAAAGATAAACATCAGTAATGCTGAGCTTATTCTTATTCATTGGTACCTTGATGGGTGACCGTCTCATCACTGCGAATTTAACAGTTCTTTTTTTACTTTTTCTTTATTCTTACTAATCCTCTAAATTCGTAATTTACATCACTGGAATTTCTTCATCCATTAGAAGGTAAATGTTCACAACATATTCATAAAATAACAAGAAAAGTGTTCCGTATTTATTAAAAATTGTTGTTCGAATTGACATCGGCTATATTGTTTCAGTGGACAGTCACTGACACTGTGTAATGTAACCAAGAACAAGAATACTGTATCTCTTTGTCTTTGGTCAACTAAGAATCATGTACTTGTTTGACTCCTGTTTTTCTCTCAAAGACCAAGAATGGTTTTCTCGTGACGTTCTTTTTGTAGTAGGTGTTTTGCAAGAATACTATTATGTTATATATTATTCTTATTGATAGGGTTTGAGTGAACGAAGGGGACGTTTAGAATAATACTGAATGAAATAAAATATAAGTTTTTAGATTTAAATGTTGAAAAATGAATGCAAAGAGATATGATGCAAATTACACTGCCATCTGAGTCGATAATTTTCTATCATTCAAAGACACTTCCTCTATGGCTGATCTCTATTCGAATTAATTAGTATAAAGAGGGTTAACTATTAATAGGCAAAAGCGGCACCGACCAATTATTATTAAATATTGGAACTAAAAACATTATACACAGAGGTTTTACACCACGTCATATTTAACAAACTTCCTAACGTTTCATCCACTTCGAGAGCTGTTGAGATCGTGAAGATGACATTGTCACTCTACCACTATCAAAATGGACGAAACGTTGGTAAGTTTGTTATGCATGAAGCGGTGTAAATACCCAGTGTATTTTGTTTTTAGTTTCAAGTTTGACTGAAATTTTCCGAGTGACATTGAACGGAAATTGAACTCTAATAATAATTATTAAACATTTTTTGTCACAAACGAAAGTAATGGCAGAACGTGGGACTAAGCTGTCCTTATCTCGAATTTTCCATCAACTTACGAAAAAACCCACGCGAATTATGTGTTTCAAGTTGACAATAGAGTAGAGAAAATGTGGCTAAGTTGACTTTAAAACATTATCCTCATTTATTCTAGTATGTCAGTGACGAAATTATTTTTCATTTTTCTAAAAATTGATGTTTGATTTTCTGAAGAAAAAAGGAGGGAAAATGAGAAAGAAAAAAAGGACAGAGCAAGTCTAATAATTGTGAATAACATAAATCAACCTAATAGAAGAGTTTATAAGTTCAATTTTGAGTTTTGGATTTTCTCCAGAATCTGGGAACTCCGGTGGGGGCATGATTAATGAAAAGCCCTGAATCTCTCGCCTCGCTCCCTCCTCCACCTCCTCCTGGCATTCTATTACCATTCTCCTCTATGTCTCCGCCTAGTTCTTTGACCATTTTTATTGTTTTCAATTTAAGGAACACAAGGAGAGGATAGCGGGAGGTGAAACGATAGGTTATTTCTTGTCACCTGTAAAAATTTACCTCTTGGTAATGAACATTTCCATTAATTATTTGCTTCGAGAGATAACAACAGTATCAAACTTTGTTCCTATTAAAGAAATTGACACAATTTGAAAAATGAGCAAATCAATTGGTTCGTTCAACTTGTTTGTCGGGAAACGCTGTACTAATTTCTGAAGTGAGTTTCTCCGACAATGTTTGATTTTTCTTCCAGCCCCTCCCTCTCTCGTCCCCTTTCTCTCTTCTTGCGGTCGTACCTATTGAATTGTGTGTTGAAATTTGATGTTACGCGTTGTATACAATTACATAAAAGATAATCTCAGTCAAAATCGTATTTATCACCTACTAAAATTGTTTAATCGTCATAATTTGATCGAAAGGTCAGAGATTATGAAACCCAGGAAATTATTGGTTATGAAACCAACTGTTTCTATCGTTTTATTGTCTATTTTTGTAGAGATCTTGAACTTAAATCGGTGTGAATCTGATAGACGTTGAAGGAATGAGGGTTCAGAAAACAATGAAAAAAGATTGTGGGGTAAAGAAATAATGGAAATAATATTTTATTCTTTTGCAATGTAGTTAATTTGCAAATCAAAAGGAAAGAAGAACTGGCTACGAAAGTAATGCTATCTAAAGGTATTCCGATAGTTTAAAATACCTTAGTGTTGTAAATTCGCCAGGCAAGTTGAAGACCTAAAAAGAGAAGCGTCAAGGATCTAAACAAACAATAAGTGTAAGGGAACACAACCTGCTGCCTTAATATAGGCAACTAATTCTATTAATTTAAGGTTTTCTTCAAAGCTACTGCTGTTCGGTATACTATTATAAACTGAGTATTGCGAGTGAACGAAAGCTCAAAGGTCTCCAAAGGACGTTTTTAATAAGAACGAAGAAAAGTTATTCCTTCTCTTCAAGTCGTTCTTCTCTACTTCTTCTACACCCTCTTTGGATTTACCTAGAAAAATTCTGTCAGGGCATGGTAACTCTGCCTCTGAAAGAGAGAGCTTAGCTTTTGTTTACAACGTAATGACTCATAAGTTTAAATATTTACTTATTAGCAATTATGTATGCAAAAATGTTGTTAGACCTGCAACAAAATGAACAAAACTCATTTCTAGTATATAGAGTTGTATTTGTTATAAAAAGTTTTTCTTTGTAAAGTTCATTCAATTTTTCTATAAGTCTTAAAATAATTTTTTCTCCTCGTCTCGTGGGAAGTTAACACTAAGGCTTGGTTTCAAAAAGTGTTCAAATGTGATTAGAGTAACTGAAGCTCGCCACGGTTTTTTGGAGCTTTGCGCTTTGCAGTTGTCAGTCACAAACATCTCTTGTCTCTCATTGTGACTTTTCCCTCTATGTTTCCTTAACACTAACCCAAGTAAGAGATTGAGCTTACTGCTAAAGCCTAGTATTCATCCAAAGTTGAAGTTTCGCTTCGGATTTATTATTGGGAACTTTGAGAAGCTTTTGCCAGATGCCGAATGAAGTTATTATGAAGACCGTGGTGACTCGCCTTAATATGGTAAAGTTTTTAAAGAGATGAACTTAATTCAAGTACTCTGTTGGAAATTGGCCGAATATCAAATAAATAATTCGGCCGATGGAAAAATGTCTGATGTCTAAGACAATAAACGGGAGCTCTCTAAAAACCTTTTCTCTTCCTCTTCGCCCTTCAATTTTTGGTGAATCATCCAAGACCTTTGCACCCTGATCCTTTTCCTTTGAAGCCATAATCCTTCGAGCAAACACTTTTGTTTAAATGTTAAAATATGCACGAGATTGGTTTTGGACCAAATTCAAAGATGTATGGCACTTAAATATGGTAATTAAGAAGTCGGAGGAAAGGAAAAATTTATTTAATAAGAGAAGGCAGTGGTGAGATTTTTGGGGGAGCTAACACTCATTCATTTAATATTGTGGGATCTTTTCTTCTTTTTTTGTAAACTTGGAATCACTTGATTATGATAATAACGTCAACAAAGAGTTTATTAAATAAGAATAAAATGCAGTATTGTAATCAGTAGGCGGCTGAGAGAAGCTCTTAAGAAAGGCAAACACCTGAGTGCTACCTGAACGCATACATATTCATAAAGACCGACATCTTTTATTGTTTGCTCTCTTAGATTAAGGTTTGCTGAGCCAGAGTTGCATGAACCCTATCCGGCTTCGGATTTCTACGGCAGGGATGCTGGTAGATGACATGACGAAGAATATGAGAGCGAAAAGGTACCACTTAAGAAAACGCTTTTGAAAGTTCACTATTAATAATAATCTGATAAAAAACGTTGAAGCGGTAAAAAGGCATCCAGGAGAAGTTTTTTTAAAAGATCGATCTAATTGTAGGAGGAATGAGTTGTAACCATTAAACCATTCATCTCGAAGATGTGTTCATTCGACAAGGAAAAGGAGAGGAGAGAAGTGGAGAACAGAGAAAGCGAGGAAGGTGAAGGAATCACGCCTCACGATTTTGGCCAATATCACTCACCTATCGGTTCCCATCTATTATTCTAAATATGAAATCTCAATTGTTAATCTCACGTATTAATGAACAATACAAATAATAATAATAATAATAATGATAATGATAATAATAATAATAATAATAATAATAATAACAAGGATAATATAGTCCCAAACACAATATTTAAAAAAAAAGTTTTTAATTTTTTTTTGACGCGTCTGAGAAAAGGTGCAAAAATCACCTTAGCCGGGTAAAGAGGCTGAGAGGAAGATGGAAAAAGAAAAAAAGAAGAATGGTAATTAGCTCGTTGAGATAGAATGTGATAAACACCAGGAACAAAGAAACAATCCGAATGCGGCCCCAAGCGTTGATAGTGATGGATTCTTTATCAATAAATGGGTTTCCCGAAACCAGAATGGAGATCCGAGGAGAGGAACGATAAAGAAGAGAGAACATTCGACTTCAAGTTCCTATTGGAAACATCTGCTGGCAAATTATGAGAAGTCATTCTAAAACGACGGTAGTGATACAGGGCAGACAGCAAAAAGGACAATTTTTTTCTATAAATGTTGATTTACCTTCCGCTCTAGAAAATATCGTTCGTTATCACTTCATTGGGAAATAATTTTTACTTGATGGCGAATCAATAGAAAGCTCCTCGTCTATCTCTCGTTTAAGAAGTAGAAGGGCTTGAGCCTGCGTATAATAAATAAGAAGAACAGTTTTATTTAATAAGAATCCGTCGGCCCAAAGACAAAGATTGTAGATGCATTGTTGCCCTTATTTGGTTCTAGTTCCCAACCAATCGGAGATTTCACATACTGATTTTTTTCATTCTTTCACTCTTCCCTTTTTCTCTTTTAATCAAACAAAAAAGAAAGAAAAACTTTTTTTCTTTTTTTTAGCGATAAGAATCATCGAAATGTATTGAAACATAAAGTATGGACACGACTTTTAAATATATCTTCCCAAAAGTCAACCGTGGCGTGAGAATTCTACGGTGTAGTGTCATATGACCCCCGACTGTTTTAAAATTTTAATAATACACTTAGGAATGACTCTTGAAATTTTTTCCCTTTTTCCTTTTTTAAATTTTAAAACTGTCAGTCGATAACCTTTTCCTCTTCTTTTTAGAGTGTACCTTCGTCCCTAGTATCAACCAAAGTCAGACGGCCTTATTAAAAATTTAATTTTTGAAAATCCCAAAATATGTTCTCTGTCTTATTCTCATTCGTCTGGTTCTTGTGTGTGATTCTCGAAATACCCTTATACGCTAGATTATTATATATCATTTGAGAATCAAAAGCTTTTTTTAATAGTTCTTCGCTGAGGTGAGTGGCACGAATCGTTTCGAGAGGTTTAGTGCAAATATGGCCTATAATATGGCGGATAGTGGAAGAGTCACATGAATTACAAGCAAAAAAATTCGCAAAAGGTTTTTCAAGTTTCCTAGTTTCGCCGAAAGTAAATAAAACCAATAAAGCATGAATTCAATTAAACGTAAATTGAGGAAAGGAAGTTGAGGAGGGACATGTGTGCGTGATTTCTCACTTTAATCCAGTACCGTAAATGTGATTGTTGGCTTTTGGAACAAGCGACCTAAGTTTTTTTCTTTCTTCAATTTCCTCTCCATAGGTTGATATTAACTGTTGTAATTGTAAAGCATGAGGTGAGGGTCAAGTCAAGTCATGTGATTCCTCATCAATATGCTCACTTCGTGATTATATTTATATTATTATTTTTGGATCTGTGTTGGAACTTTTGAAAAGGAAAGAAGGGAAACTTGTTAATGCTTAAACATGACACGCTAAACCATATCTGGGAACAAACCAGTGGTAATCAAGTGGTTTGGGGAAGGGAAGACGAGAATGACATTTGAAATAAAAATCCAGTCTATGTTATGAAAGAAACTGGGGAAACTGACGTGTTGACCGAACGGTTTTTCACAAACCGCGTATAAGAAGTCATAGGCAAACAGGAACTACACGCACACATGTGCGATTTACTGTGTTCCGTCAGTTAAAAAAAATCCGCGGCTGTGTCTGACTTTTTTAACGCAATTTGCGATTAACCCATAAAAAATGGAAGTGTATGCAATGGATAACTGGACACGAACTTTGTAATAACATTATTAAAACGTACCTATCTTACCAATTAGTAATTTTCGTTGGATAATCATATCACCAAAGAAATGGAAGCGAAATAAAGCTCAAAACTTCAAATAAATACATTAATACTATTCCTCTACAGAAAGATTGGAAGGGAATTTAGCAATTAAAGAATCAATTCAGTAGTAACTTTTTAGACAGCCATATTTGGGTAGAATATGTTAATAAAAAAATTTTCCTTCAAACGTTTTTAACATGATTTCCCCTTTCATCTCCTCTTCCTTCTTGTCAAAATCCCATTTCATGATGTAAATTTTTAAAAGAAAAGGCAATTAAGAGAAGGTTTTGAATGAGGTTACGTTAAACGTTTCGAGTTTATCACAAAAAGCTTCTCTCTCTCTCTCTCTCTCTCTTGTTCGAACCGGTGAAACAATCACGCGAGCCGCCATGTTAGTAATGATGATAGTAGCCGGGGATTCAATACGCCGATTTATTGATTTCTAGTAGATCAAGTTCGATACTGGATGCAATTAAAATTACAATGGTTTTTGACAAGAAATCATCTTACTCATGACACATAAAGCTACGAGTTTGAGAGTTGGGGCCGCCGGGGGTCCTCCTCGATCGTTATCAACCGATAATTACGAATTGAGAAGTGATGCCCGTTCTCTTGATAGTACGTTATTAATCCCTCTACCCTCCTCTTCAACCTCCCCCCCCTCGCCCGACCTCTCCTTTTTATTTTTGATAAGACGTGCGTTGTAATGAGATTGGATCTCTATGAGGAAGGCATTGTTTTAATTGTTAGGAAGGATTATCGGGACATCTCATTGAAGGCGAGCGCCCTCCCCGTCCCTCCCCCAAAAGTGACTTAATGGCCCCGGCCTTTTTTTAGTTTTTGAGTTATTTTACGTTTCAAGGTCCTGACCAATCCCTTGCATTCCATTTCTTGCATTTCAACTTCTTTGGTTTCTCTTCTCTTCAACTTCTTTCTTGCATTTCTCCATTTTTGCCATGCTTTTACTATTCTCCTTTTTATTAAAGAAATTCCTAGATTTTCAGAGATTTTTTAAAAACTGCTTTGTACTACTTTGATTCAGTTTTTTTAAGCAAGGGAAACTCCTGGCAAGTATTCGTCCTTTTTTGAGGAGGAAGGGAGGATCGGCCTTACACTGACTAAAACCCCTAAGTAAACATCTCCTGAGCTGAAGAGAAGACTCAGGTATACGTTTGCAACGTCTTTTACCCAACGTTTGCACTCTTCTCAACCCGGTGATGTCACCACTTCGCAGAAGGTTATTGTTATAGTAGAGTTTTAATCCCATTTTTCACCCTTTTTGGGTATAACAGGATACAGGAGGAGGATTTGAACTCGTGACTATAACTTCTTAGTCTGGCGACTAACGACTACCCCACAGGCGTCCCGCGCGGTCCACCTCCTGTCCTACCCAATTTTCCTCGCTGTCAAGTCCTCACTAAGATTTTAATCCGTTTCTTGGCGTTCAAGACGCTGGTCTACTCCCCAGACATAACCCCTCAAAACTAGTCCAAACAATTTCATGGTGTTTTATGCTTGGAGACAGGTGGTAGTTAGCAAGGGGAATTAAATAATTAAAAAAAAAGATTTCAATAGCAAGTGATCTCTTTCTACGGCGTTGCAAAGGCGCCTTCCCTGTTTTACCCATACCGGATGTACTACCACCGTATGTTTCGACGTGACCTTTAAAGACGAACAGTTGTACCCTTTCCTATCCTACACAAGTACCATACGAAGCGCCCATGCTCCGAGAGAACCTGTATTACCCGGTAGTCAAGCAATCCTACTTTCGGTCTGACCAACGATCCAGCACTGGCCAGAACATGAGCTGGAGTCAACTCCTGATCTGATCTCTCCGAACCTGACGCTTCAAAACGTCAGTTATTCTCTTCCGAATACTTCTGTTCTTTCTTTCCATCACACTTTCATTTCCATTCTAACCCCTTACGCTTTTTATTTTTATAAAATAGTATACTTCTGAGGTCCAAAAATCTCTTCCGTTTTGTCATCAGAAATGAGGAGCAGAGGCCCCCGATCCCGTGGGCCTTGCGCAGTGCTTACGCTTGTTATGCGATAGCTACGCCTCTGGGGCATAGCCTGAATATGATATTTCCCTTCCTCTCTTGGTTCGTTTGAAATGTCTAAGTGTTTGTATAGAATTCTTCTTTTTCCTGCCGATTTCAAAAGCGAACGAAAGAAATTTTTGAATCGAAGCGATAAAAGCGAAAAATCGATAAGGAATTACATTCATCAGTCGAGAGACATGGTTCGATTGTTTGAGGTAATGGAGTCGAAATGATTATGGCCGAATCATTGCACTTGTTTAAAATATAAACGATGACTAATAGCTAGCGTCTTTCAGAACTAATCTAAAAATGCTTAGTCTTAGCAAAAGAATTGCTATCGACGATGAAAGAGATCTTTTGGCCGATTGCACATTTGGCTTTACTTCACTTCGATGCCCAGCAAAACATTTTTCCTTTAAGGATCTTATGAGCTTTACCGGATTTTCTTTTCTCCTTTAGTTTGTCAGTTCTTTTTTCCATTATCCTTGCTGTTCACTGGTCGATCTGGTCTTTCATATTGACCTCATCTAACACTCTTTAGACTGAATTCGGTTTTACATTTTACTGTTTTGATTCTCTTAACTATCTTTTGGTTATATTGTTCTTTCATAGACTTTTGTAAATCTTGCTCACTATCCTAAAAAGCTTTATTCATTTGTCAGTATTCAGAGAAATATTTTCTAGTGAATGAGTAGACGAACGAAGAAGGACATTAGAAAAGTGGGCGCGACTCGATGGTAAGAAGGACCAAAACTGTGCCATGACGGAGACCATTCAAGGGGTTACAAATAGGGCTAAGTGTGTAATTAGAAGGATATGAGATGGCTTATAATAATAAGAAGTTGATTAGGTGGAGCCAAAACCCGACAGAAGAATTAGACTGAAAGACTAAAGTGGATTTTAAAGAAAAGAGTCTCATTCCTACATTGAAGTGGACTCATCCGTCTTGCACAGTCATTCTCCTACGTCATCATCCACGGTCTACATGTCTCCTCTCCTCTTCCACCTTTTCCCTTTTTTAATACTTCGCTCCGGTTCCGCTTCTTTTTTTTTCCTCTAAAACTTCGTTCTAATTATCCGAACTGACAGAAATTAATTGACCGTTACTAGATTTGTTGCAAAGAAATGGGGAAAAAATGAAAGGATTTCTCGAATGCAGCCGAATTTTAAGAACTTAAAATGGTTATTCTGAACAACTGACTTGCCTTTGTTTTTTTTGCTCGGTCAGGAAAAACACAAGAACCAAGCAGTCGTCAGATAGTAATCGAAGGAGAACCTCCAGGAATGTGGTAGAAGAAAATATGAATTTGAGGGAAATCACACAAAAAGAAAACACTTAAATATGGTGTTAACACCGTGCATGGCGTTTTTCTTTGTACCTTTATTCCAGCTGGGTGGGTTCGTCTTTTACTGAGGTCTGTCCGGCACGTACACAAGAAAGAAGAATAGAAAAATCCACTGAATTCACACTTTTATTAATGTCTATTTTAACATAAACAAACCTCACTAAGCTATATCCTCTAAACTTTAATAAAAGAAAACATGAACTTTTCGTATTATTTTAAGAGTGCTCTTTGCCATTTTGACCGTTCGATCCTTCACTCATCTTTATTGTTACTCTTTATTATTATTATCAATCACTATTACTTGCCATTTTCTTTTGCAAAACTTATGCGATTTACGATGGCCGTCCGCGGCAGGGGTGGCTCAGGGGGGTGAAGGCTTTAGCCGAATCCCGCCTGATAACCCCGGGTTCTCTGACTTCAATAGCGGAAGATCGTGCCAGTTGGAAGTATTTGATTGCTTCCCTCACCCCGCGACCCTAACGGATAAGCGGGTCCATGAAAAGAAAAGAAAAAAAGAAAATGCGATTTACGAATCGTCAATGGAAAAATTTGGTTTCTTTATAATTTTTTCTTACCTAAGTAATTTGTCTAGTTACGGGGTTGAAAGAACTGGAAGGCTGAAGAGTTTACCTTTTACCTCTTATTATTAGAACAAGAATAAAAATTTTTTAATACGAAACCGAGAACGAAGTGGAAAAAAATGTGAAAAATTTAATAAATCAGAAATTCCCAACTAATCATTCTCGTTATTTTGCCCTGTTTGTTAAGCGTTATTAGATTTTTCCCTTTATTACGTTATTAAATTTTTCTTTCAATTTTTTAACAACAATAATAATGATAAACATAACGATGGGGATGACAGAGCCTATAGTATACTCAGTATAACAATAAATATAAATTCCTTTTCAATCTACCAGTCAAAGTCATTTTTTTGGAGATACTTCCTTCCTCTTCCTTAGTTTTCATATCCCAGTGGGGGTGGTTCCTTTTCTCCTAGTTCTCATTTGACAATAATAATAATTAATTGTAGTTTTTTACAAATATTTAAAAAATATTGACATTAAACGAAAGAGATGTTCTACAATTAATAGGGTCCAATTATCTCATTTCATAATTTCTGTACAAATTTTCATAAATATCACAACCAGTTAAAACAGAAAGAGAAATGATTTGATGAATTTACTCGACAAATGCATTGCATGCGTAGGCCTATAGTTTATTTTTGGTTATATTTATTTATGTATTATTTGCATCTACTTTATTTATAAATCATATATTTATTACTACTCCTTTACGCAAATACATGAATTTAGAAAATAGATAAAAACTGAGATGAAGCCTTTTAATATTTTAATACTCACTTTGTCAAAACAATTTCTTCTTTCACGTTACCTATTGTAAAATGATTCAAGATTATCCTTACCACTAACAATTCACCCCTGACGTGTTTATTACCAAGCATTTTACTATTATCATCATCATCATCATTATTATTATTGTTACGTAGTCGAAAACCAAATTTGTTAGAAAGGTAGTCAACATCGTTGAACCCTCGAAAAGGTTTTAAGATTACAATTCACTTTTTTTCGCGTCTTCTTCAAAAGTTGAAAAAAGGAAAATTTCAAAGGATAATAGAGCCATCTCAAAGTGATTGTGATTGGTGGTGACCCTTGGACTCCTCCGAAAGTTCTTTTGTTGCTCTGATCCGAAAACAAAAAAGCCGATGGTGGAAGAAGAAAAAAATTGGGTTCGGGGCTCGTGAAAATTCCAGCGTGATATATTTGAAAGTGGTGGAGAGGGTGCACGAGGAAAGGGGTGGGAGGGAAGGGAGAAAAATAAAGAGTAAAAAAGAAATGGACGAGTGAATTGAATTGAACTTCACGAAACCTGCCTGATAAAAATCATCGAGGAGTGGAATTGTTTGCATACGTCGCACGAAGCGATTGTACCTGAGCTTGTGCCTTAAGATTACAACAAAGACATCGGTTCTCAAATGGAAAATTTCGATAAGTCATGAGTAAACGTTTTTTTCTTTTCTTTTTTTTATACACATTTTTTATCATTATATTTCTTCCCTTCGGCTTTTTATCGATAAGTTAATTTTTGTATAAGGAAAGAAGTCGGATGATAGTTTCGTTAATGGCCGAAGAAAGGTAAATGTCATGTATTTTGATGAAAACTCGAGGTCAGTTTAAAAAATGCAAGCCTTTTCGGATAAAGATCGGTCAATTAGTTCGGAGAATTCTTTAGAAATTCTTATTTTTTCGTTCCTCCTTTTGTTACCCTCCTCTACCCTTCATTCCTCCTCCCTCTTCACACTAGACTTGTTGATTGCATGTCCAGTCTCTCTGTTTTCTGTTGCCTCTTATCGAATCCTTCCTTTTAATTTAATATTCATCACCTCGTCCTCTGTCAGTTCTTCCCAGTAATGAAATGGTCATGGATTCCCAATTTTTTGAAGTACTCTCTCATGTTTTTCCAATTTCGTTTAGGTCTGGTATGGTTCTCTAGGTTTAGGAAAGTTATTGTTTTTGGAGGAACGTGAGCGGCAACAATGAATTCATCACGTCACATTGCTCTTTCCTATTTCACAAATCTCTCACTTTCAATTTTTTTGTCCATTTTATCTTAATTTTTTTTAACTTGCTAATTTTACAGAGCAATAAAAAAGCTAACCCATTAACCCTTGGTTTCAAATTGCGGCCCACCAAGCTCTACTAAATGGCCCAGTGGCCCAATGAAAACCGACTGAGTGAAAATTTGTGAAAGGCCGATTGCTCCTTGTTAAGTCTGAACTGTAGTGCCTGACCAGTATGAAAATGATCGAGTCTGTGCTTAGAAACTGCTAACATTTTTTGCCTCAACATATCTTTATGAGGCGATATACAGAAAATACATGCAGAAACAGACTGATAGATGTACATGCAGATGACGCCTTGAGGGTTGACTGTATGACTTGTAAAATTGTAAAATCTTTTTTTTGGTAAGGCGTGTGACCCAGTCGCAATGGTCACAATGGAAATTTGGCCCGGGAAGGAAAAAGCTTGAGTACCAAGGCCATAAACTATACTTACACAAAGACACACAAAGACAAAAACAAACAAACAAAAACGAAAAAGGGGGTAGGGTTGGTAAAGTTTGGCGGACCCTAATTTCCTAACCTCGTTCAGGAACCATTTCAGCCTTCTTCGTATACTCTTCTGCAAGCTATTCCAAACCTGCTCCAGGGTGATCCAATTCGCTTTTCATCTATGTTCCCTATTTATTAACAGTTAAACAGAATAAGCTCTATTCAATCTACCTCTCCACATAGCGGACATTTTCTTGACCTGTCAACGTCCTCATTCCCTTCCAGTACCACCCACTCAACTTCGGCCAAGCTATCGCCCCGTCTATGTCATCACTTTCAGTCGTCCCAGAGCTCTTTTGCAGTGCGTTTTGTTAGTGTCATAGTTTTATTTAAAACTTGCATTCACAGTATTAAACATGTGTAGGGAAACCACCTATTACATTAATGGTAAGAGAAAAGCTCGTACAACTTGATTGGGATGTTTTACCGCACACTGCATACCTTTTAGGTCTCCCTCTGTGAACGAAATAAAAGCTCACCTTCACGATTATTTCTTGTTCAGAACACAAAAATTATGAAAAGAAGGTTCCTGAGAGGTGGAAGAAGGCAATAGAACAAAAGGGCTTATGTTTAAAAAAAATATATAATACATTAAACTCTAAACATTATATATTCATTACATATTATAAAGAGGAAGGAAACTTATGGAACACTCTAGTGCATTAGAGATCCCAATAATTGCTGATATGGTATGACCATTTCTTGCTCACTATCTTTTACTACAATACCAAATTTCTTAAGTGCCTCAATTTGGATGTTAAGGGCTTTAACATCTGTCAAATTATAAATAAACCTTTTATTGACTCAATAAAATCATATAAATTAATTACCTCCACTTGAGGTATTTTACCCATATTTAACCCCGTTTAAAAGAGTAGCAAGCTATGTATGGATATTATCTTATAAAAATTCAAAGTAACTGTTGCTCTGAAAAATTGATGGAATGGCTGTGTCACTATGGAAACGTCAAGTCAAACATTTTCCAGTTTTTCCTCATAATATTCTATTTTATTTTGGCTGGATTCTGAGGTTTTATAATATTTCCTGGATGAAAATTTTTATTTTTGGAGTTTCCTACAGTGTCTAATTCATAATTTATCAGTTTTTTTTAACGGTGTCTTCTTCATTTGAACAAGGTAAAAAAGGTCAGTTCTATCAAATTTGTAATTGTTGTTCAAACGAAGCCGATGACTGAAATAATGTCGTCGTCGATATCACTTGGCACTTTGATTTCTTGAAATTGTTTTTAGTACCTATTACATTTTAGACTAAAATAAATTAATGTAGAAGTGCCTCATACTAGTGGTTACAGGATTGCTCTGCTTTACTGCTGTACAAAGATTTTCTTTTAAGAGAAAACTTTTTAAATAATTATCACTTTGACTGAACAATCAGACGGCCCAAGGAAACACAACCAAGTCAATAGTGGCATGCAAAATATAAATCATGACACGGGGATACACTGTTATCAGTAAATTTGAGTTATCTGAATGGGAACTGAAACCTTAATATTGTGGCTCAGAATCAATTCCGTGTAATTTTATCGTTAATAATATTAAAGTTCAGGTTTCGAGTTTGTGGATTAACTTCTTCAGTTTCACTAGCCTCACCTGGTTTTTCTCTTTTGTGCTTCTTGCAAGATTTAATTTTGACATATTCCGTTGACTAAACACTTATGATTAAAAAAATTTGAACTTGAATTTAACGGCAAAAGGTTTTTTAAAGTCTCAAGAGTTGTAGTATTATTATTAAAGGCGAGGTTTCGTGACCGCAAGCACGAAACCTTCTCCGTCTCCCTCCACTGTTCTCAGCTAATATGACCAGTGCACTCTTTGCAAAGTTAACATTTGCTCTAAATCCATCCTAATCTGGTTCCTCATCTAGGACTAGTCTCACCTAACGGTTTTTTCCCGCCGGGTCTTCTATTAGTAAATCTTTGGTTCTTTCTCTAAAACTTGCCTTGCCCATCACAAACTACGTGACTTCCAATAACCCTTGTCGATATCAGCGATATTTCGTACCTTGTGTAAATCCTCTCCTTCTAACATATACAAAAACAAGGAGTCGTACCCTGATTGTATACGAATCCCTTTTGGTACGAAATTTATTCTGAAATCCGAACTGGAATCAGACGAAAATAAAAAAAAAAATTCTTTTTGTTGCTCGTATTAAAGGCTGCCATCCTTTTTTTATGTCAAGCGATTTGTCTTGCTTGTTAATTGCGTACCGACACATCATATATTATCTATTAGCAGTTGGCACTTCACTAAGCCGAGGATCCAGTAACCAAAACCCGTGTCCAGGTTCTTCATTAGAAACAATAATGGCACGCAATCAATTACTCTTCTCTCTCTCTCTACCCCGTCCCAATCCTCGTCCTCCTCATCCTCGTTAAATCCTCCTTAAAAATTATTAATACTTACCTCATAGTTTGGGGTCTTTAATTTACGTCACTCGTTATTTATTTGATTTTTTTTGTGTTGAAGATTCAAAATCTTTGTTGCTGAACATCCAGGAGTTCTACTTTTTCCATTTCTAATTTTTACCGTCTGTCTCAAATATATGTATATCAAAGTAACCGCGAAAAATTTATGAATGTGTTTTTAAAGGTCATGAATTTGAGCGCCCGACTTTAAAACCATGGCGAGTCAATTAAAAAAAAGAAAAGAATTCTTTTTAACGGTTAATAAATTTTAAAAATAATTATTAACTACAAACACGAAGTAAAGAGAGAGAGAGAGAGAGAGCTTGTAATTTTTGACGATAAAAAATTTTTTTAACACATTTGCTTGAAGTATTAATATGTAATTATTTTAATGGTTTTTCGATATGTTTCATACCCATAAGAATTTAGGAAAACAATTAACAGTTAGGATGAAGATGAATAACATCTGATTCACTGAATGGTAATTGATTAATAAACGATTTGCGAGCACACCCTCTATTAAGCATATTCTTTGTCACCATAAACGTAAGTCACATTGTACAGAGGAAAAAAGGTTACCCTTGGACGACATCTTTAAAAATATTTTTATAATAGCGTATCAGTTCCTTGATTTTCAGCGAGTAATCCGTGACGCCATTATTATTGAACTACAGTATGTGTGTATGAATTAGCATTTATTTTTAATACTTACATTTCATGAACTCGCTCATTCGTTAGGGGTTGAGGGGTGAGGGAAGCAACTAAGGACTTCCAACTGGAACGATCCTCCGCTATCGAGGTCAGAGAGCCCGGGATTATCAGACGGGATTCGGCCAAGGCCTTCACCCCCTGAGCCACCCCTGTCGCGGACGGCCACGGGGCCGCTTTCTTCCCGGGCACTCCGACAGACCCGACGAACCAGGCGTTCTGGGGGGAAGCTTCTGCACGTGCCCAAACCATGGAGGATGGCCGTGTTACGACACCTATCCAGCCTCGACACACCGGCCACCGCTCTGAGATACCTCATTTCGACCGCTTGTACCCAGGATCTGATCCTTTCCGTCATCTCCCACACCTCATGACCATAAGTGAGGACAGGAACATAATAATTTCCGTGTCCCAGACCATCATCACCCACCTGCCCGTTAAAAATGTCCGTCTCACCTTGTAGCTATCCCTTCCTCCCTACTTCAGCCTCAAAAAGAAAGAAAAAAGGAAAAAAGGAAAAAGAAGAATTTTTTTTCTCTTCACTTCTCTCTTTTTCTGTCTTTTCTTGTCTGTCCTCCGTCCGTCTGCCTGGCCAGGACAGGCCGGGCTTCTGCCTGTCTGTCTGTCCCCTATGTGTCAAGGGGAGTGTGGGTTTAGTGGGTAAAAATCCCACACAATCTGGGTCAACTTTCCAGATGCCTTTTGAAGGTTCCCTCACTTCCCTCTATCAAAAAAAAAATAACAGCAATAATTTATTTATTTATTTCTAATTATTTAATTAAATTTATTTATAATTATAATAATTAATTTATTTATTATATAATTATTTTTAATAAATAAATATATTACTTAAATCAGTATTTTCATCCATATTCAACCTAACCTCAAAACATTAACAAATCTAGTTACACATAAGGACGTGATAAAAATCTTACATTCTCTAAAATTTATAGTTATAGATGAGTTTTTATCTCGTTTTTCACTCTTTTTCGATATAATAAGATACGAGAGGAGGATTTGAAGTCGCGACTATAACTTCTTAGTCTGGCACTTAACTACTACACCACAGAAATCCCGCTACTTTCTAAATTTTGGGGGTCTGTTAGCACGAACTAACGTCAACGTAGAAAGTTAAAATTTCATAATAAACATTACTATAATGCACAAAATAAATTAGGGCATCATGCATTTTAAAAAAAATTTTGTCCAAATAAGAGACACTCTAATATACAGTGTATTCTTATAACTAACAATAGCAAAAACTTGAAGAACAAGAAATAATGATAAATAATTTATTGCAAACTGGAGTGAAATAAATATTGTAGGTTGATATTTTATTTAATGGTACCTTTTTTTTGTCACAAGGATTTATTTTCTATACAAAGAGTACAATGAGCACAAAGGATGACCTTTTACAAGGCCAAAAGGAAAAAAGAAAGGAGAGAAAGGGCTTTAGTGAGCCAAAGCATAAACTGAAACAGGGTACAAGAAGGAGGAATTGAAAACCGATGTGTATTGTGCCTAAAAAGTGTTAACGAAAACAGGGAAAAAATCAATTTCTTTAAATAATAAATGTAGAAATTATAAATGATAAGAAAAATCATGAAAAGCAAAGTTAAAAACAACAGGTTCTCGGATTTTAAGGGAGGAACATGAGAGATAAAGAAGAAAGAGCTTTCAAGAGGAAAAATAAAAAGAAATTTTAAAATTCGTCGTGGACGATGTTGCTTCTATGGCAACGGAGTTAAGTACACTGAGGAAAACGGTGAAGTCGGTTACCCAGCTCACATACAAATTATTCTATTAACTGCAATTACAAAGCGTTCCTCCGGCAAGCAAACAATTTTATGACGAATATTCCACCGCGTTGTGTAAATGAATAATTAAAAGTAAAGAATCCTTCTTTCCTTTCTTATTTTCACTTAAACACCAACCTCATGCATGTCTTCCATTATTTGTTGGAACTTTTTCGACAATAATGCGATGTGAAAACCCATTTTATACATTATTTTTATTTTCAACTTTGTCAAAGTGAACTTTTTTGTCTCCATGTCGAGGTCTTTGTGAGGCCACCTGTACCCTACAAAAGCTTTAATCTTTTGAATTTTTCATTTTCTGTCATGAAGTGATTTAGTTTGAAACCTTTCTTTATTCCTCTTTGTTCTCGTTTTCCACCACTTGCTGCTACATCCTCCTCCTCCATCCATCCTCTTCCCTCTGACATTATGCACTAGTCGTCCAAAAATAAATCCAATCATACAGTGAGGCAAAAAACATTTTTTTTATTGCTTCGTTATTATTTAAAAATTAAATTTTTATGCATGTGAAATTTATTTATAACCACTTGGTCATTATTTATTAACAATCAATTATGGCTAGATGACGTAAAAAAAAAGTATTAAAAACCGTCCAATGGTGGTGCCTGAAAAAAAAATTATTTATTATATTTATAAATTAAATTTACATCTCATAAAAAAATTTTTTATCGGTGATTAAAAATTGTTTACAAATTTGAAATTATTTGTTGTGTAAATTAATTATGAAACACCTACTTAGAGTCACTTTGACGTGTTTGAGACGCCTTTCTAGTTCTTCATTTTCCCTTTTCGGAACCTTTTTCTAAATTACAGGCAACCTTTTTCAGTTTACTATTGTAACAGGTATAGAGCAACGGTTTTAATTAGAGTTACACATACATTTTTATAAAACCTTACTTTAATTTATGACAGCTTTCATAAATACTTCCATCAATATTTTGGATGAGTCTTTTTTGGGCGCTTGTGGGGGATTCTAAATTTCTCTGTTACGTTCACCATCATCTAGTAATTATAAACCATCATCAACCAGAAACCTTCCTGTAACCCTTATCTTAGGCACTTCTATTGGACTCTGCGTTTCAGGTTTCTCCCTGTTCCTCTTAGCTCAACACCAGTTATAGGAGTGTTTGGATTATGGGAAATAAAAGCTGGGATTTTAGGGTTCACGAACGCGGTCATTAACAATCCAAGATAAAGTCACTGAAAATGGCTTACGGCAAGCTTTCGCTTCGCGTGAGAGGTCCAAGTTTTAGGAGGCGCGAAAGTAATGGATGTGATTACAGTCATGGACTTTGTGAAAAATACAGCGACCGAGCCATTTTTGTAGTTGAATGAACAGAGCTTTAAAAACTTAAAAATTTATATTTGTTATACCTTGGTTTTCAAACTTAACATTTCGATTCTTTCAAGTAGTGTCTCGCCTCTCAAAATTCCTTTAGCCTTTTACAAGGATCTAATGACGCAAAAACTTTAGCCTATACGATCAGCCAGAGGAGGAGGGACACTAAGGTATTATTTAAAACAGCAAAGAAAGCAAAAATTTCCTCCTGTTTTTTCATTTCCTCTCTCCTTTTTCTTTGAAAACGTTAAAAAAAAGAAAAGAAAAAAGAAAAAGTTTTTTTATTCGGAAACTTTAGGCCCTCACTTAAGAATTTCAGGAATTTCGAATCGGCCGAGATAATTTTATGTGGGTGATAAATTCACTTTTTTATTTTCTCATTTTCATTTCCTTTTTCTTCTGCTTTTCGGCCTTACAGTTCGGTGCCAGTAAAAACTGTACTTTAAAGGAAAAGAAGAATGGGAGCTCGTGTTTACTGATTTATGTTAACCACTTTGGTATTTGGAATCACTGAATTTTTGTTGACCTGGTGAGATTAGGGGTTATTATGTCTCTGTATTTGGTAGATCATGCTCCAAGTAAACAGCATTGAAACAATTTAATGTAGAGATTTATCGGGACAACTCAGATAGAATTCAAAAATAGTATAAATACCTTGGATAACAAATAGATTATGAATATAGTTTCAAAGGGAACTTTGACAAAGTTGCCACAATGGTATATAATGCAACCAGCCTACTTGGTCTACAACCAAACACAAAAATACCTAGCACCAGAGTCCGGTTACTGTACGCTAATGTAATAATTAGCATAGAGCCGTACGGACTTCCCAACTGAGTGAAAACTATGAAATAGAACAAGCAATGGCAAATCGCGTCTGCAGAGCGTACACAAAACATCAGGAGCTGCAGCAATGGTCCTCCCTGAGATCCCACCAGTTACAATCCTTACTAAAGTATGACAAAGTTCCAGAAAAGGAGTCACAAGAGACACTGACTAAGAAACTGACCAAGGAAATCGTTTACTGAGAAGGGACGACTCAGCTTGAGAACCCCGATACCGTTTAGAAGCCTATCGTGCCACCTATTCTAACACGTCCAAAAAAAAACAGAGAGATCCTAGCCACGTAAGTCGACTTCGTAATTTTCACATAATGACAGGACACGGTTATTTCAACGCCTTCCTCCATCTCATTCAATAGAACACACACTAAGGGAATGTCCCGCGTGGTAATCCGAGCGACAGAATCTTCAGGAGACTTTCCAGAGTCTGAACCTAGAAAACATCATAAACATAGAATCGTCGAAGAAGTGGTAGAACTTCCACAACTTCTTTCGGCGAATTCTAAAAAGAAAAAAGGACGTCAGGGGTAAGCAAGGAAGAAGAAAGAATCAATTCGTTTCCATTCGAGTTTGAGCCGTGCTTGGAAATCGAAGGGTTAAAAGTGTGAATTTCGAAACTCTTCTTCTTCCCCCGTTCTGCCGAGTATGCTCCAGTGAGCAAACAATTTCAACTCAGTTGATTGGTAAGTAAACAAAAACGGAATTGGATGTAAACGCTAAGGTACTCTTGCTGTATTGAGCAGTGAGGATGCGTTCCATGACGAGAATATGACTTCGCCGCGGGATTTCCAATATTCAGGTGAGCAATTTTTCCACTCAAAAACTATAGTATCTCAATCACGTGATCGGCAATTCAAGCGCATTTATGTAAGGCCCCGTCCGATAAGTTTCCTTCCTTTTTATAATATTTTATTATTTACTTTGTTATTATACTGTTGTTTTGGAATCGAAGTGCCATTGACACACACCCCACACATTATATTGAGGATTTTCATCAAGCATCGACTCCATTGGGTTCGTACCATCTCCATCTTTGACCCCGAAAATTTCACCCTCGAAATCTTTTAAAGCAATTATCAACGGTTGTGATAGTTTGAGCACCATAACCGTACAGGCTACGAAATCTAGTCGACAGTATTCTGTACACTATCATCATTTATGAATCAATCAAGGATGGCATTCCGTAAATGTCGCTTTTCACGACCCATCTTTACCGCTGACGATGAAAGTAGACTGTGTCACGAACGAAACCATATGCCTGTATGTTTGCACGAGTAGAGCCAGATGAAGCCATTCATAGCGCGACGAGAAAGAAATTTTCGGGACGTGCTAATAGAACTGGTGCTTTTGGCGCAAGAACGACCGACTAGAATCTATGTATTATAATATACATATTATTAGCAGACGACTTGTAAATTACTTTAGAATCACCAGCAAAGTGGCGTGGAAGACATTAAAAAGTGAATGGTGTACCAGAAATATTTTTTAAAATCTTGCTAGATCTACTTCAGCGTTTTGGTACGACTTTGTGAGAAATCTGGATTATAATTCAAAGATACTATAGTTTGTTCGCTATGAAATATAATAATTTTTAATATAAAAATTTTGGAAATAAAATGGCAATGAGTGAACTCTAAGCCTTAAATTAAACGATAAATTATGACGCAAAAAAATTTCGAAATATTTCTTCGGCTTGAAGGTGACGAATAACTTGCGGGCTTTTTCAATAACAACAGAGAGATATCATTGGTCATTTTAGAAAATTATAATTCTCTTTCTTGTATTATAATTTTTTTGTTCGTTCGTTATTTTTTAAAACTAAAACGCACATTTTTGAATTGTAGAGGGAAGTCGGTTATGAAAACAAGCACAATTAAATGAAATTATGTAAAGACATAAAGGAAGGTTTTTTTCTTTAATTTTTTATATAAACCTTTGGTTTCTTTTCTCAGTTTCTCCTCACTGACTTCAACTTTTTTTGTTTCTCGGAAATAAAACCCGCTGAAGCTTTTTCGAATTTTCCTGATATAAGACGAATGGCTCTCTGAGGACTAAACACAAAAGGGGGTACGAAAAACATGTACAAGAGGATTTTTTTGCAATTGACTATTGATTTTAAAGCATCCAACATCAAATTTTGTTATTAAAAATGTACTCCTATTTGTATTAATATATTAATATATATTTGTTGTAAATTATGGTTAGAATGCCTTTGAGGAAGCTATGTATTTACAAGCACACGATGGTTTTTCGTTTTTGTTAAGATCGGCAATATTTATTCAAAAATTTCAAATTTTGAAAGAGTAACAGGGGAGCACACTGCTTTCAAAATTTTATGAATGAAGTGGGTACTTCCCTTAAGAATCGCTGCGCTAATCTCTGTTTGGCCCAAATCTAGTAAAAGATTGTAAAATCGTTATCCATGGAGTTCCCGAGAATGAGAAACAGAAGAGTGTGTTAAAAGAAAATGCACACAAAGAAAGAAATATGGAAATACGAGGGGAATGACTATGTCAAGTAAAAATAATTTCTGTTTTTGGACCTTTCACAATGGCGCCGGCAAATTGGGTTTATTCCTTTTAAAAGAAAAATAATCTTTTTTAAGTTTTTTTAAAAATATTTTTGAGAAGTTAAAAATGAAGTTAAGGCGGTTTTTTGAGAGAAAATAAGAAAAATTCGAGAATAAAAGAATGCACCTCGGTTCAGGAGAAAATGTAAAAGCTTGGAAGCTTTAACGACATCACAAGGCCCCGCTCGCGTTAAATTATTTGCGTGACTCCTATATTTCATCATTCTCGTTAGCGTCAGTTTCAAAAACCAAAAATAATGCAGGTGATGACACTTCGACTGTTCCGGAAAAACTTTAAAAGCCCAACACAATTTTTCACGTTTTTTTACTACTGTTTTCCTTTATTTTTCTTTTTGAAGCAGTGTTTTGCAGCTGAAAATAAACTTTGGTCTCTTTAACCTGGAAGCTATCTAACTTGGAAACCGATTCAAGACATTTTAACGCTTTGCTGATAGGCAATGTTATAAAGAAACTGAACACCGGCTGTTATTTTGTTATTAAATATGATAATGAAGTTGAACATTCCAAATAAACTCCAATAAATTTCAGTTTATACTGAATGAAATGAAATCGAACTCTGGGCATATTCTTTATAATTTTTATTTACTGTGATAATCGGGCAATATGGTGTCGCCTATGAGTAATGGTACACCGCAGTTTTGCTGATATATCTAGTTTCGCTGCGATTTCCTTATGAATAGCGTACTGTAGCACAAATTGTAGTTGTTGTTGGATTAGTTTTTACGTCGGTGATGCTTGTTCAAAAGCGTGGCCGTTTAGTTTCCCTGAGATTGCTGAGAAGTGAATCTTTGTTAGGGGTCCTTTTAGAAGTACGAGATGAACTGCCATGCAGTGTACTGCATTCATCTAAATCCACAAAAATCCATTTCTTAGCTACTTTTAGTACAATTTTTGTGCCTTAGCTTATTGTGTAAGTTGTTAGAGTAAATTTTGAATGCATTAAACAAAATACAATTGATTAAAAAGGATGCTTTTTTATTCCACTTTATACTTTTTCAGATGATACTGCTGTTCGTCAAATTCTCAATTGCTGCATTTACCTCTTTTCATATGTTATGTGTAGTGCCTTGTTTTACTGTATAGGTGAAATTTGATTTTTTTCGTATTTTTTGAAATTTTTAAATTAAGCCTCCTGAAATTGTAATAGCACTAAAAATGGCAAAAATAATATCTTCTTTATTTTAAAGTGAATACAACTGAACACGATACCCAAAGCTTTTGCAATATTTTATCTTTCTGGCTTTCATAAATTGAAGTAGATAGTTCATGTGCAATGATAAGGTGACTCGTCACCGGTCATCAATGTGTTAATTACTGCATAATAAATTACCTTTGTCTTTCAATGTTATACTTTGTTCTTTCATTTGCAGAAAAAGTTTTCTCCAAAGAGACAAAAGGAACAATGTAGCTTTGTGACTCTATGTGAATAGCTACTCACTGTTCCTTTCTAGTATTCAGTATTTGATCAAAGGTGATCGACTATCAATTGAGAAAAATGAGGAATTGAGGTTCCCGAAAAGGAGACTGCACCAAAGGAAACGTATTACGCCGCTTTGACGTCCTAAAACATCCCGTGGGCAATGTTTTTACGAGTTGTTGTGCCCCTAAAAATACTAAAAAAGCGAATCTTTTAATTTTTAACTAAATCCGCTGAATGTAAAAAAAGGAAAAAAAAGAGTTTGCACTATTCTATAAATAAAAAAAGGAATAGTGAGTAAGTTTCCATGAAAAACTTGAATTATTCAATGCCAAACAAACCATCCTTTTAAAAAAAAGGGCAAAACTAATTTTGATAGTAAGCAAACAAGGAAATTAAAATAAAAAAGTGTTTTTGCCATGCAAAGAAACTTTCAATATAATAGACGGCCTCTGTCAGGGGTAGAAAGAAAAGAAAAACGCAAAAGGGGGTTGAAATTGTTGTGAATGTGACTCACTTCCTTTTAGAGCTAGGGCTCCGAGGGCCACTTATAAAAAACGAGCAAAATGCACGATTTTCCTTCCCTCATGTGCCCTCAAATAAAAGAAAGATTCCCACCCCCATCCCCTCTTCGAATTCATAAAAAATCTATTAAAAAATAATTAATTAAAGGGAAAGGAAAATATCGATTTTCAAATGGAACTGGTGGTCACTTACTTCATGCGTTTATTCTTTGACGCAAGTCGCACGCCAACGGAAAGAATTTTTGATTCTGTTGAGAAATGGGATTTTCTACTTTTCCCTGAACCCTCTCCATCCAACTTCCCTCCTCCCATTTCATTCATCTTTCTTTTTTTCCTCTCCTCCTCCTCCTGCTCTTTCCCCGACACTGACTTTCTTTTCTTTAAACTTTCCTTTTTTTTGCGATTTCCCTGACTAAATCTCTTGAAAAGAAATCAAAATTTGTTTACAAATTTCCTTTTACCCTTTTCAAACTTTTTCCTTCAGTTTCTTGACGTAGGCTTTTCAAGAATTTAGCATATTAGTGTCTAATATATGTTTACATATGTGAAGAGTGATTAGGATTTTTCATGCAAAATCGAAAGTGTCCATTGTCATTACGACGGCATTGTCACTCATGAAAGTGAGCAAATAATAAGAGCAAAATGAATGCCAGTGATGTTACCGATTATTATTAGCTAACTGTAGTAATATTAATTGCAAGTTATATAAGTCTTAGTAGCGAGTATCGATAACTGATAAATTTACCAAATTCGGTAGAACTGAAATTTTCATATTCTTATTTGCATAGCCGACAACCGAAGCTAAATTCATGTCAGTGTACCCATTGCGTTATTAAAAAGAAATGTTTGTGGGTTGTTGGATTTCATGTTTATGGGTACTTTTGAACACTGTATTTATTTAAAATGAGAAACCGTTCAAATCGACTTTAATGGTTTTATTTTCATATGATTTCATTTATTGGATACTAAATATACTTTTCAGGGTCGGAGGAGGGGGGAAGAAGGCGAGCATAGAAGAAGGCTCTATAAGAGTGTACCAGAGTCCATCCTGCCGTACGCTTCTTCGGTGTGGAGAGCCCTCCCGTTTTCTTAAGTGTCTCCGTAAATTTAACTTGGGCCGTAAATTTTTTAAATCATTCTAATATCTCTCTCCATACTGCTTATCAAAGAAAATCTTTAATTAGACGTCATTTTGGGTTTTGTCCATTCATCCCCACCACCACACTAAAGAAGTATACTGACTAATGTGAGCCTAAAATCCCTGTAGAGCATATCTTTTGAAAACCAAGACTAATCATTGTATTATAGCACATATTAATGTAATGCATAAGTATATATTTGATTTTTTTTTATTTGAAAAAATAACATTATATTGATCAATTAAGGGGCCTTGTAGGCGAGAGGTTAGAGCATTCGTTTATCACTCCAAGGGCCGTGGTTCAAATCCCAGCTGGGTGCAAGATTCCCAGCCAGTTTTTCTCCCGCTCTGCCTTACCTTAAACGTTTTCCTTCAATTTACCCCTTGAATCCTTTCCTCACAACCTTGGTAGTAATGTTCAGTCAGCGAGAAAGCCTTTAAAGAAAGGTAGCTGACTCATAATCAGGCATATTTTCAACTCGGGTAATAACTTGCTCCAATAAATAGGAGGGAAAATGAGTTGAAAACATCGTGGTCCCTAGTTGGCCGAAACGGAAAAAAAAATATTGATCAATTTCCATATATACATTATACACATAATGGAAATGCTTATTTTGTAGTATTGTCAATAAGCATGATATTTTTGACTTTAGCCTGCCGAATAAAAAAGTAAGAAAAATTTTTCCTTTTGTTTTAGAAAATTTAATTTTGTTTCGATATTAAGATTAAAAAAAATATATCTATTACATTTCATAGCTGACAAGGTTTTTGTTTATTGTAATTTGATGAATACAAAATGCTGAGAAAAGACCGTGACCTAACTATGTGTCGCAGAATGCGCCAAAAATCTAATCTATTATAAGCTTATTGTTTAACAGTTTCAGTATCAAGAGTATTTGACACCGGACTATAAGAGGTGGAATCCAGGAAAAATTCAAAGAAGTTTAAAAGTCACCCTCACTGGATGTGAAGACACTCATCATCTTCATTTCAAATTTTTCGCCAATGAAACATGAAAATTTTCATCAAAAGTGTTTAGAACGGTCAGACAATCAAGAAAGCAAGTCATTTCCCGCTGCAGGCTAGATTTAGCTTTTGCGAAAACAGATAAACAGAGAAAAGTAAGAGGTGAAGGAAGAGAAGAAAATAAATGATTGTGAAATGAAAAGACAGGAACACAAATGTGAACAGTTTGCAGGGTTCGCGGAATGTCGGCGATTTGAATTTTCCTTCCAAGCTCTGATTTTTTCTTACAAATGAAAATGTCATGGTTTTGCAAATAAACGAATTGAAGGAGAAGGAGAAGGAGAAGAAGAAGAAGGAAAAAAGGTAGAAGACAGGAGTGAGTCGGTCGCTAACTCACAAATTATAAATGCATAATTAAGGCGGGCAAAGGTTTTGCGTCACGTAATAATGGATTCGTTAGAATGTATGGCTCGATGTTGTGGGCAGTTTTTTGTGGTCATTGAACACATCCGTCGAAAGATGAGCGTTCCGCATGAACCTTCTACCTCCACGACGCGTCTTAAACCAATGTACCATTTCTTACATGTAATAACCTAATTTTTTCATTAAGAGTCATTGTCGCTTGGACCATGACCAATCCTTTCCCCACGTTTATAATCCTTCGTTTTGTTTTTACTTACAAAATTACAGGTCCGGGGACGAACTTGAGAATCTTACATCGATAGAGAACGGAAAAATACTAAGAGTCTCGACACTCGTTTCTAGAATATCATTTTCCTAGAGAATTTTTCACTTTTTTATTTGTCTTGAGTGGCGTCACACCGTACACCCCCAAACTTTCCTCTAGATTTACTTGCTTCGTCTGAATAAGCGATAACTGAGCGAACGACTGCTTCGATACTTTCCTTAGTTGCTACGTATTCATCGCGCCATTATTTTATCTTTATTAGTACCAGTTATAGAATAGCTTTAGTTATTACATGGTTTTTAGTGTATCTTTTTCATTTATATTGAATAAGTTTGAGGTATTAACAAAATGGAGCTTTAATTAATTGATTACAGTTTTGTATTAAGCAGGTTTCTTGATTAAGCTTACCTGATTTAAAGTCTCACCATCTCCTCAAGAATAATAATTCAAGAAAATGTCTTTCGGTCCTCAAACCGAAGACAGACAAGAATTTACAGTGAGCGTACAAAGTGACACATCTTTCTCTTTTTTCAATTGCTTCTTCCAACCGGGTTCAAGGTACAGTGATCCGATGACAGTAATTACTAAAAAGCAGTGTAAGAAAAGCTGGCAAATATATGGTAAGAACCAGATGAGATCCAAGCAAGCTAAATTCAAGCAGCTGTGGTAAAAATGAATAGTTATTCGTAAGAAGCTCGAGGATAGACAAAATCTCAATTCCACGTTTTTGAAATGGAGCTTATAAACTCGGTAAAACAATTATTTGAAAAGTGTAACAGGAACGTAGGAAAGCAAGATACTAATCCTTTATTTGATCCAGACTTTTCAATAATAAAACAATAGAAAATAACAAAAAAGGAACAATAAAAGTATAATTTTTAATTGCCGTATAAAATCTTGGAATTTCAAAATAAATTTATAGAAACTTCAAAACTTTTAGCTCGTATTTAAAAAAAAAAAATTTGTGAGACCTCGGGGAAACATTCCAGTTTTTTTGGGTTGGGGAAATACGCATTAGCTGAAAAAATAATAATTTGCTGAAAAATATGAGTTTAGTGTTTGAGCTTGCCTAATGAGTAAGAAAAAAACCATAAAAGAGAACGAAAGTGTATTTTCGCGTCCAACGCATCTTTGCACCCCCTATCCACTGTATCCTTTTAATATTTTTATCCTTCTACCCTTATTCCTTCCACCCACAAAAGTTCAGAAACTTTTTATGTCCAAAAAAAAGTGGTCAATGAAAAAGAATACGTGAGCCCTAAGGACTCCCTTTGAAACTGACATCCTTAAATTGAGTTTCTGGGATTTTCCGATATTTAGAAGAAGAGCTAAGAGAACGTCTTTTGGCTTTTCCCTGACACTTATACATTGGACGATGTTAAGGATTCGTTTCTTTCTACTTCGCTTCGTTCCAATGTTTCAATAGGATTGTGAGTACATTGGACAGTCATTTGTTATTAGTGTTGTTAATTGCATATTCAATTTGTCGCTTCGGTTTTCCCCTTCAATATTAAAGTCTATTTATTTATTCCGTCTCGCTTTGCTTGTCATATTTCGCGTCCACAGCGAAATAGCGCCATAAACAGAAAAATTTTAGTTATGTTACATTAACATATTGACATGAGTTGTAAACATCCACTGTCTTTTTTTCAGTGGTCCTAACTACTAAAATCATAGACATACGATATGCATTAATAAATAAATAAAGTAAAATGGGGAAAAAATTCCAGCTGATTTCCTGGGCTTGGAAGAAGACTAAAAGTGACATCATTATCATAATGATGTGAAATATTCATTCGTTGTGTAACCAAAGGTTACAGATATCTTTTTCGTATTTTGCAAGTTTCACTTTTTTTTTGTATTATTGTAAAAACGGGTGCCGGGAGCGTGTGAGAAGATACATAGAAATTTGACGAATTTACTAAAGCTTGGGAAAATGCTAAAAAACCTAACTATTGATAAAAATGATATTTATCAAATTCAAAAATTCAGATTTATTTAACACACTGATACCAACACTGGGCAAAACCACACTGCAATGATTGCAAATTGTTCATGTTCTGATACACTGGTTCACCACCTATCCAAATACAGAACTTTAGTGATGCATATAATAGGCGCCATGGTTTGTTCAACTGTATATATCGTCGTAGGCACTTGCAAACAACGAATATAGTCGTCCGGTATTAAAAGGGTTAAAAGCCTGCTAGACCTTTCTTAAAGCTTATGGTCAGGCAATTTTAGATTTGAACCATTTTTAATTTCACTGTCTGCATCTGACTGTTATATATATTACTATATTTCTACTCGATTTAAATTTAGTCCCTCTAAATAGAGGAACCGTGCACATGACTTTTCGAGTTTTCTTTTACTTCATTGTGTACAGTTCAAGAAGTCTTAGAACACATATATCATTACCTTGAGTCGATTTCTTCCAATAAAAATCGTTAACATCAAAGATCTGTTCCTACGGTGTTCATTTGAGTTGAAAGCGTTTCTAGGTGAATTCCTCTGAAAGGTCTTCTCCTTACTTTTCCCACTTTCATTAGATACATAGATAAAAATTTGCAAACACGTGACGACTTAAATTTGGTTTGAGATCTCTAAATGTTGTTCCCTTTTTATTTAGTACAGCACACATACTGTATATTACCACACCGTGCGACCAAAGCAAAATGTATTAATTACGCCAACATTTCTTTTACACAAGTTCGGTTATATTTGTTTAACGTTTTTATTACGAAAAGTTAAACGACTATAAAGAGTATAAATTTGAAAGTAGACAAAACAGGAAGCAGTTTGAGAAAGTAGATGGATGAGGATAGGGAAGGGAATTTATAAAATGATTTTAAAATATAATTTCAAGTGAAAAGATAAAATGAAAGGAAATGTAAAAAACCTAAATGAAAACATTTTTATGATTAAACATAAACAACAACAGAAGGGAAAAGGGTTTAGAGCTTTTAAAAGTGAAGTAAAAGGTTTATGATAAACGATTTTTCAGAAACAAAATGCTTATCATTAAATCGAGAGATTTTCTCTTTAATCCGCGATATAAATGAATAAATAGGCTATTCATAAAATGTTCTTTCCAAACGTCTGATTATCTTGTCGACGCATGCGTCCGTTAAAAAATGCCATCACATCCCTGTAAAGATCTTCCCATGAAACGAGAAGACAACATGAGATGAGCAAAAGGTGTGCTGATACTGCTTAGCATCAGGCGAAATAATTTTGGCGGAAAAAAATGATGAAAGAAAGAAAGAAAGTACCTACAAAGCACTCGTCGTGTGTGGCCGCCAAAGGAGAGGTGTTGCTCTGATTGATTGTAACTCGTTTTACCTTTTTGTATACAACACCCATTAAAAAAGGAAAAGAAACGAGCTCGTGATATCGTTATCTCGCTTTCGAAGATAAAACGAAATAATTCTACTTTTTCAAAATGTTTGCATTTGCCAGGATTTGGCAGAGAAAAACTGTCTGTGATCCAAAGGACCGCCCCTTGATGGTCGGAATCAGGTCTCTGCAATTATGACCGTTGAAACAGTGGTTCGGCTATCTTTAGTGAACCTGGTTTCCACTTTTACACTTATACACACTACGATGAAACGGATAAATCGCGCAAATACACTCTTTATAATTCGCAGCAATTATTCATAATCACCACCATAAAATAGAACAATATTCCCAACTCCCAAATGATTCAGGAATACGAAAAAAGTAAGGGATACAAGGACTAGGACCCCTTACCCAAATATTCATGGAATTCACCCGACCAAACTGCCAGGCAATCGAAGTACAGAAGCGAGAACTATAACCTGACCAAATGTCAGGAAATAGAACAACCAAAAAAGCGAGAACTAAACAAAAGTAACAAAGCGAAAATACAACTACAAAAAGCGAACAATAACTCATTACACTGTGCCAGGAATCCTCAATTTTCCTTGGGATTCCTGGCTTGTGAAAACTTGCTTCTTTTTTCGATTCCCAACCTTGTAAAATAAATATTTATTTTACATACCGCGTCACTGTCTCAGCAAAAACGCACAGTCAAAACGTCAAAACACTAAAAAACTAGCAGAGCACTACCCGTCTCAACCGAGAAAAAGAAAATTGTCCGAACCCAACTTTAAGCTGTTAGCATCATCAGGGTTTCAGTAAGGCTGACAAACTTTCAGTCTTTCACAAACCCAAAAAATTTTATATGTGTATATAAATTATGGAAAACAACCGCTAAAGTTTAAACACTATTATTACCTGGAAAATGTGATATATTTCAAAAAAATTTGTGACATTGATCAAATTTAGTGAGGATTGAATAATCGCCGTTAGTGTTTTGTCGTATTCATACGAGAAAAAAAAAGGAGAGAAAGAAAAATTGAAGGAAAAGAGAAATGGGTAGAACGAGCAGATAAAGGCATAAATTATTTTGAGAATATTGGTCTCAGTAGGAGTTCCTCTTCCTTTAATTTATAATCCCAGTCACTCCGACCATTATAAAACAGCTTAAAGTTTTCCTGTTGTTTCCCCCCAAAAAATGTTTTTGACCAAAAGGAAAAATCCGTCGCCTAAAACGATTACAAAATTCCCAGCCATTTTTGATCATTTTCTGCTGTTATAAATGCCTTACTCAATTTATTAATTTACTCCTTATATTAATACATCATGTCTATAAACCGTCACATCGTTTCTTTTCTTCTAGCACTAACTAATTTTTTGAATTTCATTTGTTGATTGTTCCCGAGCGAAGTGCTTAGCGCGCAACAGGGACAAGTGGAAGTCATTTGTTGCTACCCTAAGTGCCTCCTAGCCGCGAGAATATATATATATTTGCTGACTGTTAGTATGGCTAAAGTATAACTTTCATTCCTATCTCTCCACTGATACAGGGTTTGAATTTGATGGGTTCGGACCAGATCACAAGAGCCCAGGCAAATCATTTCACCCTTATTTTACAAAAACCTCTCAGATATTCCAGTCTGAGAAATCATTATAATTCACTTTGCAGTTACTATGTCAGCATCTAACTTAGCAATCCCAACGATTACGTTAAAGCTTCTTATTTTGAAAATACCGACATTTTTTTCAACTATTTTCAAGGTATTTTCTTCCAATTTTTTGAATAAATATAAAGAAAATATTGTATACCTTCAAATCACTAGCAAATGATAGTAAACTGAGCAAACAAATTATCTAAAAATGGCAAGTATTGAATAAAATTAATATTATAAATAAATATTAGTAATAAGACCTTATTAGCCCCTGGGGCGCACATGGCGTCTACAAGGCTCCGCCATCGGACTCGGTTGAGGCCTGCTTTCTTTGCTGCAGCCCCAGTTGTTTCTGCTGCAGTGAGCTCCTTTTCAACTGTTCACCTCCACGTCTTGGTCTTTCTCTTCATCCGTTTCCTTGGGGATTCCAGTTGATCTTGCTTTGGGATCTGCTCCTGCTCCCAGCGAAGAGTATGCCCAATTCACTTCCATTTTCTCGCTCTTACTTGTGTTTTTAAGGTTTTCTGGTGTGTTCGGGAGTCATAGTTTTTCGTTGGAGATGCGAGTTGAGCCTAAGAACTATAGAGAGTACTTTTGCAGTAGAAATTTACCTTGGAGGTTAAATACAGAACAAAATGCCTTTTTTTGCCACTGTTACTGCTATTTATCTAATTATTTGAAAATTTAGCTTTTACTTTCCACCATTTCGAGTCTAAACATAAAGAACTTGTAAAGGTAGTAGAAATGAAGAACTGTGAAGACTAAAGGGAGCAGAAACGAGGAACAGAGAGAGAGAGAGAGAAGAAAGAAAATAGAATCATTGATGGCAAATGATTTGTTAATGCGGTTGTTCGATTTTTTTCCTTTTTCCTACTTGAATTTTAATCCCTTTATTTCATCTTCTTTTCCCGTTTTTCCATTCTAAATGAGTTTTTAATTCTTTGAATTTTCTCCGCTTCTAAATTTTTTTAATTTCTCAATTTAATGCTTTCCTTCTTTCTTTCTTTTTCGTGAAAAATTGTAGTTTCTTTATTTTTCCTTCTCTTTATTTTGATTTTCATTCTTTTAAATTTATGTTACTCGAAGAGTGAAGAAAAGCAGCAAAAAACTATGTATTGAAATTCAAGATGGAATAAAGACAAGGAACAATCTCGGAGAAACATTCGAAGCTACCAAGCCAGAGTTGCTGAGATAATTTGAAATCGTTCAAACCCAATCAGTATAATTACTAAACAAAAAGTATTTGCCTTTTGTTATCTTTTGTTATTTTAGGAAAGTTCAATTATTTGACATGGTGGTTAATCTTTGAACCAGAAAACTTAGAGTGAGAAACGTAGCTGGAGAGGAGAGGGAGGTGGCCAGAATTACCATTATAAGCTTGAAACTATAACTTTTTTTTAAATTAAAACTCGTGAAGAAAAAGGCACGTGGACTTTTTGATACGGGCAATTGCACGTGATAAATTCCATCATTTTTTAAATATTTTATTTGCCCACATTTTCCAAAAATTAAATTGTCTTCTTTTGATTCTAGAACCTTTTTTCTCGAAATGTGACATCCTGCATAAATTCTTCAAATTTTTTTCCTCTTTTTTTGTAAATTTGATTGATACAGAACCTCAATTGCTGAATGTTTTATTTATTTATTTATTTATTTATTAATCGAAGTTATGTCTCCACTAAATAAAGTTTAATTGAATGAAAACGAAAGATAAACTTGGGCGGTTATTTTCGTTAATTCATGGATGTCAAAATGGACCTAAAAAAATTTTTTTCTTTTTCAGGTAAGTAACAAAATATTAGAGTCATTGAAGCGAATCAACAAAAAAAGAATAGATTTCACACTTTGGCGCGTAGAGAAGACTTGAAGAGTAGGAGATGGAGCAGGCAGGTGAGAAAACAAAAAATGGAAATGAAGGTTTTTAAAATGTAGGGTGAAAGCCACCTTTTGGCACAAAAGAACTCAAAAAGAAAACTAGGATAATGTCTTTTGACAAAAATTTCTCCTTCTGACCAAATAATAATTGAGTTTAAGAATGAAATCGTGAATAATAAGTAAAATTTTTTACACAATTCAATCAGCCCTCTTCGGCGTCCTCTTTTATTAAATGTCTTGTCCTCGCCTAGTCTCTTGCATTTTACACCTTCCAACTATGGTAGTTCCTTACCCTTCTTCGCTTCGTCGTCCGCTCTTTCAGTTCCGCCTACTTTCCCGGCATTAAAGTCTCCTAGCAGTATGAATTCATGGGTTCGTAATTCGGATTTTAATTCCCAAACCTCGCCCTCTATTTTAACAAAATAGCTTCAGTCATACTAATATATGAACCCAATTCTTCTTCATCAGGTTGTCGAATATCCTGTAGTTAAAATTTTGCTTATTGGCGATCAGGATTGCCTTACTTCAGTAGAAATTCGTCCCATTTTTCTTTCTCAACCAATTCGACAAGCATTTTCCTCCACTGACGCTTTAGGTATCTGGAATGTCTACGACTATGAGTAGTCATCATAGGCGCTAACAATTTAAGAATCAGAGCCCCATTAATATCGGGGATCAGCATATGTTGTCAACAACATCAGTTTATCCCTTTAAGTTAGTTTAGTTGAACCTAAAAAAAATCTGTTAGAGGAGTTAAGAAAAGCTTAAAGTTGTTTAAAGTTTGGCCGTCGGAAAGTCGAAATTTGAAACTACGAAAAGAAAAGTTTTGGGTGTAACAAAGGAAATTCTTTCTGGATGCCCCCCTTTTGGGATCCTTAATCAAACTCTCCGTAAAAGGCTTTTATAAACTTGGGCTAGAAAACTTTGTTGGTTGTATGAATGTTAGGAAAAACTTCTGCCGTTGTTATATTAGAGCGTTGTGATATAATTAACAGTAAAGGGAAGGTGAAAAGGTAGGCGAGAAATCTCACCACACACCGTGTGGACTTTGTAGACGTTCATTCTATTACCAGAGCAGTCCTCGTGACTTTCTAATTACGACAAGAAAAGGGATGAAATGAGGAGATTGATTGAAATGGCGACGCTCGACCCCAAAGGCTTGTCATTTTTATTAAAGCAGAGTCCTTTGTTGGGATTTCCATAACTCCCAGAGAGAACATAAAGTCACTAGTAGAAGATAAAAAAAGGAAAAAGAGAGAAAATTTTTGGACAGAGTTCAATCTCAGCTGGAGAACTGATTGATAGTTCGGAACTTGTTTAAAAAACCCGGGAGAAAAACTATAAAATTTGTCCCGAGGCCAATAAGTTTCGGCTATAACAGTAAAGATGTTTCGGTTTTTTTGTGTGTCAAAGGAAAAGAATTACTTGAGTTAGGTCATGTATGTAATGCGAATATAAAAGTTTTTAAATAGAAATAAATGAGGCGAATCGGAGAAACTCAATCGTCAAATAAATTTTTAATAAGACACACGCATTTCGACACGCATTCGAATAAAAAAAAAGGTTTTCACGGCTACTAGCCTACCGTTTTTTTTTAAACTTAGTTTTTGTTTATTTCCTATGAGTTCTAACCGTGTGTCCGACACTTTTGACTCATTTTGAATATATTAATATATCAATAGTTAGAATTAATTACAAATAGCTATTTTCTAAAACATTGAGGTAGAAAATTTTAATTTACATATCGAAGTAAAGATTCGTATAATGAACAGAATTAGTGTATGTATGTTGTTTGAGAAAATTCTGCAGCTGGGTTGATTCTGATGAGTTCACCTATGGCGGTGTTGAAGGTGAGGCAAGATTGAAAATATGTATTTCTATGATTCCCAAATTCAGGATGTTTTATAGAATTAAATTGAAAGTATTTACAGTATGCCCTGAAAAAGAGTTTATAAAACATTTATTCTTGAATGACTCAACCAGGCAGCCTATTGTGCTAACCTATCTTTTTTTCTTAAAACGTCTTTGCTTTCATCCGAATGCGTCACCTTATAATAAAGAAATAAATTCTTATGATAGCTGATATCAAAAGCAAAATTATTTCACACTCCAATGCCGTTGAAATGGTAGCAGATCTCAACACCTTTTGATAATTACAAAAAAAAATGTCTGAATAAGACACCCTGATACATATTTTAGCCCCATTGATTTTATTACAACTACGATTTCGAGAACTTTTTCTCCAAAACACTCGGTTTCTGTGACGAAATTCAAGTTAAGAAATATTCTAAAATAATTTGATTCTGTCTTAAAAGTATTGGTGTCTAAAGACACCGATGGTACGGCAACGCACTCAGAGAAATTTGATTTATGTCTTTACTGTTGTTCAGTTCAAATGAAAAATTTGAATGTATTTGTAGAACATTTTTAGTTATAGCTAAGATATTTACAAACTTACCGTTAAGGGTGGTTAACTTCTAGGGTGAAATACCTCTAAGGGTATAACCGTTCAACGCACTGTAACGCTGGTATAAAAACCCTTCTCTTCCAAATTCATGATACAGTTGAGAGTACTGCGGTGGTGGTTGCCAAAAAAAACCATTCAGAGAAAAGAGTGAGTAAAGATAGCTGTGTGAATGTGAGAAAGAGTTTGTAAGTGAAGTGAAGTAGAAATTAAAACATTTATTTCTAAAAAGGTGTTTTTAATTTAAAGTAAACAGCTAACATTCGTGTCGCGTTAGATATATTCGTAAAGGAGTAGTGAAGGACAGTAATCAATATTCTCCTTACGCTCCCGGTACTACGACGCCTCGTAACAATAACAATCAAATTACACACCAATGAAAAACTAAGTGTTGTATCCTGGAACATGGATTTTTATTCGAGCCCACAAAACAAAAGTGGATTTCCAAGTGAAGATGAAATTAGAAAAGGCCAAAAACAGAACGTAAAAGAACGGAGTGGCCATGAGTTGAAAGGAGCATAATGTCGACCACTCCTTTATTGTCTGACAATAAGAAAAGGAGCCAGAATTTCACCTAAAGTTTTAAGGTGTCTTCATTGTTCAAACAAATCAAGAACAGGGGCTCTTTTATACCTGTGACCTAAAGAGCGAGGGTTTTAAGGCATCACCGTCTAAATTTTAATTCACACCTTTTTGTCTCGTCTCATCTGCCTCTTAGACAGATGCCTTCAACCTTGATCATTACAAGGTTGTTAGTGGACTTTCGATTTGTTTTTCTCGAATAATCATCCGTAAAGGGTAGTATAATGGACGTCACTTTGTAATTAACAGAATTTCCGAGATTTTGTAATCAGCTATTGTTAAATATCGGAATGGCCTAATTTTTCTTTGACTCTTCCAATCGAAAGGATTGTAAAAGGTCGCAAAAATTCCTAAAAATCTTTCCGGCTCGCCAAAACAATTTTTTATCCGAAAGAGGCCAACGAAAAAAATTCTTTCCACTTATAACAAATAATACAAGTTGTGAAGTTTTATTTTTGATTTATTTGAAAATCGTATTTCCTGGTTCAGCCTTGAAAATCATATTTTTCAACCCTTCCGCCTTCCCCCGATCAGTAAATTTTTAGCTCCCGCCTCCCCTTTTCTGAAAAATGGACCACGGGTCGAACGGGGCAACGTTTTCCCGTTCGGGTCTCTGTTCCGCTTATTCTATTTATTACGTAATAAATGATTCCCGAGTTCTTTTTCAAATGTTTTATAGCTTTTATTTATATAATTAAATCCGTAGATTTCGAGTTGCGATTCGATATATAGTATATAGTTTTGTGTTCAGGGGTGAGCAAATCACATTTTTCTTTTATGCTCGCTTTTCACACCGCTCTTTTCTCAGCTCACTCTCTCTTTCTCTCCCATCAGGGGCTCCGTTTTTTATTATCTTGATTCATCATCTGTTCTCTAATAGAAAAATATTGCCAGTTTTTTGTTCACTCTTATTAAAAGGCAGTAGATGTGTTGCTACAATATAGTAAACGCAAAAGAACTATGGCCGAACGCACCAAAAAAAAAGGAAAAAGAAATTTATCTTTTTGGAAATACATAATTACACCGGGTGTATCGTTTAAGTGATCTTGAAAACTAATCGCACTGATAAGGTATTAGAACCTGAATCGGCTAAACCTGTCGATGGCTCAGAGATGAGATGTCAATGAGTCGGCAAAATGTTGTTTTGTTTTGTGAACCATTTTGTTGCTTGGTAATTACACCTTTGATTAAAATTCGACCGATTCAAGGTCATACTAATAAAGTTTTTTTTTTTAAATCGATTCCTCTTTTGTTTTTGTTTTCTTTTTCTTTTGGGTTTCTGGTTTTTTCGGGTCCAGAGAGACACCAGGAGAGAATTCCTCCCCTTTTCTCCTTTCCATCTTGCATGCACGCCCTATTCCTGAATTCGGTAAACAGTTCGTTTTGACAATCTGTCTCTGTCGCTGTCGATTATCATCCCAACTTTGCTGCCTTTCTTGTGATCGAGCAACTTTGGGAAACGTGAGGTACAGGAACTTTACGTAGCAGGAAAATCCCAAGTTAAGAATATAGTGAACTGATCAAAAGGCAGTGGAAAAATGTAAGGGAGAGAGAAGACAGAGAGGAGAAGGGGGCAGTTACACAGTAAAAGAAACCTCAGCATAATAGTTTGAAATCAGAGTGAGAATAGGAGGCTTGTGAAAAGAAGGTATAATGTTGGCGGACAAAATGACATTTCGTCAACGCCTAAACTGTTTTCATCGTGTCAAGAGGAAGAATTGCTTCATCATTGGCAGAAGATTCTTCCCTACACCTACACTTTGTTCGTTGCGGAGCCAATCACGAGCATTTGTACTTTTCACTCAGCTCATGTTCCTAACGTTACATCTGCTTGTAATTATCTAGATAGCCCGCGGATTCGGCTAAAAGCCAACATTCACATTACCCGGACTTTTTGAGTGACGTCGGGGAAAGAGGAGAGGGGGGGGGGGGGCAAGAAATCGGTATCACTCAGGATCTGATTAATACGCGAGAGGTTAAAGAAACCGATGCAATGTAACCATTCCGAATCATCTTCCATATGGTTCCTCAAACCAAATGGAAATGTTGAATCGATCTTAATTGACCTTTAAGACTTTTCCAGGTATCTTCTATACGAACACAAGTTTTTGATGAGGGGAATCAAAAAATTTTGATATTAAGTTTTATAATGTCAAGACTTTATATTACCAATTACAAATTCAAAACAAGAAGTAAATGGTACTTCAAAATTCGTAAAAGAAAAATTGTGAGGTTTGCAAAATAATTAAATAAGGGTGAATAAAAGACTTTGATTATTTAATGGCCTATGTTGTGCGACCAACCTTACTCCGGGACTGATACTGGAACTATGTGGTGCCGAGAACAGCACAACGTGACAGTGGTCAGCACCTATTATTGTAAATTAGCAAGCCTTGCATTAGGCTCGCTAATGAATGGAATGAATTAAATGTACCACAAAATAAATAGTCAGAAGTAAAACTTCCAACAGTCAACGTGGTTAATGTTTATTTATTATAAATCCTTCTTACACAAGTATACACAACTGGACAGCCAGTGTATACATAACACCTAACCCAAAATATGTGTTCGTATTCTTGTATATATTAATATAAGACCGCGTTAATGCTTTTGAACGACAACACCACAACTTTCAGAGGGATAAAGAGGATTTTGGGAAAAATACTCTACTGTATTTGTTTTCCTTTAAGCTACATGTTTTGAACGAATAGTTCTAGGAGATTAGATATTTATTGCAAAACTTCATTATGAAGAAAAGAAAAAGAATTTTGAGCAAAACGTGAAAATCAGACACTTATCATGACCTAGAATCGCGGTCAGCAAGGTTAAACGTTTTCAGAGAATTTGGAGCTTTCTTGCAAAATCAGGGTGGAAATCTTCAAAATTTTGATGTGTTCTGTACAGGTAGATAGACACATAAGGCCAGCTTTTGAAGGTTCTGACACTAAACTATCCAAGACTACCGACGATCAAATTTTTGGCTTTTACACCGCGTCGAAATTTTCGAAAAATAAGAGAATTTTCTCGTACCTTCACCAAATGTTTCGCCTTTTCTAGATCCTAAAGGCATCCCCAGTGGCTGGCTTGTTGGTTTCGACGCGGCGTAAAAGCCAAAAATTATTTACAAAAAAATTAAATAATTGCAGCGAAAATCTAAATACGATCCAGCTGGAGTCTATCACCTCCAGTAACTCTGTTAGGTAGCTCTTACCGTCGACCTTTCCTTTGCTCTATCTTCCTCCTTCATTTCTTTGCTCGTAAATATTTCTCTTATTATTTACCTGTCAATATTCTCAGGCATGAGTTCCTCTTCCTTCAAACGTTTCTATTTAATGGCGTCTGCAGTAATTTGGCAAATGGGAATCTCTCGAAATTGTTTTTCCAAAATAACTCCGGTGGGCGGATTTTATAGGAATCTACCGGAGTCGAGCATTTACATTCCAATCGAACTTTTTTCATCCAAGTTTCTTTGTCGTTTACAGTGATAATGAATCATTTTCAGCCGCTAACCGGTTTTTTCCTTAACAATTTTATTTGCAACAAACCCTCTCAAATTCTACAAATAGTAAGTTTCCATTTTTCCGATAAAACTAGTAGTGGAAAGATTTTTAAGGATGGTATTCACGCAGATATTTTTATTCTCTTTCCCTTCTGTCTTGTGAAAAAAAAACTGAAATGAAAAGCCGAAACCAGGACCAGAATTACACTCAAAACCCGTTCCGTCAAAAATCTTTCCGTTCAATTTAAAAGAACTGCAGCCATAGAGGCAGGAGGCAGAAGACAGGAGACAAGACGCAGAAATGGAAAGGGGACAATAAGAACTGCAGAACTCTCGTATTTTATTTTGGACTAACAAGACAAATCGGATAAAATGTCGAATAATTGAGTCTGATGGGAATGAAAATATGTTTTTCCCTTTTTGCTGGAGCTTTCCAATTTCTTTCTAACAATTTTTCTTACCTGTTGTTAAACATTCACCGCTTTGTATGAATATTTTGTACTTTCTTTGGGACAAAAGGAAATGAGTAAAGTCGAGTCTTTATAATTTTGAATAGAGTATTTGATTAAAAATTCACGTAATGAACTTGAGTTCTTTTTAATTACCACACTTTATTTTAATAAAACGACCCTTTTCCTGTCCCACCTTTTTACTTCCCAAAAATTTGACAAGCTTGTGTATAAAGTGCATTGCTGTATGTAAGAGTTTAGCTTTAACTTGATTTGTGTTTTACAGGTTCTTTACTATTATTATCGTTGTTATTCCTGCTTCCTTTGTATTATTATTATTAAAACGCCCAAAAATATATAGAGGTTTTGATGTCTTCAATAAATAAATTATTTAAAAAAAACTCAATCAATCAATTAAGGGTGGCTTAAACGTCCCTCGAGGACCTTCGCCTTATTCACAATAGTTTTTTACAGTCGGGTTTTGCTCTGCTGCTTTGTTGTTGTTGAGATTGGACTATCTAGTGTCTTTCCTTATATTATCTAGATATCTTGTTCTCGATGCAAAGCTGGACGTCCTGGACGAAGCATACTACGTTTGGACACCTGAATGGTTGAATTAGTTCTTCGTTTGGTCTTCTTTTCTATGTACGAAGTGTTATTAAAACAACTCATAAGTTTAAAATATTTACCTACAAATAAAACTGTCGAAGTCTGCGACCTGAGACTACAAAATAATAATGTATCTACGTTAACCTTGTTTATTTTCATTCTAAACCACTCTGCCCCGCTAACAATAAGCTTTCAGTTTATCAAAACCATTTCTACCTCTTGTTACTCGCCCGTTCTATCCACTGATGACAGAAAGTGAATTCTGAGCAGTTCTCAATTTGTTTTTCGGGACCTCATTTTCCACAGAATTGACACTCCCTGTGAATCAGAAATGTACAATTTCACCGAGTTGAAAGTGCTTTGTAGAGTAGTAGAGAGAGATTATTATAGTAGAGAGCACCGGAGAAACTTTTCAAATGATATGAGCGTAACAGGAAACAATATCACACAATACGTAAAAGAAGTGAAAATAGAAAAGAGCGATGGAGGTACAATAACACGCAAGCGTTCGATATACTCTTGTTTGCATATCGCGCATGTATGCACTGAATTTTACTTATCTTCGAGTTGAAAATACTTGTAAACATTAAAAAGAAACTGTAAACTAAAGAAAAAATTGAATTCCATGGACGGCCAAATGACGCCAATCACGATGAACGTACAGTACAGAGCACTAGAGGGGGCTATTAATATGTGAAACATAAGAACAGAACTGCACAGAGTTAAGTATTTATTTACATAAAAACTGACAAAGATAAGATTCGTCGAAAGAAAACGTTGTGGATGAAGACATAACCATTAAACGCAGAAAAGTAATGAGAACAGGGGAGAGTGTTGGGCATTTCGAAGATTTTCGTCATCATTTTGGTCTTCCTCCATATTTTTTTACTTTGATTTCTGCCCAAAAAATCCTTTCAAACACAATTTTTTTGTGAGATACCAAGTAGTTGGTTTCTCAAAAAAGAGGGAGGTCTGCGATGCAGTGGTCAAAGCGCCTGACAAGAAAAGTTATGGCCCCGAGTTCTAATTATTCTCCACATCGTATTATACTGCAAATAGTAGTAGTTGAAAGTTCAGTCAATTGGTTGTGAACTCGAAGGAGAAAGCAATTTAATATATATGAAGACATAAAAGCACTGGTACACTTGAAAAAGATTTCGGGTTTATTAGGCCAAATCGAATGTCGGAGATTTCACCTTCAGTTGATTCACTTGTCAAAGATGCATTCGAACTTACATAGAAATGCACTCAAACTCGTATTTACCATGAAAAGCTATTAACGATAACCTAAGTCCTTGCCCTTTTTTTCCTCCTAAAATTTCATTATCAAGAGAAACTCCATTAAAAAAAAGAATTCCGTGGCGTCTTATTGGTGACATCCTGATCACGAATTTCAAATTTTTTTCCTTTTTAACCTCCGCTTCTTTTCTCTGAGGTAAATTCAATTGTGCTGAGTCGCTCACATTCCACACAAACTTTTTTTCAAAACCCAAAACCAAAGTTTTAAATTTCCTCCTTTTTCCGGTTGAAAATTTTCAATTTCCAGGATTCCAGGGGCCGGCACTGTGAAAAATAACAAAATTTTCATACGATTCATTTGGTTTTTTATTTTTAACATCCGGTTCCACGCCACTTTTTTCCTACGTATTCTGAATCATAGTGATCCTAAATCCCAATGTGTTCATGTAAAACATGATTTTCGAAATGGGATTTCCATTTAAAAAATGGAACCGTTGAAAAGCTTCAGAGTTAATTCTAATAAAAAAATTTTTTTTTTTACTTTTAATTTTATGTCAAGCTTTCACGTCCTTTTCAGATTCACAACTTCGCTTTCCTTTCCATCTGATTCTCATCAATTATTCTATCAGTAATTCAAGTACCGTTGACAAACAGGTAAAAATAATAACGCATTTATACTTTCGCGGTTGATATGTGTTGTAAAGAATGTCTGACAGTTTTTGCGAAATATTACAAACCGCTTAATACAAGTCGCAGATATTATCACCGATCATTTTTTATTTCATTGTTCAATATTCTTTTCTCTGTTAAAAAGGTTTTGCTTTGTCGGGAAGGAAAAAGGACAAAGCAAACGACAGAAATACACTTACGTGGTTCTATACTATTTTGTTTGATCGAGGATTAAAAGAAAACACCGATACCTACGATGATACACTGAAACTAAACAAGTGTCATAGATGGCTTAAAAAATTTTTAAATGGTTGTAGATAAGTCAAAGATGGCACTCGCGCCAAAAATGGAACTCGTTCAGAAAGATGTTTCACGCCAGAAAAATCAGTTAGGAAGGCCTGTCGGTTGGCCATTTCTTCAAATCTTTAGAGTATATCTTAAGAGGTAGAAACAGTTGCTGTAGCTGTACAAGTGAAAATACACATTGAATCGATAAACTGCTTATACGCCGTTAAAAAGTGTTATAATGTGAATAAAGTCCTCCAAATGACAGAAATTTATGTTGTAGGCACTTAGCAAACGGTTTTGCTTTTGTTCCGGACCCTTATTTCATATTATCTGAAAATTAGTCGAATTAATGGTCGCACTTTCGTAATAGTAAATCAAAGAAAATAGTGAAAGAGAAAAATCGAGAGGCGAAATGCATTTATTGAGCAATAAAATGGAAATCGGCGCTAACGAAAGACACACCCAAAAATTTCAATTTTTTGCCTCTCTCATACCGGAAAGCAGAAGCAGAAGCACAAGTGTTACGTTATGGTTGAAGCCATTTCGTTGCCTAGTATCAGGGATTTCTTTAATATATAAATATTTGTTGCCTGTAACAAACAATTTTGATTACTTTTCGGTTCCCCAAATATGAGGAATATCATTTAAAAGAAACTCCGGTTTAAGAATTCGATTTGTTTTTCCGTGGAAAAAAAGAGATTTGCATCACGAAGATTTATTGTCAAAAATGGAAAAAGAAAGAAAACCTGGCAATAACCCATTAAAAAAAACTATAAATTTAAAAATGAAATGTAAATAAATTCATGAAACGTTTCCTAACAGAACTTTTACGAGAAAAATTATGGAAAGGCTTTTTGTGTAAAGAAAGAAAAGAAAGGAAGAAGGTAAACAAGGGAAAAATATAGTTTAAAAGAGACACTTCGGTTATAGGCTATAATATCGATTTGTGGACATTTAGAAATGGGAGTCAAGTCGGGAATCCGACGAACGTAACCAAGGAAACAGAAATCGAATGGATTTCGAGAGCTTTGACGAAAACCATGGAAAGTAATGGCGATCGTCTTCTCAGGTGATGGTGCGATTAAGCCACAATTCGCGTCATCATTTTCAATTCTAAAAATAATAATAAAAATTGTACTCTAAATTAAGATACTCACTCATCACAGGGTTCAGAATCCACGCCGCCATGCTACAAATTTCCTTGTGTAACCAGAGTAAACTTACATGTATTTTACTGTGACATTAATAATGAGATAAGTTACATGGCTGTAATATACGGTCAGATTTTCTCCTCCTTTTTATAGGCAGAACGATCATACAGTCTGTATCAGTAACGTGTTTTGTACGAGCGATAAGTCTCGTGCTTGTCATTTTTTTTAACTTAAACAAACACTGTACAACAATTACAGGTTGTCCGTCAAATACTCCTCTCGACTGGCGATCCACCCCAGTCCTTTCACACGACCAGGCGACGTCTCAAGAGACATAAACCACTTGATTCCTTAACACGCTTCTCCTAGGCTCTCCTAGATTATTATTACGATCATCAACATCTTCTTCTTCTTGTCTCTATCCACCTCTGTTTTATATCTGTTACTGGGGATAAGATGCTGGTCCGTTCCCAAATGAAACGCCATAGGGAGAGACCAACTATTACTTGTTGTCTACTGTTGACAACTACTTGTTGCAATCCTTTTTTTTTTCGAGACATTTATTCCATAATAATGTAGTTGTTTATAATAAAGATATGACTGAGCATTATAAACTGTGACAATTGCTTTGGAAAACATTTTTCTTACCTGAGAAGTGACCTCAAGTGAAATATTGAAACGCGTTACACGAGAAACGGGAGGGTATTTTCATATAATAAGGACGACGAGGAAATAAAATGAAACACAAATACTACTTCCTTTCTTTTTCAGATGAATCAATCAATCAATAATCTATGGCGTTTACATTAAAAGCTTTAATAGGAGAATCAGTCTGGAGAAAAGTGGAGGAGAAGGCTAGAGGAGTAGGAGGAGGAACTTATTTATATCAGAACTTTTTAGTTTCTTGTTTCCCGTCACCACCTTGAAACACCTGAATGGATTTTTTTTTCATTGTCTAAGACAATAGCCTCATAGAGAGAAGACAAGGGACTTACCTTTCTTGATGTACCTTGTTAGTGTTACGGGCCCGGACTTTCTAGATGAATGAAGCTCCACTGTTGAAATAGCCAACACTAATTTAAAACGGTGAAAGCACTATCACTACTGTAGTTCTAGAAATAACCGAATTGCCTGAATAGGAGTTCTTTAAAAGATAAGTCCGAGAAAAACCTTAAGCTCGAGCTTGGTTTTCACTTGTAGAAACCTGCACCTCACAACCGCTTTTTCGAGGTTGTAGGGGTGGATAAACCTAACAGCTATAAATATTGAATTATGTAAGAAGTGTATGCTTGACCTTCTATCGCACAGATCCAGGATTCGATAATAGTCGTAACGATTCAGTCCTGCCTCCCTTACACTCGCCTTAATACTCTACCCACCTACTCAAACCATTTTTTCCTCGCTTTTTGTTTTCCTGGAACGTCTTTTGATGGACGACGGCAGTATTTCTTTCGAAGGGATTCTTGAAGGGCTCGGCGAGGCCGATACGTCGTCTTTTTGTCTGATACGTTTGTCTCACTCTGCTTGTTCGGAATTACAATACACTTGTATGTTTAAGCCCGAGGTTCACTCACCGCGTATCACGTTAGGAAGCGCTGAGATCCGGTTCAGATTTATCTGTCAGAAGTTTTCTCTTGTCGGTGGAGACTGGACAGGCTGCTAGGGTGTATCGTTTTCGTCTGATGAGCAGTACCAAGGTCATTGCGTTTTCCTTATTTTGAATAAGAAGTACGCAAAACACCTGTGTCATGTCATGGAGCCATGTCGTATGTTGATGCACGTTTTAAGTCAGGTAGGAGCCTACTCGAGCCTCCCAGCTTCCTTATATCGTCCACTGTCACTCAGCTACCTGTTTTGCTTTTGCTTGCATCTAGAAATAGTAATTTTTTTTCCTGAAGGAAGAGTAAAATAGTAGATATTCAAAAGGCTCAAACCTTTCCAGTCGACACCATTTCGAAACAGTTGTAAGGCAGTCAGAGAAAAAATTATGAAGTGAAAATGCAAAAAAATGGTCCTTTATAAATCAAAAATCTGGACCCCTGTCATTTTAGCACTTCCGGACTAGAAAGAAAATTTTTTGATCTTATTAACTATTTTTCTTTCTTTATTAACTATTTTATTAGCTCTGCCTCTTCTTGTTGATCCAGCCCAGTGTGGCGACCACAATCAACGATCCTCATTCAATAAGAAGAGAAATTAGCCATAAGCTTTTGACCCAAAGGTCAACGGAAAGAAAAGGAAAACCAGTAAATAGACATGTGAGAGTGTGATAGAAACTTCCATTAAGTATATTAACGACTTAAGATAACGTTTAAATGACCACTTTTCGAAATGAAATTCTGTGAATCCTTGAAACCCTCCCAGGTCTTGGGGTCTTTGCTTTTAGGTTTCACGTCAAATGCTCTACGTAACCGGTTGGTAACACTGCTGGTAGCGTTGAACTGTTTCATCTCCTCTTCCCCCTCTCCCGTCTCTTCCTTGTCCGCCTTGTTAGTTCTCTAATTTGTTTACATTAATACCGTTTTGATTCCCTCGGAGGATTCCTCGATTAAAGATTCATTTGAGTACAAAATGCCAAATTAAAGCTTTGTTCACTATGAGAGTGTGTTCGCTAGTGTTCTCATCTTTGCCTTGAAAAACATATTTTGTTCTCCAGTGTCCAATTCGTCGGTCTAAGTCACACAATGCTGGAAATCCTAAAAGCACAACATAAGTTGTAACCTTACCTAAGAACTCGTCTTACCATTGTTGGCCCCAGGAGTCCTGTTTAGCACGACAAGACTTTTGAGGTGACGAGACTGAGGAAGAAGGAGGAATGAGGGGGGGAGGGGAGAAAAAGAGAGAAATTGACTTACATCCCGAGATAGTTGAAACTTATTTACAAAGCCGAAAAGCTTATTTCTCGATAAATCTGTGAATTTTAAGTCGAAGAGCCCGCGCGCATGCGAGAAGGGCCTTTACCTCCTTGGAGATTTCCTCGATCTTTCGTCCTTCCTCGTCCTCTGCTCTTCTTCCTCCCATTCTTTCCTCTCCTCTTCCTCCTCCTCCTCGAGGCCTTATTCGGTCATTCTCTTTGTCTAATGAATCTTAATTAAAGGTTCCCCGAGCGAAATTCCGCGAGGGGGTAAAATGTTTTAAGTTTACGTCGCAAGTTTGCAAGTCAAGCGCATTTATTCAAATCTGTCATTTTGTTTTTGAAACCATCTCGAAACTTTCAAAAACAGAAATTGAATAAAAGAGATTTATGCGGGATAGCGAGGGTTATTCAATATCAATGAACAAATAATCCCAAAATAATGGCCGTCATTAACTAGCGCCATTAACCGATCTTTTTTTCTTTTTTTTTCATCCTCTCTTTTGACCCACCACCCCCGACCCAGCCCTCCACACCATCTTAGTCCTCAACACGACTTTTGTCAGTAATTTAGAACAAAAAAAAATATGCACAGTATACCATCATTTGGTGTAATGTTACTCCCATATTTTGATTTTCGCGATTTTCTCCTGGATGACATTTCTCAGGTGTTAACTTATACAACATGGAGAGCAATTTGCATTAAGTTGAAAAACCTTCAAGATACCTGTCTTAACTATTTTTGTCTCCGATGATTCTTACTCTCCTTCTCTGGATTTCTTCTTACAGGTAAATCACCGGCCAAGAACGGATAAAATAATTGCTGTTTATCGCTCCAGTCTCTTTGAATTTATTTTAAGACTCCCAAAGTAATTGCTAATAACAAACGCAAAAAAACGTCTTTTAGTCACCATCTTAATACTTTTCTGAATTTAAAAATAATGTCACAACTTGTGTCTTGAGGCCTTAAAAAAGATGTTAATGGCTCTAATTATTTAGTGTTAACACTCTTGACTTCGAGTGAGTTGTTGGAGAGAGGACTAAAGCTGAGCAACTTCATCGTTTCTTGTTTTCGAGCAAATATCCGAACAGTCGAGCCTAAATCTTAAATGTGTTCTAGAGAAACATGAATTGAATGAGAAACATTGGAACCATCAGTTGTGGTCGTTTAAACATTGATAAGTCCAACCTTATTATGTTATAATCAACGAAAACATAAATATTTGAACAAAAAGGCCGAGAAATGTTTATTATGAGGCGCAAGATATAATAATTAAGAACGTTTTAGCTTCACTTTCCTTGAATTTTCCTTCACTGGATTGGTTTACAATTGATTCAACACATTAAAATGTTGTTGATTCGACTTCACACATTGTTACTCCCCTCCAAAAATTATGTTTTTAATGTTAATGTTCCTCTGAGGGCTCTTCCGAGCTGGACAGCCATTCGAAATAACGTAAAAACTGGGAGAAAGATGGACCCATCAATTCAAACTTGTAGGACTACAAAGTGAACCGAATTTATCCTTTTTTTTATCCTATTTCCCCCTTTTATGACCTCTACACTCTTTTTCTAAGTATGTATAGTGTGTATTATATTATGATTAGGTGACGTTTTAAAAAAATACGGTTCTGTACAAAAAAAATTTTTCCCATTTAATCTACGGAAACCATGAGGAAGAGGATATTTGAGTCAGAATCGTAGTATGAAAAGAATTAAATAAATATAAATTATAATATCAAAATTTGAATAAAAATTTTGATATTTCCAGTTATATTTTCGTTTAACTTCTTCCAGTTATATTTTCGTTACAAATAATTTTTTAGACTTTGTTTTTGTGGTTTTATGAATTCCTTATATCATATAAATGTCAAAGATTCATATTTGCTACAATCTAATTCTCTTTCCCATAATTTTCCCTATAAAACTGATAAAATTTTTGTGTCGGTCTTCTTGGGTTATCGACTAGAGCGCTTTATTGAATCATTTAAACACTTTTTTTAAATATTTCCAAGGCTTGACAAGTTGTTGGGTGGCGTAACCATCGACACCAATAAGGAATCGTTACGTTTATTTGCATTTATGTTGCCTCCATTTCCCTGACCAAAAGGTCTCACAGTCCAATGCAAATCAGGCTTTAGGTTTTTTACCACCAAAGTCTCATGTGGGATTCTAAAACCACAAAACTCAAATACCATCAAAACAAAAGGAGACAATTTGTTGGTTGGAAATTTCAGGTAGACCTAAAACAATACCACCATGCTGAAAGATGGTTTGTTCATTGGTCACATGACTTATTTCAAATATGCTCATGTTAAGCTTCATTGACAGTCAAAAGAAAAACCGTGCTGGTAATAGAAAGAGAAGTTTGACGTAGACCGAAAGGAGAAAAAGAAATCTCACGATCGACGTTCATGATTCTGCTCACGTTAGGCTCTTAATTAAGTTAATTAATTTTTTCGAACCGCTTGAGAGCGTGTAAAGTAAACAATGGCCGATTACTTATCGATCAATTCGTGAAATTTCTCCACCAACGAACAAATTCCCTTTCTTCTTTCTTTTTTTTTAATTGTGGGAAAAGGAAATCGACATTTCAGACTTTCGTCGTTTTGACTCATTTAGTCGACGGTTTTTGTTATTTTTTAAAAGTAGGGGAAGGGGACATTTCAATTAAAAATGTTTTAGGTCACACCTAATGAAAACTTGAAAAAGACACAGCCAGCTTAGGTTATCTTGTCCTGTATGTCCTAATAATACTCTTTAATGTCGTTTAAATTAAATGCGAGGAAAAAAATTTTAGTGTATAAACCATCACTCCCTCGAAAGAAACAAAAAGTATCACTATCGTTTCGCCAACTTAGAGCATCTAAGTCGATGTGAGACAAATTTGGAAAATTTCAGGTTTTCAAGTCTATGGGCTGTATGAATGAGAATGGATGGAAGTTTGGGGAAAATAGTTAGGACAAGTAGAAGAAAGTACTCACCTGTGAACCAGCGCCACCAGTGATATATTAAGCTGCTCTCATTGTGTTTACCATTTTTTAAGTTTCATTTGCACCATACTCCAAGGATTACTTAATGTCAGCTCAAAATACATTGCGTTGCATCACTAATCAAATTTGAACTCAATAAATAGAAATTTGCTTATTGGGTCCTCAAAATTTATAAAATGGTGGAAATATTGACAGGAATGTAACTAGCTTCTTTGTAGCTAAAACTGATTGGCGAAATAAATGATTCGGAATTTATAGTGATTTTCGAACAAGTGCTCAACTTTAGTTTAGGACAAACTCTCTAAATTTCCGTGCCAGGAATTTCAGGGCAATTTGCCAAAGTGTGAATGTCGATTGCAACGCATAAGGCAATGCAAACACTGAAGAAACGACTAATGACTATGGACATAGAAAACAAAAACATTGATGTTCGATATTCTCGTTCTAACCAGAATGAGGTAATGAGAAGTAGAGAGCAGTTCTGGATTCTAGTCTGAGAATGAGCCTCCAAGGGAAAGGGTGGAAAGCCAGAGACTGAACTGAGTTGAGAAGCAGTACCAATAATGACTTCGTTTTGCGGTTTACATTTAATAACAAGCTTTGGAAAAGGGGATTCACGGGAACTCAGTAGTCCGCCAATTTCTATTATTATTATCTCCAATAAAGGCGTTTTAATTTCTACCTTTTGCCCTTGGGACCCACAATCCTTTTATTTTAAAATTTATTAATTTAATATGATTGTTTTTTTGTGCATCGCTCTAAATTCTATGAAAAATTTTGAAAAGAATACGGAAGAACATTTTTATTAGCCGTCAGATATTCGAAAACAGAAATTCCGGCTCCAGTTCTTCTTTTGGCATCAATTCCAACCGTTAGGGTTTTTCCGTAGTTATCATCGAACTGAGCAGAAACGGTTTTGCCAATTTCCTAGTTGAAGTGCAGAGCAGTCGAAGTATTAGAGTCAATACCTAAATTTGCACAGAAAACGTTCGACGTTGAACTAAAATTAGGTCGTGAGTTTTCCTGTGAAAAGCTTCGTTCAAAAAATCTACAAATTCAGATAAAACTTTAGTAGTCAAATTATGTTGCCAGCACACAGATTTCCGTCACTGGGTACCAGGGCAAATTTTCCTAATTTGGGTTAGTATACTAGATGTAGGTGAAAATTTTCCCAAGGAACAATGAACACGCAAAGAAAAAGAGGAAGATCACGAGGATAGACGTAGAGATAGAGAAGAGTGGAGGGAGGGGAGGAGGAGGAGGGAAACGTAGGAGTTGAAAGTAGTTTTCTTGTAAGATTTATTAGCGCAACTCATTCACCCGAATCAGGCTGATAAATTCGAATTTCTTCCAGTCGCGTGCCTTTCTAATTCATATTTCCTTCGCTTTGCTCACACGAGTAGAAACTGAAACCTCCCTTGCACCTTTACCCGTCTTGTTTTTAAACATCGTTTGAGTCATCTCTTTCCGTCCTAAGACCTTGCTTTCTTGATATTTTATAATTTTCACGCTTATGATTCTTCTATTAGAAAATTATTTTAAGAATCTCGACTCATAGACCGAGAAAAACATTTTTTTTTCAAGCTATAATTTGTTGGTTTGCATGTTGCTACCCCCAGTCAAATCGTGACTGTTTCACTTCCAGGTCTTCTCTTTAACTAAAATAAGTTTTTAGGTCTTATCACTCTTATCACTCAAATGGCTTATCTTCCTCAAGACACTCCTCAAAACTCAATTATTATATTAATTAAAGATTACAGAAATAAAAATACTAAATTATAAATTATAAAGAAATACTAAATTATAGAGGAAAGTGGGAGTTGGAGATGGTATATAGAAAATTGACACTAAATCCGGGACTAACAATATATTAATATCATAAAACGCTGCATAAAAACGATTTACGTTGTTTCCATTTCAGTGTGTTATTTTTAATTGCAATTAGCAAATTAAATTAACTGAGTTAACGGATAAAACTCATTTATAGTGTATTAAGTGAAAACTATGTGGTAAAGTTACTTTTTGCTGAGTTCCTTTGAATCGTAGCGAAAAAACTCACAAGTTAAAAAGCTGAATCAATTTTTCTGTGACCTGAATCAGTTCAGGATGAGATCAATCATAACGTCACATAGATGTTTTTTGAGAAAGTTACTGTATCGGTGTATATAGCAAACTGATATTCTTCTAGTTTTCTCCAAACTCATTGAGCTGCTGTTCTATTGTAGAAGCACACAATCTCGATTCGAGTGGCTTGTATTAGGTGCTTTCGTATTGTAACTTGTTGTTTGAAAATAGTTGAAAGTTGACGATCAGATGGTAATTTTCCATCTGTCATTTGGCAATTTATCTCACCAACCAGGAAATATACTTTTTTTAAAATGATTTCTTACATTTAGTGTTATTTACCCGAGAACCGTACAATAAATAAACATGTTTCGACTCGTATCAGCAAATTTTGGAACCTAATACACAATTTACAAGGTGAAACTAATTAAAAAGCACGTGACTATAATACGAATTGTATTCGCAGAAGATTTTTACATTTCAAAATCAGCTTTTGATTTGAAATATTTTTTTCTTGAATTTTTGAAATTTAATGCTTTTAAATTTCATTTAGACAGCTTTGAAGAAAATGAAATTCGGTTGAGTGATAATTGTTTGTCAGAAAAATTTTAATAAAACAAAATAAAATAAAAGAGAAGAGAAGAGAACAGAAGGGAAAGGAAGGAAAGAAAAATCGGAAAGCGAGAGGGAGCATAAAATCTTTTTATATTCCCAAAGCACAAAAAGGGGAAAATATATTAGAACAACAATTTTTGGTTTTTCTTTTCTTTTCCCCTGTTTTCGAAGATTTGAAAAGGTTTCTTTTTCCTGCCAACTTTTTACAAATGGCGTCTTCTATTAAAAATCATCACCTTTCAAGATAGTCTGCAAAATTTATCGCACCCTTCTTTTTTTATCGTTTATTCTTTTTCATTTTTCCCTCTACTTACCAGGTATCTGTAGCGTTTTTGTACTTCTTTTTTCACCGGATATTAAAAACTTTGATTTCCGGTTCCGATTCTAACTCTCGACACAATTTTTCTATATTAACGGTAAAGCTCGGAGGGAAAACCTTTCCACTTTCTCCTTTCCTGCTTTCTTATTTCACTGTGTTTGTTCTTCAAGTTAGTGGTTAAATTTTAGTACAATTTCAATGCATTTCAAGCTAGAAGACCTCTATAGTTTGAAACACATTCGATCTGCCTACTTTTCAGATTGTTGAATAAGTAAGGGTTATAAAAGATGAAAAGACGTGTTTGAATCGCGTTAAGTTAGCTATTGATTTATTTGTTTTAATCAATTCATAACAATGCCTCGGTTGGTCATTCATCTGAACAATCAACCGCTTATATAGCAAAATCCCAACTTAGGTTTTGCTAAGTTGAAAATTTAGGTGCTGACCAGTTTATCATTCCAACGTGACTGGTTCAGCACCGGAGTGGTCTTTTTTGCCAAAGGAAACCTTTCGAAGGTATTCCGTCCTGCCTTTGGGGAGGCAGGAGGGAGTATGTGGGATTTGCACCCACCACCACCCCTGAGTGGACACCAACTAGGCTCGGATAGTAAAACCCGGAACCCGCGAAAACTGTTCCGCTATCTTACCTCGTTCGGCGATGACTTTATACATTGGTATGGAGTTTATTACTATCGGCATGGAGTTGGTCAACTCACCAGACCGCTCCTTCACAAGAGCTTTATCGTAGAAACTCATTAATCCGGGGTGCAATGGCTTTCGGCTTCTCCCTTCAGCAATATCATCTCCTCGTTGTGCGACCAGAAACCGGAGTGGTCCTGGTCGCACAATAAGCCAGTTGGTACTGGGGGGAAAAGAAACATAAGAGAAATGAATACCTTTTATTAACCCCTCAAATTAACTGCTACCAGTCTCCAGATTATAAAATAGTTAAATAGTAGTCGTAATAAAATAAGGATTTTTATCTGGGGTATAGGCCATAGTCGATTGAATAAGTAAAGAAAAAAAAGGAGTTAGAGAATAGTGTAGGATAGGAAGAAAGGAAGAAATAGGTCACAGAAACTATGACGAATTTTTACTGACAACAGAGTAATACAAATCTTTGATTATTTTTGCGACTTGTATTATGCTGTTTGTAATATTCCCACAAAACTGTCAACGTTTCTCTACAATACATATTGACCGGGACTTCCATGCTAATCTAGGTCAAGAGATATGAAGAATTCGAACGGAAATATTCTAACGTATACAATCATATGTTGTAGTCATTTCCAGATGGCTAACGAGAAATTTTTAACATACAAGCCTCAAAATGAAAGAAAAAAAATTCTGGTTACCGAATAAACCGAATCACAAAATTTTCGTATTTAATCTTTTGGAAATTATAAAATTTTCAAAATATTATATGGCTGACTCTTTTCAGAAATTCTCAGGAAACGCTTCCCAATTTTGCACATATTTGTAATTTATATGTTGTGTTCATTAATATTTTCATTGAATTCTACAAAACTTTTCTCTTAAAATATTTCTCTCTCTTTTTTTTTTAATTTGCCAGTTCAGATTAAAAATATTCACTTTCATTTTTCATTCGTTTACTTGTAATGTAAAAAAAAAATAGGCCGACAAAAATCTGTAAGTCTGTCTCAACCAAGTGATGACGAAACGACGCCTTTCGTTTCGAGGACACTGCCTCAGTGTAGTTAATATCAAATTAAAAGGTTCCACCACCTCATCCGCCCATTCCTCTCACTCTTTCTCGCCTCTCTTTTATCTCTCTCTTCTCCTCACCTTTAAGCGGCCTACCCAGTTCCAGGGCTTTTGTTTTCCTCCCGCGATAAACTCCTACAAAGAGATGACAGTTAACTGTCTTGCATGACATCTGTCGGGGTTTTAGTATGAGGACCCTCTTGATTACGCTGATGCGTTCACTTGCTGTTAACGACCGATTTTCCTGCTTGGCCTAAAATTTCCGCGAGATTAATTCTATTTTGGTGAATCCTTTTAGTTTTTGTATTTGAAGAGGCCTTAGCAAAACTTTTTCTTTTGTTTTGCAATCGTTTAGAATGAGGACTGATTAGTCAACGGGGAGTTTAAAAGAAAAGTGAAATAAAAATGGGCCCTCTTAGAAATGCTCGAAAATGGATTCTAAGTTTACTATTTTTTAAAAGTATCTCGCTAGGATTGTTAGCACTCTGATAAAGAAACCTTTTGCTACAAAAGAGATCATTTAAAAATGGCGTATGTGAAATATGTTGATCCATTCCGTCAAAGTTCACCTAATTATTTCGACTGATGAAGATTATAAAGGGAAAACTGGCTGATAACATCTCGATAAAGAGTTTTTTGACCTTGGTCGGTTCCATTTCAATTTAATAATATCATCGGTATGGTTAATGTTATTAAGCGACATAACGAAGAAACTATTTCTACAACTTTGAATTGAAAAAAAGGAAAAATGAAAGACGGAATATTATTCTCATTCGCGGTGTTCCCACCTCTTTATCATCCTATCTTTAGTTTTCTATTTTAATTTCTGATATTAAACAAAAATTTAATTTAATCAAAGCAATTAAAAACGATTGCGAAATTAGACAGTACTTGCTGAAGATGATGGGCATTGTTACTACACTTAATATATATATAATTGTACATATACTTTTCACGGTAAATGTGATTAGTTGGGCGAATATGAATAATTCCCTCCGATTATAGGCCTATATATATTTTAAACATTTAATGTGGCAAATTTGACAAATTACTGCACATTTATCACATTTATCGGCTAGTTTATAAAATGTTCAACTCTTAATGAGAAATTTACTGTGAAACCTGCAACAGTCCATTAATCTCCAAATTAAAAACGTCGAATACATAAAATGCAGAATTGATAGAAGTCAAGCATGTAAGCAAACACACTCATTAAATTTCCCTTAACCAGTAAGTCATTTTTTAAAATAGCCAGTAAATGTGACAAAAGTATAGTAATTTGCCACATTTAAGCTTGATAGCTTATCCTAAATAATTGCCAGGAATTATTATATTCGCCAGATTTATCACTTTGAACGGTAACATATGCATTTTAAAACTTGAGTTTGTTACCTGCCTTGAAGATGGACACAAAAAAAATTCTTGACCTATAATGAACGCAAAGGAACGCAAGCATAAAACGACGGAGGACGTTCTCAAACAAAATTTAAAGGGTTGAGGAAAGCTCTGGGGAAGAAAAACATCTATCTTGTTTCTGTTTCTGTCACAATCTCGCTTCTCGAAAGGAGCGGACAGAGGATGTTGGTTACGTCTTTTGACCGAGGCAAAGTGATTTGATGGTCGATTAAAAAGTCTTGACGAGATGAATGAAAAGCTCAACAGCTTCTTTCCCTCCCTCTCTCTACCTCTTTCATCTTTTTATAAACATTCATCAGTTCTTATTGTTTCCTCAGTTTGTACTGAGTCTTCGTTTCTTTTAAGATTACATTTGTCTGAAATCCTTGGACGAACTAACTTTGGTCATCGAAGAAACTTTAATTTATTAACTTTTTCCGTTGAAAAGAAAACCTTTGACGTTAGTTCTGGAATTCCTGGCCAAAGGATCAATCCATTGAATTCGGAATTTTAGTGAAATTACTTCGGTTAGAACGGAAAACCCATTAAAAATTAAAAAGTTGAAAGGATTTAATTAAATTGAGTTATTTAACGAAAACAGTCTATCTCTCTCGCGCTCTCTCTCTCATTTCCGATTGGATTTTGAAGAAATGTCCTCAGCTTCCCCTCTTAATTTTCATTTTTTTTTTAATCTGAATAAATTTTCTTCGTTTTTATTTTGTTACTCGACATTTTTTCTCTTTTTCTTTTCAGCTTTTATTATTCTTTCATTTAATTGTCTGGTCACTATGTTTTAATTATTTTATAATTTTATTTCAATCACTTAAATCCTATTAATTTATTTTAGTGTCAAGTTTTGGCACTGGTCTTTGCCTTGGTCTATTACGAATTTCATCAAATCCTGCCATTTACCGAAACTAAAGCAAATGAAGGAAGAGGAGAGTGTGAATCACTTTCTCGCTGGAGAAGTGGCAAGATTCCCCAAACTTCTTAGTTCTGGAACCAAAAGAGGACGAGGAATGAATTCCTCTAACAAAGACTTAGACAAACAGGTGACAAGTAGCTTAGTACATTCAAAAGTTATGGCAGACCGGTGAGTCTTCTCACTCTTAAACACCTACACAGAATGAAGTATCAGCCAGAAACAGTTAAAAACTGCTTTCGTTCTATACATCTCCTTAAAATTTTCCATCAAATTTCCGGTTTCCGTCTGTAATAAATACAGAAGCATTTCTTCTTTTGAGCTAGATATCGCAAGTCTATAAGTCGTTGATGGAGATCTCTAGTCACTAGAACACACTATAGAAAAGGTCAAAGAACTAAAATTATTTTCGTTCTTGTTGGTGGATGTATTTCATTCCGACAACACCCAGAATGAATAAAGCTAAAATAATAAATAAATAGAGAAGGTTCGAGGAAAAAAAGCTTTTCCCATGCTTGGCCACGGGAAATAAAGTGGGGATTAAAAAAGTGGAAGGATTAGAGAGATAAACAAGGATTAGAACAACAAATTAAAATACCGTCCAAATTTCGTTCATACCAAACCGATACCTCAAAATTTGGCATTTCACCCAAAACGGATTCCGTAATAAATGGTTTTTTCTTCAGAATTTTTGGCTCGTAATCGTCTTCGGATGGGAAGGAAAAAATTTATAAATTTTAAATTAACACTCGAGCGAACAAAAAACAAAATTAATGACGTAAACGAAAGCTATTCCTCACCTGAGTGTCAGCCATCCGTTCACTTGCTATCTACGAAGAGTCAAAGCCCCTATATACCACTGAATTTATAAGCGAAAAAATTTTTTTAAGGTGATTAAGATAATAAAGATGGCGGACTCTAAAAACACGCGTGAATTACTTGTTTAAAAAGAAAGACTTGTTTCGGCTCAATGGAACATAGAAAGGGAACACAAGAGGTCATCTTGAGAAGAAGGAAGCTGAACCGAAGCTCCTTTATGGATTTTTTGTTGTTTACTTTTTTTTATTTTTAGAATATCATCAACTCGTTTGTCAAAATGTCAGCCTTTCTTTGCCAAAGTTAAAACAACTAAAAGAAAAATTTTTTTTATTACAGTATTTAATATTCTGCGAATTCTTTGAAATTAGAACTTGCTTATTGAAAATTCGTCTGTATTATGTCCAAGTGCATCAATAGTTGCTTCGAGGATAAAAACTGAATCCCTGTCTAGTGCTGCTACTAATTTTGGAATCATGAAATCCTTCCCAGTGAAGGTTTTAATAGTTCTGGGCAGTATATCCCCAGCCACTATATGCAAATCCTCTTGTAAATCTACGTTTCGTTTGAATCAGAAGACGAATCGCTTTGTGACGGTTTGGAAGACGGTGTCATAGGAGTTGATGCAAAAAAATATTTAGCTCTTTGTTTTTCTTCCTCGATAGCTTTGACGCGCACTCTTTACTCTTTATCAGTCAACTTTTTGTCCACTCCAGCTAAATGACCAGGTCGACCAGGCTCTCTCTGACGCTGCAAGATGATTTTATCTTCATATACTTTTAATAATTGAAGCGTATAGGTACGTGCAATACCAAACAAATTACAATATTTAAATTGTTGACAAACTCTTGTCGACGCTGCTCAAATTCGTGTTGTGTTTTTTGAGCATCTTTTTATATGTTCCCCCAAACTTGGTACACTTTTTCGACTTTTTCCCACACAACTAGGTAAAAATCGATCGCCATGTGCGCCTTTTCCCAATAGATAATGCATTCATGAATAGCAAAGTTTGAGCCTTCATTGACAGTTAAATACACTTCATGAGTACTGTAAAGCAGAGTACTGCCAAAACTTGCCATTTAGAGGGTAGTTTCTAGCTCATTATTTGATATTTGGCGTCTCCGATTAAAAATATAGTTTGTGTAGAACTGCGTAACTACACTGACATGCTGACTATTCAAAAACAATGCGTCTACTAACAACATAACAACCAGAACAACATGTAAGCTTACGTTCGCTTAAGCCATTAAGTAGTAATATGTTTCGGTGAAAGTCGGCAGGGGTTCCTGTCGTCCTAAGTACTTGAAATTTCACCTACGATTGTTTTAACATCATTGTAAAAAATTAAGAGGGTATGCGTCTTTAAATAAAAATTTTTGATTTTTTTGGGACACCCTAATATATGATGTATATTTGTCCGACTTATGACTTGTACCTTAGCAAATATTATACATAAAAATGAATAATCTTGGTGAAGAAGAAATTGAAAGGTGTTCAATGATGTTCCTTTACTATTTAATTATCGATTTTTAGAACGAAAATCGTCTCCTTAAATTTGAATATATTCTAAAATTTAGTACAGAATACGTAGCGAAAGGAAACGACGTTTATAGACTTAATTATTCAAACAATTTAATTACCTTCAATTTTTGTTAGCTAATAAGAATTTATCTGAGGCGAACCAAGAGATTGAGCTACGTGTTTACTGTGTGACTCGACCGGAACCTTATTATTCATTGCAAACACAAAACCGCGCCTAATTATACTGAGAGCTCCGTTCGGATCTCACCAATCGTGAGTGCCGGAGTCTTTTTAGGCTTTTCAAATCCGAGCTCTTCGAAAATTGGGGTCAAGATCTAACTGGAAAGAAAAGGATTCATCCTGTTTGGTTTACCAATTTTCTGCCGATCACTTTCCATTTCATATCGTACTTGACATCCGACTCCTTACATGACAACCTATTATTGTTGTTATATAAAGTTTTTTAATGAGTTCGGCTGGAGCTAGGTGCAGGGGGTCGATAGATGGGTATCAGCTTTAATTAAGTAGGTGAGAGGCTTTAAAAAACGAGAATAAAGGTTATAAAAGTCTAAGAGAGATCTACATAACCGGCATCAAAGAAAGAGGAAAGAGAAGTAAGGTCACTTAAAAGTATTGCAGATTTGGTTATTTGGCTGTTGCTAAAAATGTTATATTACGTATATAAGAGCGAAATAAAAGCTGAAATGGGAGCCGATTTTTTCTGAGAGCAAGACCAATAGACCCCATCCGGCACTGTTGAGAACTTTTTCCATTTTTAAAAACATTTTTTGATTTGAGGAAAAAAAAAGAAGCTCAGCTTGAAGTGTACTAAAACTAGGGTTCAGGTTTTTTCTTTAAAACCTTTCTTTCTTTCTTTCTTTCTTGTTCCTCTCCTTCCCCTTTTCTCTATTTTTTATATTTATTTTTACTTTTTAGGTAAGTCAAAGTCCATTAACAAAGTTGGAAAAGATGGTCGGTGACGTCATAAAATTCAAGCACCTGTGATGGTCAGGTTTGATTAAATGAAATTCTGTCTTATATTAGTAAACAATTTAAGTGATGAAAGTAGTAAGTTATACCGAAATAAAATTTTTTTCGAATATTTGTAATATCGGAATCAAGCTGTAAAGGTGGGAGGATGTAAGCATCTTACCTGTTTTTGCTGACGAAAAGTTTTCCTTTAAGTATGTGTACATAGTACCTGCAGTAGGGGAGAAAAACCGGCAATATTTTCACACGCGAAACACTTGAAAGCCGTGTTCAGTCTTAAAGGAAAAAAGTTTGTTTAGATCTTTTAAGAAAAAAAATTCGGATCTCTGGCGAAATACAAAGTAGCTTCGTAAAATTGTTTAATTTTTTGCAGCTATTACGTCTAGTTTGTAACATATACACAAAACACTTGGGGGTTTATCATACACCACGTCAAACTGTTTCACCAATGCTTAGCACTCACAACACTAAAAAATATAAGGAACATTTTCGTTTCAAATTTCGCAACATAGAAATTTATCAACGAGCACATGATACTTATTCCAATCTATATTTCCAACTAAACAAAACACTAAAAAATGAAAAACCTCAAAACATCACAGTAAGCATCCAGAAATATCAGCCAATAAAAATAAAGAATCCAACGACAAAAAACACGAGAAATGCTTTGCTGTCGCTATCAGGACCATAAGCCGCCTTTTTCAGGCTCTAGGCTGCATCACTCAATAGCTCAACTGTACAATTAATCCGAACGACGATTTTAATGTATAGACCATGGCTCGGCAACCTTTTGTTGTAAAAGGGCCAAATATTTTTCGTGGGGATCAGTGCGGGCCGCACTTGCAGTCGGTATACATACAATATTTATGTACAAATATTTTAGTTTTAAAAATAAAACGCTAAGTGTATATTTTAACGACATTTATTGTATTTAATAAAATCAATGAGATTCTTGTGATTGCATTTGACTTGCAAGTTTTTTTAATATCAGCTTGCATTTTTGAAGTAGAGACGCGTATATAATATCGTCTGTCATGTGCGTTGCCGGCGAGAATCTCGCGGGCCGCAGGTTGCCGACCCATGGTATAGACCATTACTCGTTTGAAAGTAACACTTATAAAGTTACTCGGACGTTTCGACAACTTTGAGCTGTTGGTATCATCAGAGTCGATGTAAAACTGAATTTGAAGGATTGGTGGTTGAGTAGAGGAAGTAAAGGTAGAGGTACAAAGGTTCTACGCACAGTAGAATGAGGTGAGTAAGGTGAAATAGGACAGCGGACAGAGGACAGAGGAGAAAGAACAAAGTACGAAGGTTTGGAAGGAATGGCCAGAAAAGGTTAAAGGGAAAAAACAGAGGAAAGGGTCAATTGTGAGTCAGCGGTGACAAACCTTGTGTTCGTTGCGTTTTGGTAGTGTTTTGCGTGCTATGCGTGTGTGAAACAGTTGGCCAGTTGGCAGTGTATACAAAATACTTTTTTGTAATATACATAAATTTACATATATATAATTTGTGTATATATATATGTATGTATTTGTGTATGTATATATATACACATATATGTGTGTATATATACATATATATATGTATATATATGTATTTACTTACGAAATTTGTCAATGATTTTTTTAATGTTTTCCATCACGTAGTAAGGCTATAATGTTCAGCAAAACAGTGTCTCGTGTGAATTTTATAAGATTTCTTTAATTTTTCACGTATTTGCTTTAGTTTATTTTGCTAGAGAAGCACAATTTATTCAAATGCGACCTTAATCCTTCGACCTTTTTCACATATCTATGAGCGAAATATTTTATTTTCCTTTCAAATAATTTTAAAAAAATTTTGAAAATTCAATGGGGCAATAAAAGTCGAAATTTATCGTCTGATTTAAATAAAAAAATCCCGTTCAAAAGTTCCTCTGAATTTTTACCCCGTTATACAAACCAGACGATTTTAAACGAGAAAATTATGCTGACATGAGCCAGGGAATATTTGTAAGCAAAATTCACCCCAAACCCCTACGCCACCTCCTAACTCGCCTTTCGCTTTTTCCAATTCAGTCATTAAGCATTTCTGTCCTCATTCCTTCTCATAGGAGGAACAGGTCGTTCCACGCTTGGAAAAATTTAAATTCATTCAAAGGGCAATCATCTTCCATTGTGTCTTTTCGGTCTATATTTTTGTAATGCAGTTTAAAGCATCTCTTCTACTTCCATCAAATGCTCAAATTATTTTAAAGCTTTTGCTTCAAAGAATTCCAAAAAGCGAGGTGATGTTTTTGTAATGATAGTTGGCACTGGGATGGGGGCTTGGCTAATGCCAATCAAATGGTAAAAGTAAATATTTCAGAAAGTCGTAGAAATATGTGAATCCATTCTATGGTATCCTATAAAACTGTTTTGCTACCTTAAATTTGTTCACTCGGAGTAAACATCTTTGTTAATGATATGTAATGTGAGGGTGTTTTACACGATGACGACATACAAAATAACAGTTCTTAACGTAAACCTAAGCCAAAGCTCACCGAAGGTGGTTAAACGGTATCAGACTTTATCAAACCATCTTAATTGATGTCAACTTCCTGTAATGGATTGTTAATTTGATCGATTTCTAATAAGCTTTATGAATTAGTATCTCGTAACATACCGTATCTTATATGAAACTCAGTTTTGCATCTTACATACAATGTAGATTCTTATTCATTTGACGAACTGTAATTAGAATGTTATTGAAGGGAAGTTTATTAAAGAGAAAAGCTATTATTGGTTTTTCCCACAAGGACAGAGAATGAGTAGCGACATGTGCGGAAAAGTATTAATAAATAAATAAAATGGAGGGCAGAGAAAAAAATCTGGGAAAATATTTGGATTTTAGAGAAATAATGGCCATTCTGTCTGCCAAAATTCTTGGTCTGAAGGTGTGACAATAAATTTGCGCTTTGTTCTCCCAAAGAACGTACTCCCAGGACCCCTCGAGGATGAGCTTCAGGGTCAGGAGCTGGTCGGTCGTGTTTCTTCCGGGACGAAATCCACATTGACTCTCCCCGAGCCTGTCCTCGACCACGGATCTGCAACGGGTTTCCAGCACCTTCGCGAAGACATTTCCCGGGGAGACTTAGCAGGGTGATGCCCCTATAATTGGAACAATCACTCCTGCTCCCTTTTTTCAAGATTGGGACAATCACCCCGGTCTGCCAATCCTCCGGCGCTGCTCCTCCCTGCCAGGCCACCTTCATGACGCGAGTGAGCCAAAAGACTCCCTCTTCCCCCTAGCGCCTTCAACATCTCGGGCCGAATTTCATCCACCAGCAGCTTTGCCGCTTTTGAGCGATTTAATCGCCCGAGTGACTTCGGCCACGGTGGGACTATTCTCCGCTCTCCGCCGGTTCTGCTACCCTCGGTGCCCTGAGTTGGATTGAGCAACTCCGAGAAGTACTCTCTCCAACGAGGATGGCCTCCTCTCGAAGAGGAGAGGCCATCTTGGATTTACCTCCAACGGCACCCCGATTCCTCTGAGGCGGCGGATGGTCTGCCAAAACTTTTTCCTGGCAGATCCGTAGTCGGATTCGAGCTGCTCGCCGAACTCCCTCCAAGCCCGCTCCTTGGCTGCTTTCACAGCCAACTTGGAAGTCCTTCGCGCCTCAACATACCGGCCTCGAGAGAGTTCGTCCTTCCGGTGTAACCACACCTTGAAGGCTTCCTTCTTCTCCTTAATGGCCCGCCGGACCTCCGGGTCTCCCCACCACGGAGTCCGCCTGCAGCCACCGCCACGCCAAGCCACTTCATCCCACAAGCTGCCTCCGCGGATTCGGTGACGGCTGTTTTAAACAGAAGCCATTCCTCCTCCACTTCGGCCACAAGCGGTGGAAGTTGCTCGAATCTATCCTTTATGTGGTGCGCAAAAGATTCCCGAACCTCTTCGTTCTGGAGCTTCTCCCACATCACACGAGACGGTACTTCGACCGCGCGCTTCTGTGGCTTCGGCCCATGGCCCTCCGTCCATGTTGAACTCGCACACCACCAGATGGTGGTCGGTTGTCAGCTCAGCCCCTCTCATAACCCTCACGCCGCACAAAGTCTATAATAGACATCTATTATAGATGACAATCTATAATAGACATGACAAAGTCTATAATAGACTTCTGCCCAAGTGTGTCACGGCACTAAGTGTACTTGTGGACGTCCGTGTGCTGGAAGAAGGTGTTCATGATCGCCAGACCATGGGCACAGCCGAAATCCAACAACCTCTTCCCGTTTGGGTTACAGTCGGGGTCGCCGTTCCTCCCCACCACGCCCCTTCACGTCTTAGAGTCATTACCCACATGCGCGTTGAAGTCCCCCATCAGGATAAAATTGTCCGCTTTAGCCGCTATTTTCATAGCGGCTTCCCCGTCTAACAGGAAGGCGGTATACTCTGGCTGGTCTTTAGGTGCGTACACCTGCAGAACAGCCAGAGTTGACGTCTTCAACTGAAGAGTCAGTACCGCCATCCTTCCTCCCAACCGGGTCCATTCAATCACCCGGTCCGACAGCCGGGGGTTCGTGAGTATCCCGCACACCCGCCTGCGGCACCATTGCAGGGTCGACTCCGGAGCAGAAGAGCTTCCATCCGTTGGGAAGATCCACGGTTTTGAAGCCCCTTTTCTTGGTGGAGGAGACACCCAGGATATCCAAACGATACCTTTTGTCCTCCTCCACCAATTCCAGGCGCTTCTCCACCGTCAGCGAGAAAACATTTCATGTTCCGGTCCTAAGTCGCAGTCGTCGTCCAGTTGTCCGTCCCATATTGCCCCCCCTCGGGCATTGCGCCTTACCCCCATGATCCCCAAAACGGATGGCGAGTCCATTGTCAAGTTTATCCATTTCGTGGGGGTTTAATGGGGAGATGGAGGTCCACCCAGGCAGTGTCCCCTGTACCTGGGTAAGGCTACTTACTCGGGGAGGGCGCCAGGTATCCCCGAGGCTCCGTTCACGACACAACTCCCTTGTGTCTCGCACCCCATCAGCACGGGTCGCCTAACACCTTAGGGTTGGGAGGCTGATTGAGTGTGAAAACACTGGGCGGTGGGGTCGCCACATCCCTACGCCAGAAATATTTCCCCATTAATAGCACAAATGATATCTGTTATTAATAACATGATAATGACCCTGAAGTTTGGCAGGATATAAGAGTAAAGTCTGTATCAGTATCATAAGTCTATACATGTATTTATTATTAAAATCAACAGTTTCCATCACATCAAGTTAATGCGTACAACGGAACATCCTTGTTCAACGCTGCTTCCTATTACGCGGAACATGTTTCAAGATTGATCATTCGTATCACTATGTCTGGTTTTTCTCCATTCGAAAGATATAAATTAAAGTGAATCTTGATTTAGCCAATTAGGTGGAATCGTGGAAAAATTAATTAGCAATTTGAGTTTGAGAAAAAATATGTTAAAAGAGAGGCGCGCTAAACACATGAAGTTTATCTCGAAAGAGGTGTGCCACATGACTCACCGACAAATGGAACTTCTCGTCCAGCTTGAGCAAAGTAAAAAGCCTGAAAAGTTTCGATCTTCGCTTGTAAGTTTGTTTCCGCCGCATAATTTACCCACTAATTACTCGTTTCAAATAAAATCGCTCGCTTAATTTGAACATTTTTATTTGATCGTCACACGTTTCTTAAACGTCTTAGATTCTTACATTAGAAAAGCGTTCATTTTACTTTTGTCACGTTTTTATGGAACACAGCATTTAAACAACTAACTGCTAAGCAAAAAAATTTTAATCGCTTAATCAATTGACCTACGAAAATTCTCTTTCCTTTTTCTTTTTTCGGTAGTGGATTGGACTGATGTTGCAAATGAACCATCTTAGACCTCACAAAAGCTCAAAGATTCATTGAAGAATAAAACACATACGAGAAAGTAGAAATTGAGTACATAAGATAAACATGTAGAAATTTTTTATGTATAACCCCTTAGTTCCCAACCTGGGGCATGGCAATATTTTGGTGGGTCATGGGCAGAATGTGAGCAATTCGGCTCACTATACCAAAGACTATTGAATTGTTTTCTAGTGAGTCTGGGGATGTGAATGTTCGTATCAATACATACGTAAAAATATTTCCATGTACATGTATAATAGGTGCACAAGATATTTCCGGTTTTCCCAGTCACGTGTCTCGGTCGGGAAGGGGGGCATCAGGTTTTTAAAAATGCCCACGTGGAGTATGGCCCAAAATCGGTTGGAAACCACTGATGTAACTCCTTGCTAAATGACACTTTAGCGGGCGTATTCATTTGAAAGAATAATTGATAATTTTGATAGAATGATATTTGTTTACCAGCCAAGAACGCTAAAAAACGACATATTGTTTTCTTTCTTCTTCTTTCCTTTTTCTGCTATTTCACAACACCTGTCTCTAAATTGGTTAAATAAGAAGAAGAAAAGTGGGCATTAAGAGATGAAAGATGATAGAACAATGATAATAATAATAACGGCCGTAAGGTTTGAATAGCACTAATGTCACAAATTTGGTTTGTAGCTTTGCTGAATTTCAGCCTCTTCGCCATCTTCTCACATACGTCCAGCCCTATTCGTCTTTCGTCCTAACCTTTTCAAGTTCGATGAAAAAAATTTTTTAATTTTCCTTATGTAACATTATTAACACAATGAAATGTTTTTCACACGTAAATTCTTAATCTTATTGCATTTTATGTTGTTGTTTGTGTTATTCGGCAGTTCAGCAAAAGTAATTTTCAAATCGAAAATGATGATTTTAAATTTAAAACCAATAAATGAGAAATGTTATGGTTTTAAATTTTAGATTTTTATTTTTATTTAATTAAAATATTTATTTTTAGCTATCCCATAAATTACCCATATTTATTTATTTATTTATGTCAAATCTTAGACAAATTATATACTCTTTTATACATGGCTTACTTTTTTAGAAGGATAACTGCAGTGTGGTTTTGATAAACATTTAGCTAATCGCCTCGGCAAAGGCACTGGTGTGGTGCAACCGTGGCTTGCACCGGTTACTGGCTGAGCTGCGAGGCACTCTACTGTTCCGCACAGGCGGACTGTACTGCTGTCTTCACCTACATCGGCATAGTTATCGTGTTCGCCGGACGTCATAGCCACCGTCATCGCAATTCGCGTCACGACGAAGACTCCGGCCGCCCAACCCGGAAAGTCAACACCAGCTGGTTGAGCCATTGTAATTTTGATTTTCGTCAGCGACTGGTTTATTGGTTCCTCTCTAGACCATATCCGTATTTGATTCTCAGAATTTTCTCCTTAAAATTGTCCGCCTGATGCGAAAGAAGATGCCCAACTTTTTCAGATACTTAAATTTGGCAAATTAAATTCTATTGAGTTTTCTTGGCGTTTAGCAGCACTGAAATATAAGTTAACCCATAAACGCCCCGTGTCCTCAAACGAGGACTCTAACTTTAGGATTTTTTAAAAGCTCCTCAGGTTCTTTTTTTGGTGGAATTTTTTTAAAAACATTAAGATCCATCTTTTCTTTATAAGTAGGAACAATTTTTTCATTTTTTTCATAATCAGGAGTGGCAGAATAGTTCCTGATAGAGCAGCAAGATTTTCACTAAAATGCATCGGTTCAGAAAAAATTTTTTTCTCACATCCTGTTGGAGTTACCGCTACGGAAAAAAATTAGCAGACACTCAAGATGTTGTAAACAAAGCCAAACAATTATCATTGAAATTTCAACCGAAACAGCCACAACTAATTTTGGTGTCCTCATTTGAGGACACGGGGATTTAATGTATGCAATTCATACGCAATAGGGAAAACAGTACGTTTGTCAAAATTTTCATAAAAATTGGGGAAAAAAGGGCAATTATTTCAGTCATTTCTTTCTGTATTGTAGGAAATACATGATGTGACATCAAATTCTCAGTTTGGATGGGCGGGTGGGCAATCTGAGTGTTCCTCAGTGGTGAAATGTTCTTGATGGATGATAGTTTGTTTTTTATAAATGGTATGATTTTTTTACGTCAGAAAATCTTCTTATCTATCTCAGAAACTTGGGCTTTCGGGCCACAGGCACGTTACAAGAAAATCGAAGGGCAAAGTGTCCACTGAAGACTTCTACAGCTTTAAAAAAAAAGAGACCAGAGGTTCATTCGACTTTCGATTTTGATGCAAATGATGAGACTTTGATGGAAAGGGGGGTAATTTTCTTTTGCCAATTATGGCAGCTAAGAACCTATGGTAAAAATGAGATACAGCAGGAAAGAAAGGAAGAAAATTGCTGTATCTCAAACAAAATTTGTGAACTCCTATAACACCAATATGGGTGTTGTGAACCAGCATGGCTGGCTGGTGAGTAGATACTTAGTAGTCAGTCAGGAGGAAAAATGGTACCAAGCTCTTTTTTAAGAGTTGTCCAAATGACAGTGGTAAATAGTGACCCTTTCGCCCAAAAACAAATGGGCTACTCAAAACCGGGTATTATATTAAAAACGATGTCGATATTATATGTAAAAGAGCAAACCAACGGCAATGCCAGTTGCAAAACTGCAAAGTACGCCAAGCATCGTATTGCAAACAGCGCAATGCCGCTTGTCTTGCCTTGTTCCTTTTCATGGAAAATGAATATAAAGTGGCTATATATGAAAGTTCTTATATGTATAATGTGGCGACCAAATAAAAGTGTCGCGACCTAAGCCGCTAAACGAAAACATTTCGAATAAAAATAAAAACAAAACAAAAGAAAATGCGGCGCAGGCAGCGACAGGAAAAGGAAAAACTTAGACGAGTCTTGAATCACCGAGAACTGTTTCCCATATTAAGCTTATGGGAAGAGAAGCTTATACAAAGTTCAGAGTACGGGTTTTTGGGAACTTCGAGACTATTCTTAGCTTAGGTGAAGATATATAAACAGGTCACTCATCGCCGGGTATTCAGTTATTCAGTTTTGCAGTTTTTGAGTTTGAGTTTGAGTATTGAATTTTGCAGCTCGCAGTTATTCAGCGTCGGAATGAAACGCTTTTATGTAAACAATCAGTATTTATCAATAAACGTATTTATAGTGAAGATAGTTTTTAATCATCTCATCTCACATATAAATAAATAACTTAAATTCAAAATGGGAAAAGTTATTTTTAAACCCCGAATTTTCTAGTATTTACTATTACGTTGAGTTGCATACGTTAGATACCCGTGTCCTCAAATTGGGACAGCAATTTCCCGGAAAATGGTGCAAAAATTTTGGGAAAAATTTACGGAAATATCATTTTTGATTTTTTTAATGCTACATCTCAAAAGGATTTACAGTCGGACGGAAGAACTAGGAAACAAGCAATTTTCGGGCCTTTGGCCATGATTTACAATATTATATTTGGGCTTTGACAATGTCAAATTTTAACTTTAGAGGGAATCTAACAACTTTCATTAAATTTGAAATTTCTCTGAGCAATTTCAGTGAGCGAGACAAACAAAGTGTTGAAGGATGGCTCGGCCATTCTCAAAATTATCTTGGATTGGAAGAAATCGGAAATATCTCCCTCTTCTAAGTTCAAAAGGTGAGACTTATCTTACTGTTATCGTGCCAGGAACATGCGACGACGTTGAAAAATTGAAATCACACAAATGTATTTTACAAAGAGAATGGAATCATCGACAAAAAATGACGGAAGAAACATCCGCACATAATTCATGGACTTAAGACAAATCCAAACATCCATAAATAAAACAAGTTAAGACGTTTTTAAGCTCTGCATCCCAAGACAAAAAATAAACCTAAGTTGTAATTAAAAGAAAAATGTTTTTTAGGAGCTTTTGACTGAGAATATGACGGGGTAGAGCTCTTAAATTTTGTTTCCTTGAAGGAGCGTAATGTTGCCTTCGAAAATTCATTTCTTTGTCTCGAAGGAGAAAGGAAAGAGTGGGAGTGAGAAGGAAGGAGGACGGAGGAGGCTTTGTTTTCAATGTAACCATTAATTATTTATGTGAGGTTGTTAGCAATTAATAGCTTGTGCATTAATTTATTTTTAAATTACATAATACCAATAGGACCGCTATAATATTACTCTTAATTAAATCATTAACCAGTATTTTAAACTAAGCGATTCAGTCTTTATACCCAAGTCCCCAGTTTAACACAAAACCTATTGACATCTCTTGTATACTGTACGTATTCCTACCAAGCCTGGTCATCCTAACTGGTCCTTAACAAAATTTTATGGTTTTCAAAATTAAACAAAGATATTCCAGAGGTGCGCAAACTAGGGGTCGCCGAATTTTTATAAACTGCATTATGCCTAGATGGTGTGTATAAAGTGTATACTTTACTTACTTACTTTTCGTGAACTTATCCGTTAGGGTCGCGGGTGAGGGAAGCAATCAAGGACTTCAACTGGAACGATCTTCCTCTATTGAAGTCAGAGAACCGGGTTATCAGGCGGATTTGGCCAAGGCCTTCACCCCTGACACCCCTGCCGCGGACGGCTACGGGGTCGCGTTCTCCCGGGCACCGACTGACCCGACGAACCAGACGTTCTGGGGGAGCCTCTGCACGTGCCCAAACCATCGGAGGATGGATCTCTCGATCCAGAGAAGAAGCGGCTCGACCTGAAGTCGCGAATGGCTGTATTGCGACACCTATCCAGCCTCGACACCAGCCACCGCTCGGAGATACCTCATTTCGGCCGCTTGTACCCGGGATCTGATCCTTTCGGTCATCACCCACACCTCATGACCATAAGTGAGGACAGGAACATAAACGGAGCGGAAGATGCTGAGCTTTGGTATAAAGTGTATAAAAAATTATTTTCTTAGAGTTATAAATAAAATTAATATGTCAGATTTGATGATTTTATTCAATGAAATGAAAGAAATGCACGAACTATTCATCGTACTTGTGAACATCTACCTCAGGAATACTTTTCTCCCTGCTGAAGGGACCGAAGTCAGAAAAAGTTTGCGCACCACTGCCCTATTCATTTACGAATAAATTAGATAGCTATGTGATAGCGTTTAAGTGTTTAAAAGCTCGAAAGCTCGAATACGATCAAGTTGACCAGTATTTGTAGGTTTAGTATTAATAAATAATTTGGAACCAATATTTTAATGAAACAAAAGCAACAAGCACTTTAATAGTTGAACAAGTGAATAACAAGAGGTCTTGGCGTGAGCTGTTGAAATCGGACATGCTGATGAAATCAACATTAGAAAAATGCTTGTGAGCGAAGCAAACATCACGTTTTGAAGAAAAATGGCGAAATGGTCTATTAAAGTTTCAATTTTATGACTTTAAAGAAACGAGGTATTTGAAATTCTTAAACCATCGTCGGAGACCAAAAACCGGAAAAATGAAAATGAGGTTTTGAAAATAGGTAGACGTCTGCCTTATGATGAATAAGCACAAGATAAAATGCTTCAGTTTAACCTCTTACACTGCGATTTAGTCAGATGTGGAGTGGAAGGCGATGGGAGTAAGAAGAGGAAGAAAAGGGTGAAAAATAAAAACAGTTTAGGGGTGTTTTGGTACGGGGAAAAGATAAAATTTTGAGTGATACATCAGACAGTCGTGACAGAGATGATGCCTGGTTCAGGTTTTGTCAGATTTGAAGTTCAGTATTAAAATAAAGTCATTCTCACCTCTGTGTGGCTTTGAAAGTTCAAAAAGTTTCAAAGGTCAATGACATGAATGAATAGTCTTTGGAGGATGCAGCAATTGTCATTTGATTCAATGGATGCCATCCACAAATGAAAACAATGACTTTTCGTATATAATAATAAAAATAGTATAGAATAAGATGTGAATTGTAATAAAGCATAAAGTAATTAAAAGGAGTGAAAAGTAGATTCAGTGATAAGAGAAAGGGAAAAGAAATGAGTTTGGAACAAAGTTTTTTAATTATGTTGCACTTCGTCTAAAATTTTTCACACTTATCTGCATTCTTATCAGCTGAAAAGAAGTTCGAGCTAGGCTATATTATTGTGCTTTGTAGTACATTTTTGCAGTAAATCTGACCTCATTGACCTTTATGGTCGTAAAAGTTTCAAATGAAAATTTCTTTTCTCTTCCAAATTTTCGCCGCTTCTCTTGTCGTCAACGTTGTCTTCTAAGGCTTCAATACTGCGTTTGATTTTTATTTGAGCTCTTGTCCTCCGTCCTTTTCTTTTTGTTTTATTTATTTTAACCTAAGCTCACCATCTTAATTTTTCTTCGTCGTACTTGTTTCATCTTCCACTTCTTCGTCTTTCATCCTCTTCCTCTTTCTCTTTGATCTTTCTTCTTCACCATCTTATTGTCTTGTCTTCATCCTTTTCATTTTCGTTATACTCATCGTCGTATTTTTCTTCCTATCTTCTTTCTATTTCGGGCTTTCTGTCCTTCATCTGTTCAATCTGTTTCTTAAACGGTATCGACATTCCTATCACTTTATTTAATTTTTGAATGGTGAAGCTTTTATTAATTGACTTGAGTTGATTCTTTTGTTTTTATTGTATTTCATTCTTAGAAACTTTTCGTTCCTTCCCCTCTTCACTCCAGTTGGATTTCTCATCTATATTCCTTTTGATTTTGGATCGGACATTAATGGATAAGGAGTTTGGTTTATGGTGGTGATCAAGTCAATTGCAAAGCAGGAGGACAGGCAGGCGGAAAAGCACTATTATGAAAAAGAAATAAATTATGAAAAGAAGTTTTAAAAGATGTACAATATATCAAGGTGAAAATTTAAAGAGAACAGATATCATAGAGGGAAATGAATTATATCGAACAGGCTCTGCATTAAAAAGAAAAAGCGACCATTGGAAAGTACCTGGTTATTTGACCCGTGACCCCTTGACGGCAAAACTTTTTGAAATCGTGTGAGATTTCGTTGAGAGCCGCACTGTTCAGCCTCGGCATGAGATTCATGCTTGCGTTCACATCCATTATCTAGCTTATCTCATTGCAAACAAATTCATTTTAAAACCGAAGGGGGCCGGCCTTTTTATCTTTATAAACCTTTATAATAACAATTAAAAGCATTAACCAAAAAGAATCAAAACAATTTTTAGAGCTCTTACTCTTGTCCAGCATGGAAGGGAGCGGGGAAGGAGGAGGAAATAAAGGAAAGGATTCTGCCCTGTCCTGCCCCTCTTCTAAAATTTATGTCCAAAATCTTTTATTTTTATTTTTGACCTGTTTTATTTATTTTTTATATTTTTATCTACTGAGAAGCAGTGAGCAATTTTTCTTAGCTAGAAATGAGAAGGATTGAATAAAGTCAAGTTTTATTAAAATGACAGTATGAATATCTCTCTCAATAATGGGTTTTGATTAACCCAGGCATTGTGTCAAACAGTAATGAGTTCTGTGTTGCTCCGGTCTATTAGGCTAAGCTAGACGAGACTTATGTATATTGAAATTTTCTGTGACTGATGTGAGTTGATTGCATTCATAAGAAGTGTTGAAGGCTTGTGTGTTAGGCCCACGTTTATAAAGCACCTGACGGAATCTGAGTGCAAGGTATTTCTACATTTTTCATAAATAGTGTTTCTTAAGTAGTTGCTCTCAATAGATTTACCTTCACTTTTCATAGTTTTGAATGTGTTGTTGAGCTCCAGAATTTTCCCTTCTTTTTGTCTAACGTTTGTGCCGAGAACTTTTCTCAAATTTGTCACTAGTCTTTCCACTTTGAATGACAACTCCTTTTGAAGTGAAACATTTCCGTTAAGCTCCTATCGATTACATTTTTATTTCAAGATTAAAACATTAAAGTATAATAAGTCTAATGGTTGTCTTCGGACTGATAAGCCTCAAGAAAATCAAGAAAAGCAGGCACCTCGAAAGTATTTATGTTTGGCTTCCGCGAAATAAGTTCTTGAATTATGAAAGCAAATAAGGTAGCACCAGGCTCGTTGAATCATTCTTCCGAGTTTGTTAGAACACACGTGGCCTTCAGATATTGACTTTTCCAAATTTCAGATGTTTAATTGCATTCATATTTCGGTCATTGTCCAGACCGCGCTTCAAGCAG